>JAQFVV010000193.1:1051269-1427921 GCA_028023455.1 Epiperipatus broadwayi | reverse complement strand
ACTACAAAATTCAATGGCTCAACTAAATCCCATGTGTTATTTGATTTGATATTGAAGACTTCTTCATGATTAATTAATGACTCATTGGTTTTGCTATCATATAAATTTGTTGAATGATTGATGTTTAGTATCTTACTATTACTATTAAAGCGACAATTACCTGAAGAATAAACCATTTTAGTGAGATAATTGGTAAATTTATCTTTGAAATTTTATCGTTATATTCATATAAATTATTTGTCGAAAAATATTCAAGATATGATTTACCGTTATGGTTTGATGTTTTAATGGCAATCGTATTAATTCAACGAGTCTTATTTTGTAATCCCTGGTAACTATTTTAAAACTTATTGATAGCAAATCTGTTTGTGAAGTGTAAAATGACTATTTACTATTTTAGTTAATTCTTTATTTATACTATTATATATGATAAATGTATTGCAAGTTAAAAACACATAATATCTTCTATATCTGGATAGTCTGCCAAAAACACCTATCATAATATGCACCACACGTTTACATAACAACGTCAGGTAATTCGTCTACCTACTACAATTCCACTTTCAGATCATGATTTCAGCTCTTGCTATAAATCAGTGGTGAAGCGAAAACTAGATCTAAATGAGCTCATTTGCAGTAAATTTCTAATTCGCTTACAGCATGATTTTTAGGCCGCCATCATACCCGACTCACTTACAGCAAAACAATTATTCTGCAATTGGTCGAACAGCATACATGGTAAATATCCAAATATATTACGAAAGGGCCTCAAGGTACATTTATGATGAAGCAAGAAGTAGTTAAAAAAACACTATTCATATTTGCTACTACAGATGTTGACGTCCTACCAAAAACACATATCAAGCTGCACATTACGATACCAAATCGTCTTCCTATCGCTACCGTTTCACACTTTCAGATCATATGATTTCAAACTCTACGCCTCGTCAATGATGAACAGAATAAAGAAACTAGATCCTAAATACAAACTCCAAGCGTTGCAAGCCATTTCTATTCTAAGCACAGTAATTTTTGAAGCCATAATATACTAGCTCACTTCCTTATTCAAAATGTAACGAATGAATCTCTGAGTTCATCACCACATAGTGAAGCCTCTTAATCTATATTCCCAGAAAAGACCTCAAGTGCTTCTTTACCTAACCAATGCAGAGTTAAAACTTTTCACTATAACCTCATTGTGTCTTTTCTTCATGAGTAACGTAATCTACAAGCTTAAAATCTGTGATCCGAGAACGTTCACAAACAAGAATGTTAAATCTATTTCCTCAGCGTTTGTGCAAATGAAATACATAAACTGATAGTGCATTTTTGGTAGGATGTATCTAACGGACATAAATACAATGATCTTGGTTTTTCAACGTTTTGTTTTATCTTAATACCACACACGAGTTTCTTGTTAGTTGAGGCTGTGTTGATGGAACAAGACCCATGCCATTTCTATCTAGTTTTTCTGCCAAGTTTGAAGACATTCGTGTCCAAAGATTATAACAGCTAGATGAAATTGTTTCTATCAGCATCAGTTTATGCTTTGATCTAGTTTCCTGTTCCTGTCTTTCTTTGACTGATAACAAATGACAGAATATTGAGTCCAAGTGGAATTACCTAGTTAAATGGTATTACTGTCTCATTTATATTTGAAATATTCACGTAAGCTAGATGTTTTTACGTGTTGTATCGGACATAAATACAAAAAGTATAGTTTTTTCACCACTTTGTTTATCGTAAATGCTTGCTTTAAAGGTCTTTTCTTTGTTGATGATACTTGAATTGAGCTTTCTACTATCAACGGTGATACCGTTCAAAGTCGGTACCACAACTCTCCATTTTGCTATGCAATTGAAAAATACTCGTGTCTAAAAAATTCCCTTTGAAGCTGAATAAGTGTTTCAACATCAAGTTTTGTGTTTGATCATTCTTCTGCTGCCATAAGTGTTCGTAGGCCTTTGATATAACGATCAATGGTCTGTTCAAGATCATTGATACTAACACTACTCAACGTTTATGTAAGCAAATATGTTTGTGATAAGTGTTTTGGTAGACTTATCATGAACCTCAATAGTAGCAAGTTTTTTAACCACGTTTTTACTTCTCTTAAGTAACCTTCGGTCTTTCTTGCAGTAGTCATAGATTGACTTTATACTAGTGTGCTGAGCGGTCATTGTCTTTATGTATCTGGTTTATATGCTGGTTGAGGATGATGCACATAAAGACCACTTTTATTCGATAAAGTGTTACCATAAGTTGTATGATCAGTTCTAACCTACCACTTTAATGATACGCAAGCTTGATGCGATCATTGGGTCTGGTTAGAATGATGATTGTACCATCTGACGCTTGTATAATAAGTATCTGCATTCAATGAGTGTTTTGTTGAAACGCTTCATCATGACCATAAATACAGCTTATGGTGCTAACACGTTTATGGTATCATAAAATGTACCTTTGAATTCTTTAATAATGCTGTGAGTGCATTCTATGGTGGTGCTGGTTTGGTCGAATAGCAATATCTGATTTCTTGCTGAGTTTGTCATCTTTCAAAGGAGAAATTCCGCCTACAATGGATGGTGTTTTCATGGCATCGGAAACATATTTAGATCTAATTTCTTTGTCCACATTCCTGTCTTTACAAGTATATTAATAGAAATCATGATCAGCTGGGTGTAATTCGTGATAAACTGATACTAACTACTCTCTGACGTTTATCTTAAATAATATAATGATATTTTGGCGGAAGGCGCGCCATCTGTGGGCGTATATATATGTATATTATATTCGTTTAACAGTAGTAAGACTCAAGTTTAGAGACATTCTATCATTTATTAATTTGTTAGTGATACATTATCATATATATATATCAAAGGCATTGCCTGCCCTACGCTGTAGCTCTTCTACTAATGTTTGCTTTTACTACTTTTTCTGAGATATTAAATTATTTGTTAGTCCGATCTTATCCCTCAAATGTAATTCTGATTCACAAGAGATCTTTTTTGAAGTATTGCCATTAAGATGTTATATGCACATCATCATGTTGTGAGTTGTTTGAAGTTGTTGCGGCTGGAAAGGCTAGCATTTCTCATCATCAGTTGTATTTACTAGGAAAATTTTCTTTGTAAAGCCACCCAAATTCATAACAGGCCTCATTGTTTTGATGTTTGCTAAATCTCTAATCAATAGCATACTGCCTTCTTTATCATTTATATCTTTGTTGTAGCAAACCTGAAGAGGCTCTATGCCATGGTAAGCATCCTTCTGAAGCAATTTCGATAATTAATTAAATCCAGCTATATAATTGTCATTCACTGTTTAAAACTACGCTTCTACACTCATTATATACAAATGATTTCAATATAATAGTGTTTTAAATGCTCATCTTTCATATCTTGTGTAATATATATATAAAGGTTGTTATGTCATCTTGAAGAGGGCTAATAATAATTCATTCATTAGTAGACTAAGGTTTGTGGGGACTTTTTATCGACATCAGGGAACTGATTATTTTAATTAGGAATTCATTGATTAATTTTGTTAGTGATACAATATCTATATATATATATGTCTAAGGCATTAATGTTTTTTATAGTTACAACCATTCATTTATTATTTTGCTTTGCACTTACTCATCAGGACCTTCGGAAATTTAAGTGTGACCAGTCCAATCTTTCACACTCCCTCAAAGTAGACATAGTTCATACCAAAAGATTCTTTTCAGGCATTGCATTTAAGATGTGTGGCAATTTCAGCACATCACATTTATTATTATTCAGAGACATGGTTTGGTTGGAGGGCCAACATTTCTCTGATCTACCTGTACATATCAGGAATTTCTTTTAGTAAAGCCAGCCAGAGGTTCATAACAAACTTCATTTATTTTGTTGTAATCTATAATAGCATACTGCCTTCTTCATCATTTTATATCTTTATTTAGCAAACCTGAAATGCTCTCTGACATGATGGCATGTCCTTCACAAACAAATTTTGTAATTATTTAAATCTGACTGTATAATTGTCAATTATTTATTTAAGAACTATTTTGCTTCCCACACTCTGTATATACAAATGATTTTAACTGTAATAGTATTTTAAATGCACGTCTTTTATATCTTGTAATATATATAAAATAGATTTATTTATGATCTTTTAAAAGGGCTACTAATATTTTATTGCTGATTGGTTCTTGGCAGACCAATTAATAAACTTTTACATTGTTATCAAAGCCACATCAAAATGAATTAAAGAAAATAACCAGGTTGTATAAACAAAGACTTAACTTATTTTGTGCTAAATTCCTTAATAAATTCCTATAATAGTATTTTAAATAAGCTTAGTTTGTCATCACTCCCAATCTCTAAAGTTAATTACTCTATTTATTTAAATATTTCTTTGATTTAAATTCACTTCTTTATAATATTGCCAGAAGGAATTATCATTATTACGGTTCAAACCATTAGTAATCGATCAAATCATATCTGTACCATTCTGCAATCATCAGAATCCACTAAATCATTGGTTTTCCATATAAACCCTTTATTATTTTGGGTCTATGTGAACCATGAACTCCAGCTGGGATGGAACAAAACCAAGCACTGCTAGTGTCATCACAAATGTTATCCATTAGTCAGAGAAGCAATAGTTTAGACAAATAGGTTAGGATTCATCCTTGTCCTGACATATGTATCTTGTGCATGGTTGGATTCAAGGTACTTTTGCTAGGATTATTGGTCTTGTTGAATGAATACATGATTTTTACTGGCACAGAGGCTGCGGTTTTTTTTTAGTTTGGCACCCAATGTGGGGCCTGTTAATTATTCCCACACCCTGAATAATTCTTTAGCTGTATGTGTATAATTTGCTATATATAATTTAATATATACATAATTTTCCAGAATATAAAATGATTTAGTTTTGTCATATTGATTTTATAAAATCAAATACTGTTTTGTTAATAAAGTAAAGAGGAATACCATGTTTTCCATCCATGGTCTGTAAAAAAAATTTTTTTTGATAAACAGATTAATTAAAAGTGAAAACTCATATGCTTAAATAGATTGTATAAAATATGAAAGTAGTTTGAACTACTATATTAATGTATATGTAAGTTTTTTTTTACTTCCAGAGTTTTATGTAGAAATTTTTTTCTACTTTTCTCCCATGTTTGCTAAGAACAAATATTTGTATAGAAATTTTTTCTTGTTAATTGAGTATATAATGTTGTGGTTATTTTAAAGCAAAGTGTAAAGAATTTGACACGTGTATGGATTTTTTTTTGAACTTTTTCCCCAAAGTTTTTTCTCTTTTCCAATAGTGTATAGTATTATGTAAGGTATATAGATGTATGTGTGTGTAAAATCTATGTACTTGTATATGATAGCACTGTGTATATATGTACATAGGTGTGTATGTGTGATGATAGGAACAGATGTATTTGAAAGTTTTATATGTATTGCATTGCTATATATTTTCTTGGAAACCCATATGTGTGAAAAAGTTGTATTATATCTCAAGCATAAAAGCTTGAAAACTTTTTCCCAATATATAAATGTTAGATTTATACCAAACTCAAACTATGTAAGATAATTATAAAGTGATGTCAAAGTGATGTAAAGTTTAATTCATGTGAGAGTCAAAAACCAAAACCAAAGACTGTTTTACAATCATAAAATGTTGTGTGAAAAGTTTTCTTTTAAATGCACAGATTATAACTATAAATGTAAAAGTTTTGCTAGCTGTGTGGTTTTTCAACCATATATATATTTCTTGAAAGTTTTTTTTTTTTGAAACCCATGTATTCCAGCCATATGTAGAATTTTTTTTTTTGTATCTGGTTTTCCATGCACATAAATTTGTTTTGTGTTTTTATGTGTTTGAGAAAAAAATGCTAAAGCCCATGTACTACATCCATAAGCCTTATGTGTAAAAGGTTGTCACAATATGTATTTAATGTTTATTCATATGGGCATACTGTGTTAACAATTGATAAAAATACATATATTTTATATATACCTTTTTTATTATTGTTATATAGTAGAGCTATCTGTAAGTGTTATATTAGTGATGACCTTGATAACTGATGCCCTGCTGTAGGGAATAGAATACCTATTACCATTATAAATTCATTATCAAGTTCAAAATAAATAAATAAAGAACCATGGTAATTCTTGGCAACAAATTTTTTTTTATATATATGAGATTTGGAGAGTGAAGAATTTTATAACCGGTGTAATATGTAATAAAATTGTGAACAATGTAATATTCATAACAAGAAGATTATGTATTAAATTTTGAAAATAGTGTTTTTTTAAGTCCATTTCAGAGGCAAGGAGTGACCAAGGGTGACCAGCTAGAAAAAAAAAACAAATCAGTCATTCTCATGATAAAGTAAAGTTTTTTGTTGAAGTTGAAACAATTATTTAAATATCCAGCTTGAAACAGACAGAAACTTAGTAGTGCAGGACAGAAAGGACACAGTCAGTAAAACATGATGAAAAGAGTGGACAGAGTAAGGGAAGCAAATGCTCGAATTAGTGATTGTATAAATTCCAAGATAAAAATACATTTACGTTCTAATCATTCAAGATTGTATTAAAGTTTCAGTGAGCCATAGTTCCAGTAAAATAACTTTGAATTCTAAGATCAGCATTATTACCATTATTGTATCAAACTTTTTGAAATCCAAATGGATAACAGCCTATAAGAAAAGGAAAGTGAAGATCTTGATGCCAAGCATCTCAGTGAAAGAAGAAAACATGGAACAAATTTCAGAGTTCTTGGTAAAGGATCCATTTCCCCTTATCCATGAGTTCAAACAAGATCCTATACCTTATCAAAATGAGAACCTGACAACCTTACTCCATAGTATGATGTTTCAAATGCGAAGGAATGCACAGGAATTGAAAACAGAAATGACAAAGGCAATCCATGAAAGTTTAAAAGAATGGACAGATGAAAATGTCCATTTTCTAAAAGCAATAAAAAAAATTACCGGATCTATTGAACCAAAGTCAGAAATAAAACCAGCAAGAGATGTAATTACAAAGGAAGAAGAAGCTAATATTGTTATTTCTAAACTGTCTGAGCAAAGAATTGATTCAGAGGTAGTAGAAGAAGAAATGTTGCAAGTTGATATTCAAAAGATGTCAGAAATGATTGAAAAAAATAATTTAGTGGAGGAACATGTTAAAACAGAAAAGGAGTCAGAGGATATTGTTGAATTAAAGCAAGTTGAAGGAACTTTGGAATTTCCAACCAAAGGTATTTTAAAGGAATCACCAGTTGAATATCCAATTATTGATGAAGCAAAATTTGAAAGGGTTAGAAAGGAAGAAATTTAAATTACAAAGAATGTTATTGAAGTTGTCAGTCCACCTTCAGGAAAACCTCTAATTGTGAAATATATCTCTAAAGTTGCAAAAAAAAGCAGTATATACAGAAGCTGAGACTGAAATAGTATCAAACACAGTAAGAGAATTTAAAATGGGTGCAAAGACTGCTTATGAGTTGCAAGCTGATTTAATAAAATCTAAAATTGATCTAAAAATTGTAAAAGAGTCTAAAATTGATGTTGTAAATATTGTTAATTGTAAAATTAATATGGAGATACAAAAAAAATTAAAAATCTATTCAAAGACTATAATAGATACTGAAATCGATACAGAAAACATGGAAAAGATGAAGTCTAATGTAGAAATCATGGCAGAATCTGTTGAACAACAAATAATAGTTGAGAACTTTGAGAAGTTTATAGACACTGAAGTAAATGAAAAGGAATACAAAATAAGTGTATTAGAAGATAAACCTATCTCAGAAATTTCCAAAATAAATGATAATGTAACAGGAAATTCAAATAAAAAGGAAATTCCATTAGAAACATTGAAAGATGAGGTTGCAAAAGATAATATACAAGAATTGAATAGTGATTTGAAAGTGATTAAAGGAAGAGAGAAACTGCTTTCAGAAACAATCTGAAAAATAACACACAATATGATGAAAGATCGAGATAAAAAACAGGATAAACAGCAGAGCAAGGAAGAATAGTAAAAAACACAAAGATAAACATCGGAAACATAAAAATAGTGCCTTCATCCTAGCTGATGATGGAATAAGTAAAGAAATTTTTAATGAACAAAAAGAGACTTTTAATGCTGCCCATTTAAAACCATATCATGAAATACCTCCAGATCCAGAAGAAGTCTAAATTATTTTCAAAATGTGAGACCCTTTGTGTATGACCCCATATAATTGAAATACATATTATGTTGCTGGACTGTTGATATATAAATCTTGTCTAAGGACTATTATTTAATAGTAACTAAATGAAGTAAGAAGACTAAAGTTAGTAGAATGAGGAAGATAAGAAAGAATTGCTAAGAAAATAAATCATTTAATAAGATAACAGTTTAAGAATTGTAATTTCAGCAGAGTAATAAATTTAGAAGAAACTAAAGGCTTGCAGATCTCAATACAGTTACCATTCCAATAATTATATAATAAAACTTGGTCAGAAAACCCTTGGTCAGCCTCTATTGTCACTGGACACCCAAGTAAAATGTTTTCCCCCCCAAGTTGAAAGATATGAAGCTGGAAATATAGTACATATTTCTGCTTCACCTAGTGCAAATGTCATCAGCACTAGTCTGGCTTCGAACCCAATCTTTATTAACTGATACCCATCTCATAATAGGTGGTAGTATATTTTAATCAGTATTATAATCTTTTATATTTCATTAATCTTATTTTATAATTAATACTAAATGTTTATATTAGTTTATTTATTTTATATTTGTAAAAATGTATATTGTGTTTATTTTATTAAATTGAATCCTATATTTCAAATTCTTTATTAAAATTCATTTTTCTTCAATTAATCAGTTGGTAACATTTTATATTTATTTTTTAATCAATGTACATTCGAGGATCAATTATATTTTGTAAATTTCTATTTAAGTTTATGTCAAATATCAGTTTGAAAGTCATTGTACGAAATTCCTAAAATTTTTCTGAATAAAATCTACTTTTTTGTTAATCTAAATCTTAATTAAATAGATTTTGTTAGTACAATGACTGATAAACTCAATGTGTTTGTTGTTGTTTTTTAATTAGCAAATCAACCCTTGGGGCATGTTCATGCAGAATTATAGATTTCCCTCCAAAGCAGGCACCAACCTCAGAGAAACATTTAGAGTGATTGCAATTGGCAGTTGTCACTGTAGATTCAATCTTATAGATAAAGATCAGAACATATAAATAATAGAAAATTTGATAAGGCAAATTAATCAATTATTTATTGAGTTTTATCTGAAGAGAGTAGTTTAGAGATATAGTACATCGTGCCTATAGAATGACTGGCTAAAAGATCGACCATTGCTTTTCGGAGCTCTGTCCCACCAGCTCATCAATGCCTTTCCAGTGCTTTCAACATCTAGCCTGAAACTGTACTGTGTCAAGGAAGCCTGTTAATGATCTGACTGTAAATGCCTGTTCAAGCCATGGAATGCCTACTGATTGATTCTGAGGTAACACCCAATTCGCCGCAAGCCATTGATTCAATTTTACTTGTTTTCCAAATCAATACTAATTTATATTTTATATATATATATGTGTGATGTTTATATGGCTTGGTTGAAAATGCGTCTTTTAATTTTATTAAATTTAAAATATCAATTCTTATAAAATCTTACATTATTTTGATGCGGCAAATTAAATTAATTTTTGTTGGTTTATTTAGAATATTTGATTTACTGAAATTTCCAAGTACAAAATTTAATGAGCTATTAACTTTAAATTCTCTCCCTCTTACTTTTCCAGTCAGAATCATTACGGGAGACTTACTTCCCATAAATTAATTAATAGAAAGCTCGTTTAGTTTTGTATATCATTATAAATTTATTTTGAATGATTTATTTTAAAAGTATCTTACTATTACCTCCAATTTAAAATAGCCCTGTAATTATTTCTGAAAGAATAAATAATTTTAGTGAATCAATTAAGTAAAATTTATCATAGAATTTTCTCAGTATATATTTCATACATATATTTCATTTGTCGGAAAAATATTAAAATTATGATTTACAATTTATTAGTTTGATATTCAATGCCCATCTATGTTAATTAAAAACAGTCTTATTTTGTAATCTTTGATAAACTATTTAAGAACTTATTAATAAATGAAATATTTGTGAAGTGTGGAAAACAATTTATATTTTAGTTAATTTTTTTTTTATATATATATTTATGATTCATTCATTAGTGGACTAAGGTTTGTGGGGACTTTCTATCGACATCAGGGAACTGATTATTTTAATCAGGAATTCATTGATTAATTTTGTTAGTGATACACTATCTATATATATGTCTAAGGCATTAATGTTTTTTATAGCTACAACCATTCATTTATTATTTTGCTTTGCTACTTACTCGTCAGGACCTTCGGAAATTTAACTATGACCAGTCCAATCTTTCACATTCCCTCAAAGTAGACATAGTTCATACCAAAGGATTCTTTTCAGACATTGCATTTAAGATGTGTGGGAATTCCAGCACATCACATTTATTATTATTATTCAGAGAAATGCTTTGGTTGGAAGGCCAACATTTCTCTGATCTACCTGTACATATCAGGAATTTCTTTTAGTAAAGCCACCCAGAGGTTCATAACAGACTTCATTTATTTTGTTGTAATCTATAATAGCATACTGCCTTCTTCATCATTTTATATCTTTATTTAGCAAACCTGAAATGCTCTCTGAGATGATGGCACGTCCTTCACAAACAAATTTCGTAATTAATTAAATGTGACTGTATAATTATCAATTATTTATTTAAGGACTATTTTGCTTCCCACACTCATTATATACAAATGATTTTAACTGTAATAGTATTTTAAATGCACATCTTTCATATCTTGTAATATATATAAAATAGATTTATTTATGATCTTTTAAAAGGGCTACTAATATTTTATTGCTGATTGGTTCTTGGCAGACCAATTAATAAACTTTTACATTGTTATCAAAGCTACATCAAAACGAATTAAAGAAAATAACCAGGTTGTATAAACAAAGACTTAACTTATTTTGTACTAAATTCCTTAATAAATTCCTATAATATTGTTATTTTAAATAAGCTTAGTTTGTCATCACTCCCAATCTCTAAAGTTAGTTACTCTATTTATTTAAATATTTCTTTGATTTAAATTCACTTCTTTATAATATTGACAGAAAGAATTATCACTATTACGGTTCAAACCATTAGTAATCGATCAAATCATATCTGTACCATTCTGCAATCATCAGAATCCACTAAATCATTGGTTTTCCATATAAATCCTTTATTATTTTGAGTCTCTATGTGAACCATGACCTCCAGCTGGGATGGAATAAAACCAAGCACTGCTAGTGTCATCACAAACGTTATCCATTAGCCAGAGAGGCAATAGTTTAGGCAAATAGGTTAGGATTCTTCCTTATCCTGACATATGTATTTTGTGCATGGTTGGATTCAAGGTACTTTTGCTAGGATTTGGTCTTGTTGAATGAATACACGACTTTGACCGGCACAATAGCAAACATAGAAAATAATTAATTTGTTTATCCAAAATCGCTAGCACCTGGACAAGTCGAATAAGACTTGTTTCGATTAAGTTATGAGTTAATTATCCGATAAATGATGGGTGGGGAAAACGAAAATAAATTATGTGCTGTTGATTTTAGAAATATTATTGGCTTTTTTTTCTTTTTTAAAACATAAATACATAAATATAAACTAAAATTATCTGCCACATGAAAATAAAAGAAAAGAAAACATTTTATAAGAGGCTTAATAGTGATAAGTTATATAGAGTTATAAAGAGTTACATACTATGAAAACATTTAATATATATATGATCGGAACATAAAATAAATCTTAAAAAGAAGGCAGGATTTGAGAATTACAAGTGGCTAAATTTCTTTTTACATAGCTATCTGGAAGAGCAATTTTGACATGAGTCAATCCATCAGCATTGGTTCACTAGATCTAGGATTGCAATAATATATGGTAGGTAGCATTTTACTTTTACCGGAAAAATATTTAAAGTTCATCAGTATGGGATGCAGAGCTTCACTATGGGAAAAGCATATTAAAATGAAGGAGAAGTGAAATTTTTCCTACTTGTAGCACATTGGGTGAAAATTAAAATTGGCATGGATTTGGTTTGGCATCATTATAATTTGGTGGTCTCCTCCCCCTTTTGGATTCAAATCCAGCAGTATTTATATTTATATTTTTATGATGTAATATAGCAACTATTTCTGGACTTGAGGAGGTTTAAGCACTTAATGTACATCTGGAATCAACTGACCGGATACTTTCTTATCTAGTAAGACTTTTGAAACAATGCAATTCTGTTATCAGTTTTTCGAAGGATTGTTTTAAAATAAGACTTATGATTTTAAAACAAGCTGGCATGGACAAAATTTCCACTAATGGGTTTATTTTATTATTACAAAATTGTAATCTTTTACTTTTATCTAAGGGGCTCTTTCGGGTCATTGTTTTTGAAAGACTTTTTAAAAGAATTGCATCATTTCTGACTGCTAAATTACATATGAAAAAATAATAAGTTTCATATATGATTTTGAGTATAATTTATATATAACATAATTTAATGATATGTTAGCAATCTTCTATCCTGAAATATATATTTATTTTTTACACACATATGCACGTGATAATATTACATATTTATTTATTAAAAATGGTTTTAGATTAAGATGTATCAGCATTTACATGATTTATGTTAAAATAATAAAGCAAAAAGAAATATACGTATTATTAGATATATATACGTGTGTAAAGACGGGTTTGAACATCGTTAGATGGTAGGAGATTGGATGTGGGCTGTGAAGCAGGATCTGAGCATCAGATCATCTGCTTCAATATATATAATAAATAAGCAAAGAGATGGATATATGACTGATTCAATCTAAATCCACATGTATCTTTTGCAATACTTATTCAGAAAAAATATGCCATTTTCAAACCTGCCCATACATGTCATCTTTATGCCTATTTGTGTTTCATAAGTGTACAATCAATCTCAAGCAATTGCTTAAATATGTGTGTAATACTTTCAGCCCTGTAATGCATGTATAATTATTCAAACCCTAAGAGTCACGTGACAGTGCTACTTCATGATACTTGACAATAAGAAATTCAATGTATTCAAAAGAAGTAACAATGAAAGGTTTGACTCATACTATAAATGTTTATATAGGAACATTATGAACAAAACACAGCAATCTACAGTCTAACTCATCTATGTACTCTCATAATTTGAGCTTTTGTCATGAATAACATTGTCCATAAGCTTTCATTCTTGAAAATAAATACCAGGACTCACTGATATATATGAGCAATATCTTAAGTGCATTGGAAGAAATCAATTCAGTTATCATGGTTGTTTAAGATTGGAGTATAAATTTTGGTAAATTTTTCATCAATCAACAAAATAAAAAGCTATTAGTAAGTATTTGGTAATAGATAATGTTAGAGAAATAATATTATTAACATCTCATGATAGCTTAGTATTTAAAATATTTTAATTTATATGTATAAATAAATCAAGTATTCTTTATCAAATTTGAACAACTTATTTTATTTCTTGTGCCATTACATATAGTTTCATCATATATTTGCCTATGTAATTGAAATTTATTCTTTGTATATATGTTAATATTTGTTTATAATTTATTATCAATAAAAAAAATTAATATATATAAATGAGTGGAATGAATGAGAGTGTAGTAGAATATTCGCACTATCTAAAGGAGTTTTTCAAATTACCTTTATTAAATGAAAAGGTAATTATAACAAGCAACTATCTTTGTGGAATTTCTAGAGTCGTGGACTATTTGTCTATACTTTCTTAAACTTTCAGTGGATATTTTAAGACTATCTTACAATGTTATTGGAGTGAGGATAGGCAAGAAAATATTATACATCATATATCTCAAGAAAAATTTATACACGGTATTTATGGAAAAAATATATTGGTCTTTCTTAGCCAAATAGCAAGAGTAAGAGCATAATGGCATGTTATACATGTCTGAGAAACATGATGAGAATTGTCTGATATAATTTTATCTCAGTATATCCAGAAATTAGTCATTGCATTTAATAGATCTCAAGATGGTGTAGCAGATCTGAATAATTATGACATGTGCTATGTATCTTAAGAGTCTGTAAAAAAACACGGACTCAAGATTTTCAATCGCAGCAGTATAGTGGCAAAAATAATTACTATCAATAACAATAAAATTTAATAATCACCATAGATGAAGGCCATCTGAATGCAATGAGAGAAATCAGATAATTTGGGGTAGCAGATGTCACCCCTGTTCCAGACAATCATGAAGATGAGAATTATTACCAGAAGCATATCCAAAATAGAACTGCAGATGCCTGATAATAAATTTTCTCAAAACTTAAGATTTAATATTACAAGCATAGGTAGGATATTTGAGATTAAAAAGTTTCATGAACCATATTGTAAATTATTTGTTATTGGTTTTTTATTTGAGAAAAAGTGATAATGAAATTATATTTCATGGCCGAGGAAATTGGTGTAGGCAGGAATAGCAATAGGGGCTTGAAATAGTTACTTTTCATAAATTATAGAGCTGGAAAGTTAGTTTATATCATTAAGAAATAAGTTCAACATTTATTAATATATGATATTGATTTATTTTCCTTTATTTGTATTCCTAATTTCAAATTTGCATCAAGTGGTTCTTTTCTTTTTTATAACCTAAAGTTGAGTGCACATTCAGTTAAGTTTACCATGTTGCTGATTTATTTATACTGTATTGTGATTATGCACACATTTTTATTAATTAATGCCCCCAGCTTTAAATTATAAAGAAGAACCACTTCATTACACAAGTGAACAAAATATGCAAATTTGAGTTTATATATGAGAATATATGCATGTGTGTAAAAAATATTGTTACAGATCAAGTGAAATAAAAGGATAAAATACATCCAAATATTCACTCAATATGTAATAGGAAAGAAATAAAATATATTTCATTTTTGTTACTAAACATTTAAATAAAAGAAAATCTAAAATAATATTATTTTGATTCTTATGGATTAACATTGTTTTAAATTGGTTAAATTGTTAATTACTATAATTAAAGATGTTTTCTAAGCTAGAAATTCTTTAAAATATGCAAAACTCTCCATACAGTAGTGCCACTCAGTGCCAAACAAAGTAATCAATTGATACCAGAAGGCTTGTGCATAAAATCCCCATATAGTGCCTACTCATCCAATATCCCCAGACTAGTTTCTGGCTTGTAACCTTCATCAGTAATCTGAGAGCACTGCATCTAGATCTTAGGATCTAATGCAACCCTCCAGCAGCCACCTTTTATATCTACTTAACTACAAAACTATGAGAATAAAATTGAAAACACAATATTTTTAATCTAAGCCCAATAGCTTATATAGTCATATGAGTCTGAACCCAGTTCATTACCCATACATTTTGGTGTCTTTGGCTTTTTAACAACCATAGCCACCACTATCCTGTAAGCCAGGATTGGGTTCAGACCCTTATGACTATATAAGCTATTGAGCTTAAATTGAAAATATTATTGTGTTTTCAATTTTATTCTCATAGTTTTGTAGTTAAGTAGAGATTAAAGGTGGCTGCTGGAGGGTTGCATTAGATCCTGAGATCTAGGTGCAGTGCTCTCAGATCCAAAGCTCCTTACTGATGAAGGCCACAAGCCAGAAACTAGTCTGGGGATATTGAATGAGTAGGTACTAAATAGGGATTTTATGCACAAGCCTTCTGGCATCCATTGATTACTCTATTTGGCACTGAGTGGCACTACTGTATGGAGAGTTTGCCTGTTTTAATAACAGTTATGTGCTAGCATGAGAAATAGTGATCATGTGATGTTCTAGAAATTCTTTGTTAAATAAATGAGTCCTTTACTTTTGTTTAGCTCAAAAAAATTTACATTTTGATTAAGTTATTTGGGTCTTAAAGAAAAGATGAATTTAATTAAACTGTTGTTCTACAATTATTCAAGATTATATAAAAATAATTTTTTTTATAATTTTGGATCTATCAAAAAAGAGGGAATTCTGTATATTTATTTAGGGAGTAATTAGATTAATTAGTGAAGCAGACATTAATCACAAAGATAATAAAATTCTACAAAAATCTAGATAAAAAGTATATGATCAAAAAGTATAAATAAGGTTTAAATAAACAAAAAAATTCAGTGTCCTGTGTAATTTGAAATCTAAAGAAAATTTAGCAGTTTTTTTAATGATGAAAATAAAAACTTATTCTAACAGCAGATATGGAAGAGTAAGTTTGATTTTATTCTAACAGCAGATATGGAAGAGTAAGTTTGATTTTTCCAAATTTCTTAAAGCAAATCATGATGTGAATTCTAAATGTCATAAAAGTTTCTAAATTGCTAATCACAAATCAAATTTCTACCAGTTAGATTCTATATCTAAAATAACTGATTAAAAACTTTTTATGAATATAATGAAATGTGAAAATGAATGTGACTCAAGATATAAAAAAATATTGAAAAAATTTGCTAGCAAATCAACTACACAATTATATACTGTAACTGTAATGGACTGTAGACTCTCTAATATCCATCACTGGAGAGCCCACTACATCTCTAGCCTAGACATTTATAATTTACAGATGAGGATACCAATTACAAATACTTGCAATAGCTATATCATCACTAAAATTGGCCTCTAAATCATGAAAAACAGAGATTCTTGGCAAATAGCAAATGGCAGAGCAATCAGTAATAAACAAAACACCAAAACAAATCTAACAATCATCAAAACAATGTTTATTAACAATCTAACACTGCATAGTATACAGTTCAGTTGTAGAGTTTAAATAGCTCAAAGTTTAAATAGGACAGAGTCTACGTAGGAATTATCTATTTTCATATAAGCATATAATGTGTATTTGATATCTGACAGTTAAATGTTACACTTCTCAAAAAAGTTTACTTAGAATATTATTAGGGCATTTTTGAAATTTGATAATGATTTGATGATTTATCTGGATGTGTGCACATATATATTTCACATTTGCATTAAACAAACAATCAATAATAAAGCAGTGTTAATTTATTATACATGTTCACACATGCAGGTCAATACAAAAATTAAGCCTATATGCTGTGCATTTAATCCAAACATGAAAAATATGAATAACAGTGAATAGGCCTCTTAATTACTCATATTAGAAAACAAAAAATATATATTATCATCTCAAATGGAAATAATAAAAATCACAGGAGGCCAAAACATCATTTCACATGATGGATAAATCTATCTAGGTTCACTATATACAATACACACCAATATATTTATCAATTCCTTTAATTTTAGATGCATGTGATGCAACTGAGTAAATCAGCAAAACTGCTATGAAATTAGTCAGCTTATCACATGATTTATATAGATATACCAAGCACACTTATCTTGATAATTTTGAAAATCTGCAGAGGCATTATATTACTTATAAACTAGACAATAATCAAAATTACCCTCTTTTTTTTTTAAAAAAAAAACCTTTTCTAATGAAAACTTTTCTCTAAGTGTAATATAGATTGTAATTAAACAATTGCAGAAGTGATTTTTTTTAAATAAAACTTTATTGGGGGGGAAAAGAAAGAAAAATTAACATTTTAAAATCACTAGTTTCTATTATGTAAATGAAAGCTACCATGTCATATCGGATACACTCATTTTTAACATATAAACATTAAGCCTTCTGACATCCATTGATTACTCTGGCTTGCACTGAGTCGCAATACTGTATGGAGAGTTTTGCCTGTTTTAAAACATTAAAAAAAGTTTGTATAATAAATATAAAATTTCATTATGGCTTGTTGATAATGTTTTATAAAATAGTTTATAAAAAAAAACTTACCTTATGTTCAATAAAATAAGCCCATTCATTTACCAAATTTTTAATTAACAAACTAGAGTTTTTTAATTAACAAAACCTGTTTAACCATTAAGCATCACATGATCAATACTGTATGGAGAGTTTTGCTCTGTTTAAAACCTGTTTACATTTTTTTTTTACTTAAATAAGCCAGTGCTTATCTTTATTCATTAAATTTACATTTTTTTTTAATTAAATAAATCCGTAAGTTTACAGATAACATTTAAAATATTAAAAGCAGAAACAAAACTTAGTAAAAAAAAATTCTAAAAGTTTAATTGATAAAAAAGAAACCAAATAAGAAAAGATTTATAGATTATTAAGTGTTGTTCTTATAATATAAATTTGTAACTAAAATTATTTTAAATAAATCTGTTCAAAAAAGTTTCTTTTATTCTACAAACCAAAATAAAATCGACTAAACGCAATTATAAATGCAGATATCTATCAATGTGTGTATATAATATAAACATATATATAAACTTAATGAGTTGAAATTTAACTTCTACTTTGCCTATCATAAAATGTTTAAAATAAATTAATATTAATATAGAAGAGTTATTATCAAATATGTATGTGGGACAGAAAATGTAAAGGTATACTTAATTCAAACTATATCAGAAAAAATTATCAAAGCAATTTTAAATATTTCATTATTTTAGATAAATTTCTTCAATGAGATTGTATTTCTAATTCATGAAATATATATATAAAGACATCATTTTTAATTGTGATAATATGTTAGACTATTTCTATCATCTAGTATTAATTTTTCTTGTGGCATTTATCAGAAAAGCTTGGTTAGAGCTATTAGCATTCTCATTATATTACATTTGTAATACAAGCTTATTAAATTAAAGCATGTGATGTATGACTTAATTTTCTTACTATTATAGTTTGACTTTTGAGACTTTGGTAATGTTATATTACTATGGCTATTCTGATTTTCTACTTAATAATTAAGTATTAGATAAATGCTGGGCTTGAGTTGGAATTTTAGATCTACTGTCTGAATGTCTTAGCAACTCACTGATGAGAACGGCTAGCTCGAAACTAGTTCGGGGATAGAGATATTTCTTGATAAATATTTTCTATGCTTTCTCTTGTGGTATTTATCAGAAAAGCTTGTTTAGAGCTATTACCATGCTCATTATATTAAATGTATTTATGTATATACTTGTTTTAAGTTATTTCTTTTGATTTAAGGGTTTTATTTTTTTTTTAAAAGAATGGTTAGTAAAAGTTTTAACTTAGAATAGTTTTTTTTTTCTCCGAGTGATTTTCAAAGAATTAATTTTAAGAAAAAGTTAAACTTGCTTAAATTGTTTAGTTTTGAATATTAAAAAAAAGGGGGGGAGGGAGAAACAAAATAGATATCATTTGCTTTATCAGTTAAAATGCTTTATATGTTGATTTTTTAGAAAGTTATGAAGAAATGATCAAGCTTTTAAAATGGGAAAAAGTTAATTATTATATACAAAGTTGAAGGTCACAGTTAAATAGATGTGTGTATGTGATCCTATGCAAACCACATTAAAAGATGAAAGATTTTTTAAATATAAAATGTAAATAAGCATAGTCACATATATATATCGCAAGAAAATTAAAATATTTCTCTTGAGAATATGAGATGAGATGTTAATATTTAAGGACTGATTCTTTATTGTATATTCACATGTGAAGATAAACAGGATATCTATACATGTGTCATCAAATTTGCATTAATTTATCGCAGAGATATTATTATGAGAAGCGTATTAACAACAGAAAAGATATTATGTTAAGAAGTACTAAGGTTTGATATTAAATAATTACGAAAATATTTGTGTGATGAAAGAAGTTTTGAATTAAATAATAAAATAATATGATTATGTTAAATCAATAAAGGGTGTAAATATAAAATTGTTAATGTATAAATAAAAGTATAATAAAAGTTACATCAAATAAAATACAATAAGTGATGTTTGAAGTTAATGAAATAATAAACATACAATAGATGTTTAAATTAATTATTTATGAATCAATCTCATTAAAGATGAAATATTCATTAGAACATTAGTGTTTCAATATAAAGTAGAAAATGTTTATTTAATATTTATTTAGCAATATTATTGTTGTCTAATTACTATCACATTATAACCATCCTAGTATGTTATTTGTTAGCTGAGTATAACAAATTTTTATTGGATACAAAGATTACAAGTTTTTATATTTGCCTAGGATGGAATACTTAATATTAAGAATACTTAATGAGTTGCATTTGCATGGCTCTGTACAGGATGATTTAAATGGATGTTAGTATAAACCTCACAACTTTTTAGGACTGAAGAAATAAATTGATCTAAAAGCTAAGTCTATTAAAGATAATGAAGTATGATTATTGACATAAAAATGGAGCTACATCAAAAAGTGATAACTATTCAATTAAAAATATTTTATAAATGGGCTAGTCTATTTAATACTAACATCTAATAAATTGTATATCATTATTTGATTTGTTGTTGTGCTTATTATTATTTTAAAAGAAACCTGAAATGAATAGTAAATTCTCAACATGAAACCAAAATATCATTACTTGGCTAAAATATAAATAAGACATCTATATTGTGTAGACATTTGCCTGAATAGGTAGATAGTACTAAGATAGTCAATCACCTTAAAGTTCAACCTTGTCTTCTTTATTAACTTACATTTTTTATGATGATTAATGTTTATTTTGGATTATGTTCAGACCATAACTTTTGCTTAATGATAACCCAGATGATAATGAAGACTGGTTCAATATATTAAAGTTATTATACTTACATTCTGTATAAAAATGTATGGTCTTTTATATAGCAACATTTGATAAAAAAAATAATTTTTTGCATATTAAATGTTTTTGTCAATAAATCTTATGTCATCAGCTACTGAGGATACCAGTTGAAATTATATCAAACATAGCTAAGATTAATTCATTTTTTATCAAAGATTGCTATATATTTGATTGTTTTGTGAAGGCACAAATAACATACCATTAATGTGTATATGGGTATGTTTAATTTATATATATATATATACACATCATATAACTATGAAAACATTAAATATATATATATATATATATATATATACACATCATATAACTATGAAAACATTAAATGTAATATATATAGGTTTTATTCCAAATTTTCAAAGTTTAAGATATATAATGCTTCTGTATCTAAGAATTGCAGATGTGTTATTTTGTGTAGGAACTTAGATTCATCAAATGATATTTGCTATATCTTTTTATCTTGTTTAATTTCTCATATACATTTGTTTGAGTATATACTCATATTATTCAAATTTTTTTATTTATTTATAGAAAATGTATATTCAATCATTACAGAATTTTTCAAATCTTCAATTTACCTATTTGTGGAAGATGTCCTGAAATGGTTTATTCTTCTAAAATTAACAAGAATTTAATATAAATTCAATTATAATAAAACGGATCTTTTACATTTTTATAACTATCTAATTTGTATGTTTTTCTAAATCTCATTCAATTGCCATTTCATGATTTAAAGGGAAGCTACATGGTTTCATAAAATCAATTATTAAAAAGTATATTGTAGATTAATACACATATCATCATCATCAACCATTATCAATCCACTGCAAGATGATCTCCAAGTTCAATCCATCTTCTCTGATTTTTAACTTCTCTTTTCCACATCACCCTGCACACTTTCTTATTTCATCCATCCATCTCACATGTGGGCTTTTTCTGGGTCTTTTACAATATCTTGGAATCCAGTTTAAAATTTCAATTGTTCATCTATTATCATCTCTTCTAGGAATATGTCCAACCCAACTCCATTTCAGTCTTTAATTTTTTCAATTAGGTCAGTAACACCTGTTTGTTCTCTTACCCATATATTGCATATTTGATCTCTTGTTACTCCCAACATGCATCTTTCCATACTTCTTTGAGTGGTCTGAAGTCTCTGTAGTGCTCTTTTATTAAGTGTCCAAGTCTCAGATCCATAAGTAAGAACTGGTAAATCACATTTATTAAAACCTTCCCTTTCAAATACATAGGCATATTTCCTTTTAGTATCAAGTTATTTCTACCAAAAGCATTCCAATCAAGTTTAATTCTATGATTAATTTCATCCATCATGTTTCCATCTGTATTAAATAATCTGACAAAGATTGTAACTGTTAACTTCTTCTAACTCATCATAATCAATCTTTATCTTCATATTTTGAGAAAATTCATTAAACATTACTTTAGTCTTTTTAACATTTATCTTTAGTCCTACTTTCATCTGATAACTCCTGCAACATGTGCTGCAGCTCTAAAGTATTATTTGTAACAACTACATCATTTACAAAATCTAAATGACTTAAATAATGTCCATTTACATTCACTCCTTTAGCTTCCCATTTTAATCCACTAACTACTTCTTGCAGCACTGCTATAAAAAGTTTTGGAGATTTTGAGTCACCCTGTCTTACACCCTTTTCAATGTTGACTTCCCCAGTATCCTTATGTAATCTAATTGTTGCTGTTGCATTTTTATAAATATTCTTTAAAATATGACAATATCCTGGATCTATACCTTGATGATCCAATGCCTTAATCACTGAAGAAATGTTTATAGAATCAAATGCCTTTTCACAATCTACAAATCCGAAACATAATGGCAACTCATATTCATTTGTCCTTTCTATAATTTCTCTCAATACCTGGATATGGTCTACTGTACTAAAACCACTTGTAAATCCGGCTTTTTTTCTTGGTTTGGTGGAAATCCAATGTTCTCTGAAGACAAGTTGTAATTATCTTGGTAAAATTTTTGTATAAAACTGATAAAAGGCTGATAGGTCTGTAATTTCTAATATCTTCTTTATCACCTTTTTTAAATAATATTATTACTGCATTCTTCCAATCATATGGTACATCTTTATCATTTAGATATTTGGTATATAATTTTGCTAATTTTTTTTATTTCTTCACCAGCTTTCAATATATCAATTATAATTCCATTATTACCTGGAGCCTTTCCTTTCTTCATACATTTAATTGCACGTCTCACTTCTTTTTTTAAAATTCTGGGCAATTCAGAAGATATAATAGATATAGGAGGTACTTATTCTTTATTACTATATAATTCTTGATAGAAGTCTTCTACCCATTTCATGGTGTCATCTCTCTTTTTAATAATCCATCTTTTTTCTTATTGCTGATATAAATTTCTTACCAATACCAAAATGTTGTTTTAAACTCTTGAGACTTTTATTCTCTTCTACAGCTTTTTTTGCTAGTTCACAGTTATACTTTCTTATATCATTTTCAACTCCTTTCCACACCATTTTACAAAATTCAATATATTCAATCATTTTTAATGCATCATTTTTGTACATCTTCATATTCCTTCTATTCTTCATAAATTCTCTAGTATCAGAAGAAATTCTATTGGTCAATTGCTTCTTTTTATATCACCTATCTTTGTTGCAGTTTTTATACACTTATGAGTAAAAAATACTAAAAATTTAATGTTATAATTATAATAAACTATGATAAAATATTTTTTTAAAAAAGAAAGTTTTACATAATTAAATAAATCATATATATAATGTAACAGGATGGGGGGGGTAATGGAAAATGAGTTGAAACTGGGTGATGGAAAAACATCATCATTTCCAATTCATCAATATTTCAAATAATTTACAAAAGTATATATAAGTAAGATATTTAAGAGTAGAAGCATGAGATCAAGAGATCTCAGAGATCATTGAATGATCAGCCAGCTAACTCAGAAGAGCAACTAAAAGCATAATTATTTATTAACCAGCATTATAATTTAAAAGTAAGTATAATTCAAATACTATTCATTATCATCATTAATGAGAATAAACAAATCAGGACAATAAATCAGAATAAAATCACAGTCAACATTGTGACTAGATTTGAACCATAAAAAATATAAATCAACAGTCAACCTTGTGACTGCATTTAGACCAGGATAACTACTGAGACTTTGCCAGCTTGGGTAATTATTTAAACATAACTTAGATGCATCAGCTTAGTGCCCATCCATTAAAATACACAATAATCAGAAATCAAAACAATAATGCTGGGACATTAAAACATGCTGAACATCATCAATGCTCAGGCCACTTGTACTGGCCAACTATAAACTTAACTCCTAATAAGACCGAACTAAAATAAAATATAGTGCATGGGCTTTAAAGAGTTTTCTCTTTTGTGCCAACCCGGATGATGATTGATCATCTCTGGATGCCCCAAAGCACTAAATACACATCCCCATTTATCTGTGCACGAATCTAGCCCAGAGAACATAAGCTCTATTACTGTATGTGACCAAGGGATGATGGAAACAGTTTTTAACAATTAAATATAAGTTTATTAATAACAAAAAAAACGAATTTAGGGTTCTGATTTTGAAAAGTACACAATAATAGAGTCATCACTCTGTAATTTATAAGATTACTACAAAATTCAAATTATTACATTAACTGCATTATTTCTTAATGGATATCTATAAACGTGTACATATATCTATACATAGACATGTGTTTTATAATATGTGATGAAGACATTTCAATTAAACAAAATAATTATTACATTTGTGATTTACATAATTGCTATTCAAAATTTGAATTGTTACATGGATTCACATATATTTGCGCACAGGTGCGCGATTTCTATTATACAATTAATCTATTTCAATTGGTATTCAATAATGACAAAAAAAATGATTAAAATTTGCATATATGTCCTATTTGACAAGCAGTGATATATATGTGCACATGCAAATATGCAGTACAATTGACTTATATTACAATTGTCATATAAAATAACTTTTACAGTTGTATATAAAAAAAAATATTATAAATTAAAAATTTTACACGTGTGCATGTATTCGAACACTGACAAAAAGTTACATATTTTAATTTGTTATAATAATATATTTTTTTTATAATTAATTCATTTGGAAAACACATAAATTTCATACCTATACAGGTGTATAAACAAAATATATAATTTAAAATTTAATTTCAGTTTATAAGTTCTTTTTTTTTTATCAAACTAAATAGTCAACTTTTATTTGACAGGTACTTGTTGATTAATTATCAAAGTCTCTAAATATAAAATGTCTCTTTTTTTTCTTAATAAATGAAAAATAAAACCGTTTTATATATCTGTCACTTTAGGCCGAAGAAATTATTTAAAATTTTATTATTATATATAACTACTGTTAGATTTCAACTCGAGCAAAAGTTACTTGTTTGTTTTAACTTTAAGTTATTAATTTATAACTTTAAAAGTCATTTTAAGAAATATTAAAATAAAATAACTCACTGTATATACATGCAATGTGTTTATCTGTGTTTCCCTGGTGTATAAATAAACAACAGCATAAGTATACCAATTTCTTCAAGCTTTCTCTTGGTAAGCTTGGTTTTTGGTCCAGCAGAAAAATATAATTTCAGGTTTGTTGTCATCATCAGGTAAAAGTATATAATTCAGATGTGGTTGGCTTTCTCCCTTCTGTAGTCAGTTCCACTTATACTTGAATTTTATAAGCTTTGGGTCAGCAAGCTGTTTTCCAGAACACTTTTAAGGCTATGAATCACAAAGAATCTTGACCCTTTTTCCTCCATGTAAATTCAAACTCCTCCAGTGAACTGTAGAGCAGCCACTTCATTGCATTCTTAAATTCTCATGGCAGTTCTCTTGATAATTATTCTAGCCATCTTTGCAGCTAGCTTTAATATGGCCATTTTCTGCTACAGTTACCAACTCTTCACAAAATATTTTAGCCAATTTTACAGCTAGCTCTTTTGCTAACTTTTACAAAACTGCAAGCCAAACTCTGCAGTTGGCCTAGTTGGCCACTACTTAAAATGTTACAACTAGACTCCTCTGGTCAACTCTTACAAAACTGGAAGCAAAAACTGATATTTTTATCAGCTTTTTTATAACCTTGGTTAGGTCACATGACAAAAACACAGTGGCTGTTTTCACTCTGTCTAATCCATTTGAAAACAAGCTGGAAATTTTTATCAAAGTGTGAGATTCATGTTTTTACTTTAATCTTTGTAATTTGACCAAAGGTGTGATAATCCTTTAGAATTTTTAATCTACAAAGATTTTTAACTAGATAGTAGAAATGCAAATAAGCATTAATTAAAAAATATATTTTATACAAGTATTAATTAAAAGATTTTTAAAAAATAAATTATCCTTTTTTTTTGCTAATTTCAAAATCAGAATTAGAAGTATTATTTATCAGACCTTTTTAAAATACTTATTTCACAATAAAATTTTACTTTAAACCTAGAGTTATTTAACCCTTTACTTATTATTATTTTATTTTAGGAAATATAGAAAAATATCTACAAAAATTTATCCTGTGTTTATTTCTACTTTTCCTTTCTACTTTATATATATATATATTTATGCACACACACTAAATTAGAGTATGCTATGTAATCCAACTGGTTACAATAATAAAATATAGTATCATTTGCAGTAACAATTATTTACTTGATAAATTACTGTAATAGTACTGCATTTAAATTATGTGTTTTAACTATTTTATGATTTTTTAGACAATATGCACTCAATATCTGCAAATGAACATATCACTATACAACATTACTGTGTTTGATATGTATGATAATTTCTCTAATTTTATAAACATATAACGATCCAAACGAAAGTGAAGATAATCGAATCTAACCACAATCTGCACTACAGGGTGCCATCTAGGCATTTGAGCCTAGAAAAATTTATAGAGTAGGCAGATATGTGCTGTTAAGATTCCACTTTATTTAAATATTTAGATCATTAGCCCAAGTCACTAGCTCATGGAGATGCAGAGATAATAAATAACTTGATTAATTTGTATCTCAAATATATATAAAAAATAAAAGCCACTGCCAGTAAATAACAAACAAATATTTATTTAGGCACATATAAATTTTGAATCATTTAAATTTTGAGGAATAAATTTAACATTTTAGATTTTTATATTAACTTTTAATTTTACATTTAAATAGATTACAATAATGAGTTTAATATTTATTTAGTGAGTCGAGTATGAATAGACTACATAGATCTGCATTTGAAAAGAAAATATTCTTTCCCTTATTTAACCTTAGGTCAAAAGTTCACAGTCAAACTGGCACCAATCCATATGATACATTTATGTATTCAATGTAGCATAAAAATATGACAACACAAAATACTATACTGTCAGGAATGTACATTTGAACAGTAAGTAGAGTTAAAGAAGACATTGTCTCTCCACCAACAGGAATGCTACATCTGTTGGCGAGTAGAACAATAAACAAAAAACTCCATAGGAATGGACTGTGGTCCTTTGCCAACTTACAAACCCATCCATAGGCAAACAGAAGGTGTGTGGCATATATATGCAATCCTGCCCATAGTGGATCTCATACTACATCTACTAATTACACAAATATATCCAATCCATTGAGCTAATTCAACTACGAAATGAATAACCTAACATTATCCTCCCTTAAACTGTATATATAACTTTACAAATCTATATAGCCATTCCTGCCCAACTTAAATTTAACATTTAGATATGTTCGAACAGATGAATTTTATACAATTTGTTTTATAATGTCGAGTATAGATCGGCTGCATAGATTCTATGGTTAAAATGTTCCAGAATAAACATAACCGATCAAAATACAAAGTCATCGATAATGTCAATTGCAGAGGGAATACAAGAAGCCCAGTAGCATTCAACATAAGATGCCACAATGACACCAATGATGTATATTCCAATTGAATATGAAACAGCAACACAATTAACCGTTAACGAATCCATGCAACGTCTATACCCAATTTAAATTTCATGCATTTAAATAATTTATACAATAAGAAAAAAAAATGAAAATGATGTTTATCAATGCAAAACATATAAATTTAAACATTATTAATTTGATCCAAAAACTTACAAAAGTCAGATAAGAGTCCATTTTAACATTTAAGTTGGCCTGTTTATTAATTTGTCACCTCTTGACGAAAGTTCTTAATTAATTTTATGATTTTAACAATTGTTCAGTTCATATAGCTTATGCTAGAAGAGTCCAGGTTCCTGTTTTTTAATTCCCATGATATCTCCATTGGAAGATAATGTTCTGGAGGTGGCATTAGCTGTTTCCATTCTGGTATCATAGTCTTTTCATTTTTAAAATAAGTGATAGAGAATGACAAGTGCATCTTGTCGTTCTTCTTACCAAATCATGTTGGAAACTCTCTGGAACTCAATATTTTTCTTTTTATAGTCCTCCTATGGATTCCATGAACAAAGATGTCACTGTTCCATTTTTTCGTTATGGTCCGGCCTTTATTTGCTTCCATTGGTCAAGCTAAAATCTCTTTATTCTCTTATCTATTTTTCATCTGACTTTTTAATTACACAGCCTTTGGATAATTAATAAACAATCATTTCCATCTATAAAAATATTTTATTTTTAAATCTTGTACTTTTTTTTATAAAAAAGTACGTTCAAATACTTATTTGTTTTTTTTAAAAAAATATTTTTAAAGTTTTGAATCTGTGCGAATATATATATACGTTTAACAAACATTTTAATTTTAGGGTTTAGTTTTTATTTTTTTAATACATTTATTTTTATTTGCGAACTTAAAAGTTTTTATTTCAATTTAATGTAACGGCATATTTATATATCATTACAATATATTATTTATATTATTATGGTATTTTCATCTAGTACTTGTGATAAAAATCATACTGGCATTTGAAGTTATGAATACTATATATGATTTGAAGCATTAACATTTTCTGTATAATTAAAAAAATGTTTATATTAGATTATTATTAAGTGCTAATTCCTGAAACCTAATACAGTTATTTTTTAGAAATAAAACTATGTTTAATATTAGATATTATTAAGTGCCAGTTCCTTCAAAATAAGTATTAAAAGTATTATTTTTTAGAAATTTTCTATTATGGTAATATCTAAAATTATCTTTTTGCTCAAATATTTAAATAATTTTAATTTAACTTCTTGCTAAGCAAAATAAAAAATGTATTAATACTTTAAATCATACATTTATTTGGAAATTCATATCTATGACTATAAAAATATATTAAAATGTTATTTTATCATCTATCATTGTTTTACATGTCTAGTGTTTTGTGCATTTAATATATAATAGTATAGTATATATATGTCACTACATACATTTTTGAGCCCCCAAAAATGGAATTCATCAATAGTTTCTTAACTCATAGTTATTATTAGATATTATTTATTATGATTATTTGAAATTTCTATTTTATCTATTTATTTAGTATTGTAGTTATTATCTATCAAACAAGGCTGGAATAGTCAATTGGATAGTATTATCAAGTAATAAATAATGTTTGACTGCCATCAATGACCCACAGTTGATTGCTGTTCTATTAAGAGATATACACAATTTTAATAATTACTCTAATCGCACATCATCTTTTTTAAAAAAATATCATATCATTAATATGTAATCATATTTCATTACATTTATAACAAATAAATACTTCTTTCTTTGTATGTTTGTTTACAGTGCAATAATTTATTCTTGATTTGATAAAGCCTTAGTTTTGACTGACCAGCAGTTTCCTTTACAACTTCTTTTAATTGCTAATTCCACTAAGTGACAGTTAAAAGAAGCATTGAAGAAGACTACTGCTCAGTCGAAACTGAAAAGTTTTGTCTAGTTAAGAATAAATTATTGCATTGTAAGAAGTGAAAAAAAAAAAAAATTCATTATATTTGTATGTAATTTATATCAATATTATTTGTAGGTAGTTGAATGATATATCCAAGTGCCATATCTTTGATCTGGGATTTTATAATTTTTTTAAGGTTGAAAGCAAACTTAGGACTTTTTACACATAGATGAATAATAGTCAACCAACCTAGTAATCTATTTACTGGGCATAAACCAAGGAAGAAAACCACAAACTTCATAACATAATAGTTGACTAATTTGGAGTTACCTTTTGGAAAGTTGATGGAAAGATGTTTATTCTGCGTGTTATTTAAATAGTGTTTTAAATATGTGTGTGTACATATTTTTTCTTAGAAAAGTAAACAGCCAAAACTCTCCATACATTATTGCCACTCAGTGCAAGCCAGAGTAATCAATGGATGCCAGAAGGCTTGTGCATAAAATCCTCATCTAGGGCCTACTCATCCAATATCTTCAGATTAGTTTCTGGCTTGTGGCCTTCATCAGTGAGGAGCCTTGGATCTGAGAGCACTGCACCTATGCAACCCTCCAAAATGTATAGGTACGGAACTGATTTCAGATCTATATGACCATATAAGCTAATGAGCTTGGATTGAAAATGTTATTGTGTTTTCAATTTAAGACTCATAGCTTTGTAGTTAAGTAGAGATAAGAGGTGGCTGATGGAGGGTTGCATTAGATCCTAAGATTTAGGTGCAGTGCTCTCAGATCCAAGGCTCCTCACTGATGAAAACCACAAGACAGAAACTAGTCTGGGAATATTAGATGAGTAAGCACTAGATGGGGATTTTATGGACAAGCCTTCTGGCATCCATTGAGTGGCAATACTGTATGGAGAGTTTTGCCTGTTCTAATAACAGTTATAAGCAAGCATAAGAAATGGTGATCATATGATGTTTATTGTCTTAGAAAAGTAATAAATAATTGAATGTTTCATTATTTTAGAATTCATAGTAAGTTTTAGAACTGGAAATGACAGAGGTGAATTGTAAACTATTAATGTTTTCTCTCTGTGATTAAACTAAGTTGATTTTGGATTTATCAATCACTGATTAATGAAAAAAGACATTATTATATTTAGGAATTGGTAATTATGATAGTATTTAAAAAAATCTCTTTTAGTTATTAATGTCCAGAGTCTACCATTCTACGACTGCAGCAAACCATGCATGGCAGAGAATCAATTATATGAAAAAAGTGTCAAGCAATTGGAAAAAAAATATTGTAAAACATTGCACAAAGACTATGCCTATACTTTTTTTCTTAATTCAGTTTTGTTTAAATGAATAAAAAAAAGCATTTATACATTATTTAAAACACACACAGTATAACATAATATATATGTATTTGTTATTTATTGTATGATTTATTTAAATATATGAAAAAACAGCATAATGGATTTTTCCCCCAATTTTAATGACAGTGGCAATAGTTTATTGTTGCTGGATTAAACAATTTGTCTACTGCTGTTCCATTGATTTTTTAGCTTTTTTAAAAAACCAATTATACTAAGCTTTAATATTAAGAATAGCATAACAAAAGAGTGAACTCTGTTTCATTAATGCAAGTATAAATATATTAAAATTGTCATTTTCTGTCTTGCATTGGTGGTTGAGAAGTCAGCGCGACTGCCTTGCACTTGCAGGCAGTTGCCCGGGTTGCGGGTTCGCGTCCTGGCGGATGCTATGACACTTAAAAAAAAATATCATTTCAAGACAATGACAAATGTATGGTTAAAAAGTAAGAAATTATCATGAGGAAGAAATAGAAGCCATAGAAAATACAAATGAATTAATTGTGATGCAATGATTAAAAAATATAATTGATAGAATAATTTAAAATCACTAAACAATTCTAAACATTAGAGTTTAGCATAAGTTGTAAAAAACAATACAATAGTATACATTGTACTGTCATTAAAAATGGGAAGAAATCCATTATGCTGTTTTTTCATATAAAAAAATCATTCAATAAAATAAAATATTACATACTAGCAATAATTGTATATTTATACAACAAACCACACAAACTTTTTTATAGATCTTGATTTACTATATGAATTAACATACAAAAATAGACTCCAATTTGACTATTTTTTAGTCTTTATCAAGAAATAACTAAAAATGCATAAAAAACAAAAATACATCTACTTCATAATATATATAACAAATACCTCTTACCTTAACAAACAATCTTAACTTTTCATTATATTCGTTTCTTAAATACCCTTCTTAAATAATCCCCTATAATTATTTAATTATATCAATCTATTATTCGCTTTTATTTCAATTAATATCCTATTCATTACAGGTTTCATATCATTAATATAAATCCCTTCTTTTATAATTTTTTCATAATACAATCTAATACATTTTTAAAGATATCAATCTAATGCATTTTAAAGATCTATTTTAAAATCTTTGCTTAAATTTAATTATATAACCAAAAACTGCAGAATTTTTATCAAAGATTCAATTTTAAAATATTTATGTTTAAATTTTATCATTTAAATGACAAAAATTCTGCAATTTATGGGCACATAAATAAATTGAAACATAAAGATTTTAAAATAGAATCTTTAGAATGTGTTATGAAAGAATTATAAAAGGAATTTAAATTAATGTAATGAATAGGATGTTAAATGAAAAAGAGGATAATAGATTTAATTAAATAGTTATAGTGGATTATTTAAGATATTTAAGAAAAGAATGTAATGAAAAGTTGAAATTGTTTGTTAAAAAAGTTTTAAGCTAAGATATATTTATTATATGTATTATGGAATATTTGTATTTATTATTTTTATGATAAAAACTATAAAAGATAACAGTTTATATAATAAATCAAGGTTTATAAAGAAGAAATTTGTTATAGTTTGATGTATATATACTGAAATTAACAGGCTATTTTTAAAATAGAAGACTATGTTTGTTATTTTTTAAATATTTGCCAAAAAGTTTTTAGTATTATTTCTATAATGTACAATTATTGTTGCAGTTATATATCATATTGTGTGATTTATTTAAATATTGTACTATTATATGTATTGTCACTCAGCGCAAGCCAGAGTAATCAATCGATGCCAGAAGGCTTGTGCATAAAATCCACATCTAGTGCCTACTTATCCAATATCTCCAGACTAGTTTCTGGTCTGTGACCTTCATCAGTGAGGAGTCTGAAGTTGCAATATGTATAGAGTTTTGCATTTTAATAACAGTTAAGAGCAAGCATAAGAAATGGTGATCATGTGATGTTCATTGGCTTAAAACCAATCCTGCCTAATAGGATAGTGGTAGCTATGGTTATTAAAGAACCAAAAACACCAAAATGTATAGGTACTGAACTGAGTTCAGACCTATATGACTATACAGCTGATGAGCTTGGATTGAAAATATTATAGTGTTTTCAAGGTCTCATAGTTTTGTGATTAAGTAGAGTTAAAAGGTGGCTGCTGGAGGGTTGCATTAGATCCTAAGATCTTGGTGCAGTGTTCTCAGATCCAAGGCTCCTCATTGATGAAGGCCACAAGCCAGAAACTAGTCTGGGGATATTGGATGAGTGGGCACTAGATGGGGATTTTATGCACAAGCCTTCTGGCATCCATTGATTACTCTGGCTTGGGCTGAGTGGCAATATGTATAGAGAGTTTTGCCTGTTTTAATAAGTTAAGAGCAAGTGTAAGAAATGGTGATTATATGATATTGTACTATGTAAGCAGTTTTTTCTATCCACTTAAACAAAACTTCAATGAAATATATATGTGGATAGTATTTGTTCAATATTTTATTTAAAAAAATTTAAAATTGCTTGGTATTTTATTTTCATTTAATTAGTTTTCTGCCCTGCATGATTTACTGCACAGTGGTAGATTCTGGATCTCAATAGCTAAAAGAGATTCTTTTAAATACTATCATAATTATTAATTCCTGAAAATAACAATGTCTTATTATTTTTCAGGAACTAGTGCCTAATAACATTTAAAATTAACTTAGTTTAATCACAGAGAGAAAATTAATGGATCTAATTATCTAATTATTGGATTAATACATTGTACAGGCTTAAACCTGCATTTATATATAGAATATATGCGGGATTCGAATTCAGACTTTCATACGACCCACTATTCTCAGTGCCATCTCATATTGCTGACCCACCTGATCACACACATGTTGAAAAGATAAATAATTACCAATATACGTATTTCATGCTAAACCAGCAATCATCACTTCGTCTAGATTACTATTCTCACACAAATATATAATCAGACATTTTCGATTATTAAGTTGCTTTGAAGCCATCTTTGAACTTTTAGTAAGAATAGCTATGATTATGGTGCTTGGCATGAAAATACAAGCTAAATAAAACTAGAAGTGGTTTCTTATTTGATATTTTTTAAAGCATATCTATTTATTTATGCTCAATGTTTAATAAATAAGCTATTTTGTGTATTTGATTGATCTTATAGCATTTATTTAAATGCATGTATAATCTTTAAATATAGCATTGTATTTTCTATTTATAAATACATCAATAGCAAGTGTACTATTCACATGATTTTCAGTGGTTCATGATGGAGTATATGTAGTGGTATTAATAAAGAGTGACCTCTAGTTAATAAAAGATAACAAAGGACACTAATACATTATTGTGACCTCCATATTTCACATGTTTGATATAAATAAATCTGGGTATGGAGATAATTTGCTATCAGTCATAATGCAATGAATATATCTCTGCATACACATAATTTCTGTTAATATCTGATGTTTATTAGATGCTTATTAGTGAACTTATGAGCAAAGCAGCTTGATACAGATATTATTTGAGATTAGTCAACATGTAAAAATAATGCAAAATGTGACCTTAACTGCCAATAACTACATTATTTGTGCAATATAAAGATTATTGCAGTATGTTATAATAGGTATTATAATATTCGTATTAAAAGCTCCACGTATAGCAAAAAATAGAGAAATAAAATTACATTCATTTATAATACAATTGATTCCATTTCTAATTGCAATCAGTTTGTTATTTTCTGTTAGTTAAAAAAACAATCAGTTATTATAATAAAATAAATTTGATTTTTTTTAATTGTAAGAAAAGAAATATCCATAGATTGCAAAAAATGGAGAAGTAAAATTACTTAGTTACATTTTACCTGTACAAAATATTGCTAAATCTGCCAGAACTGGCATAAAACTTACACTATGTGAGAAAAATTCAACTTAATTATTTTTTTGCAAAATACAAATCCACTTAGAAAGATAATGAGTTAGATCTCTGTTCAGTTTATAAAATTAAGGCATATGTTTAGATATCACATATTGCTTGTAACTATTGAGGATTAAAGTAAATGACTGTACAGTTTATTAAATATGTATTTTTAAATTAAATACTATTGTTGGCTGTATTTTTTAGAAATTAAGATGAAAATTTTTTACTATATTGGACATATGAAGAGCATTCTAAGTGTGAAATAGTATCATAATAATTCATGTTTAAATATATGTATGGATGCACAATGTAGACTCAAGTATTTCAATCTTATTATGTTGGGTATATTATGTTTCTGTAACAAATATTTTGATTTGACATATAGGCTAATATTTTATTAAAATATTTCTGATGTTTCAATTTTTTTTACATTAAATTAAGCATGTAAAATTGCAAAATATGTGAATAAATGGATACACACAAATAACATACATTTTAATATTTTTGCTCAGACTGCATATATATATATATATAACTGTTCTAAACATAAAAATGAGCATATTTTGATAAATTCATAAAGTTAAATTTAATATATCACCTAAGTTATTTGTAATATTTGAAATGCATAGCAATAAATTACAGTACTGGTATAAAGCAATATAACATTATTGATAGACCATACCATTTTAAATACAAGTTGTAATTTATAATGTGAAGTTAAATTTAATCAGTCATTTACAATAAGCATTCAATGTAGTAATTTAAAAAATAATCTAAAGCAACTAAAATTTTACATTTTCATTATATAAGTATTACAACTAATTTGTTTATAATTTACTGAAAAATAGAAATTGTATTATCTTAATTTTTTTATTACTAAACTTATTTTATTTATTAATTTAGTGTCTGAATAATTATAATAATTAGATCAAATATGCAACTTAAGTTAAAAAATGTGTATTATTTACTTAAAAAGTTCATATTTACAACTTATTTAATGAGGGTTCTTATCAAAGCAGCAGATGCAAGAAGTAAAAAAGGAAAAGCTTGAAAAAAATATGGTTTTGTTAATAAAGTTCAAAAGTCTAATAAAAGAAAGTAGTTGTTTTTAATCAATTATTATAATTAAAATTTTATTAATGCTATTATAATGATTGTTATTTGGAGTTACTTAGCAGTATCCATTATTAAATATATCATCTAGATCTAGGAATCTTAATCACTAGAACATTTGAATACTAAGATTAAATACAAAGATGAAATCTCTTGAGGTAATTGTTATGTTGAACTACATAATCATGTTAGTAATAGAGATAACATATGTTTATATAAATGATATAGTAGTGGTGTGCACACCACTTTATTAATTGAATTCTCCAGAAAAATATATATTCTGACTTTGGCTGAACATTATTATATACATATGCACATTCAAACATCTAGTCATTAGATATCACAAGTGGATGAATAGTCAAGAAAATTTTGTCTTTATCTTTTTGCTCCAACCAAAATGTAATTTGAAACATATTTTAAAAAATAATAATAGACTTTTTTGTCTAATAAATAAGATTTATATAAATATGTTCTTTTTATACACAAGTGATTATTTTAAATTATGGTAATAGTATGAATAAATAATAACATACTATACCTTCAAATTCTTAATTATAATGATTATCACTAAACATATACAGATAGGAAGCATAATCTGTCATGATTTTCCCAGCAGGGTTTTCAGAATATATATATTCTACTATTTATAAAAAAACATATAAATAAACATTAACTATTAAATATGTAGTACTGAGAATATTTAAAATAAAATACCATAATAATCATTTACAAAGTTAAACTAGTTATTTAACAAACTTGCAAATAATCTCTCACTCTGATAAACAATGAATTCATTTTTGTCTGGTCTTCAAATTCTTATTAGTTAAAATTAATTTAAGTTATGTGCACAGTCATCTTGAAGTCTTGGTTGGTTATATCAAGACCTTGTTATTATGTAGCATTTACAACCTGTGAAATATCAATGACTGATCTACTGTCTATATAAAAACTTGAAGACCAGATAAAAGTGAATTCATTTTTTAACAGATTAGTAGATTGATCAAAGAGGATGTTATTTTCAAATTTCTTAAATGATTATAGAACGTCTAACCTGTAAATATTTTTACGGCATGCTCAATCAAAGATTTTTACTTCACATATATTATTACATAAATTTATGTTGCATATAATTCTAATAATTAAAATATATATTTGAAAATTAAAAGTACAAAATAAGGCAATTGTATATCCCGACATCCCTCTTAATTATTTTTTTATAAAAAATGATCATAGAATTTTATTTTTTATAATAAATTTTATTGATAAAAATATAAAAATGAATACAATGATAGGTTATATATTAAACAAAGAAGATACTTGATATCTATATTACATAAAATAGATTAAAAATATAAATTTGTAAATATTTTCAAATTATAATTAGATAATTTGAATTGAATAAATATGATTATTGTTCAGTGCTTGCTTGAAGATGAAAGATTTCAAGTAGCTGAATAAATACCAATTAGGGCCCAGACTTTTATCTCATTTTAATTTTGTTAAAAAAATGATGATTGTAGTTCAACTATGTTGGAATTCAAAGTAAAATGACATTTTTGAAACTACAAATTGATGTCATGCACTGTGACTTCTTATACAGTCAGGAATCTCTCAACTACTATGCCCAGAAAAACCTGTTAGCCACTTTACCTTCCCCACCCTAAGTTTTCCCATATTCTTCTCTATCCTGCTCCATCCCATTTCCACAATGTAACCTTTGTCAACTCCATAGCCTTTATATCTAAATCCCCCTTATCTTTTCCTAAACTCAGCATAAAAACCAATAACCCCACTTTCTGTATAATCACTTAGTTTATATTTATTTTTCCACAATTTCATTATTTGTACCCTGTCTGCTTTCAGGCATTTACATTCAATTAGCATTTGACCAAGAATTTTCTGTGCCTTTCTTACATAACTTGCAGATTAAATGACCCACATTTTTCCATTTATGTGTAAATTCGCTTGTTGCTAAAGATTCTGTTTGAGCCTTAAATGGTAAACTACTTTCCTTGATATTATCATAAATTAACTTACACCCAATATTCCATTTACTCCTATATATATTTAAACTCTTTTTATTATCCATACTAGTTCTCCATCTCTCCAACTCTCTATTCTTTCCCATTCATTATCACTCTAACACTCAACAATTCTCCTAACACAATCATCCCACCTTTTGTGTAAGTATAGTGACATAAATTCTTTATTCAAATCTTCTGCATACCATACACCCTTTCTCACCCATCTTCGAAGTTGGTTATTATTGTGGCTCCCTCTCTCTAGAATATTAGTAAATTCATTTTGAGATGGTATATGTCAGTTGCAATGATCTATGATTTCTTCATCTCTGCCACATAATGAGGGTATATCAGTATTAGTTCCATTCTGGTCAAAATCAAGGAGTTAATGGGAAGAGCATAGAGATTGATTTTAATTAAAAAATGAAAATATTTAAGTTCCAAAAAAACTTTTTAATAATCTGGTAAAATATTAAGCAATAACTATTTTCAGACTGTTGAGTATGCTATTTTGTAAGCATCTCAATATTTATTTTTGATTGTAAGTAAAGGGGCAGCCGTAGATGTTAGTGAATTTATATTTTTTTCATTAAATTGAGTATGAATATATTAGGCTGCATTAATAGTATGTCTTTGGTATTACTTCTGTTAAGTATAACTGGAAATATATTTTGGAAAGAAGAATAGAACATTATAAATAAATAATATTGCTTTCGTTTTATTGATTGAAATTTCTTATTCTAAAATTAAGGAATGTAAATGAATTAATCTTATTTAATAAAGGGTTTTATATATTTGATTATGATAAGAATGATTTTGATCTATGCAGAAATATACTTGCTAAAGAGTTGACTTTTGACTAGATAAAATAGTTGCTTTCGAATATTGGTTCTGAGAGGACTAGATGATAGATGAATGGGGAACCTAGGAACTTTGTTGAGAAATCTTTATAAATAATCTAAACTTTAAATCTACTTTAAGCACAAAACTTTATATAGATAATTAAATGAATAATGAAACAAAGTTTGATTTTAAAAATTCCTTTTATTTTCACATGTAAAATTTAAAACATTTTCATTTTTTGTAAAAATGGTTTGACAGAGTTGACAGCAATGGCAAACCACCACTTGAAGGGATTTCATTGGCTGATTATAGTACCTTATTATTAAGCTCCCTCCTCACATATTCCTTTAACTTTTGTAATATTAATTACAAAATTATTTGAAAATTTGCATGAATTAAATTAAATGATCTTTTTTGTAATTTTAATCAGTGTGAAAAAAGAATTGGCAATAATAGATAGCTTTAAAATATTATTCAAAATGAAATTACATTTAGAATTGGGGTGTTTTATAATGTCAAAATTACATTTCATCTTCCAAAGTGGAATCATTATATTAAATCATTGTTAATTTTTTGTTTATTCTTTGTAAATATTTACATTTGTCTGAAGATTCACAAACTCATGATTACTACAGGCAAAACACATTAATTCAAAATTCCTTGCTCTGGTTTTTAGACTTGTAAATTTTTTGAATTTCAAGAATAAATAGATTTATTCCCTGATTAGAAACCTAAACTCTACTAAGATTTAAAAAAAAAAAAAAAACTTAGCTCTTTTGAATTAGGCTTATTAATTTGCTAATATTTCTTAATTTTTTTTTACTTTAATTTTGTTACATATATTTATAAACTAATTTATTACAACAAGATTAATTATTATCTTTGATATTTTTTTTGATAATAAATTTTTTTACATAGATATTCAAATTATTATTTTACCTGTATTAAAACATTAAAATATATTCAAATCTACATTAGTAGAGTGAGTATTATTTTTGTCAAGATAATTGTTATCCCTGAATTTGTTCCAGTTAGCATTTATTCTGAAATTTTTCACTTAGTTATTATGGCAACAATAATCCAAATGTATAATTTTGCATCTTATCTGTGAATTGTTTTTTTTTCTTATTGTTTTGCAATATTTATAACTAGTTTTTTCATTTTTCAACAGATATATATATTTCAAAATGCTTATTAAAAATAAATATTTTATTTATTTAATTTACAATTTATAAATCAATGGCTTATATTTTTGCAATAAATTGTATATATATATATTACATTTAATTATGAAAACTACTTAAAGATATTATTCATCTCCTTTTGCTTGTTTAATTTACTGATATAATTTAAAAAGTATTTCTTTTTTTTATTTTAACATATAAAATTTGTTAATTATATTATATTAAAAAGTTATGTAATTAAGTAAAAGTGACATATAATTAAACAACATGACTATAATATTCTTTCAGCTTTAAGAATGTTCAAGACTAGAAGATGAAGCATGCAGCCAATAATCACATGTCTTTTACAGCAATAAAACTAATAATTAAGATCATTTATTGAAAAGACAAACAAGGAAACAAAAGCATTCATGTAACTTCTAGCACTACTAAAAATAATCTTAATTACACTTTTGTTTTTAAAAGAAAATATTATTTCATATTCTTTGGCAGTTTTAATATTCCAATTTATTCTATAAATGTAATGTATTCTTTAAAATATATATATAAACAAAAAACTGGATTTAACTGTATAAAATTTAATGCACCAAGATATAATTTATAAAAAGATATTATCTATGGCTAATTCATTATATGTATATGATTACCAGTACACTTTCTTTCAGATAATAGAATGCTACTAGGGATAGCAAATATGTTATAAGCTTAGCTATAACCATACTTATTTATACATTTTATTTTTGGCGTATTAAATTTTATATAACAATACTAAGTACCAAACAGATCCTGAAATATCACTTTTTTTTGGGGGGATAGTTAAAAATGGATATGTAAATAACTGAAAGTTGGTGGTCTAGTGGTTAGTATAGCTGCCTTCCAAGTTGGGTTCGCTTCCCGGTCAACGCATTTGACATATGAAAAAAAAAAACCCCATCTATAATAGATATTTCTTTGATACATATTTTTATTGGCATATAACAGTAATTTTTTATTAGGTAAACATTAAATAATTCATATTTATAGTTATGGAATATTAAAATTTTTTGTTGCCTAATATATGGTGCTTCTTAAATAGAATATTGACTAATCCAACTGATTAGATCAGTATATAAAAAAATTGGTGCTGATTACAAAAGGAGGAATCGCAATGAAGTGGAAAAATTCAATCATCACAACAAGTGTAACTTTGAAAAGCCTGTTAATCATGACAAGCAGGAATCAATCTTAATCCAACAGTAATCTAATAAATATTATTAATTTAAATTATATTAGAAAATTTTTCTTGTCTATTAATCATAATAGATGTACATCAGGCTCAAAGTCTTTATTAAAGATTTAAATAAATTAATAGAAAAATATATTCAGAATTTATGATTTATGGACTTTAGACATATTATATTTTAAGCTATAACTACCAATATTTAAAATTTTATCATTTAATACAATCTCATTTTAAAATCAAAAATATCAAGCGTTGATAATCGAGTGGTCAGCACAGCTGCCTTATAAGCAGTTGTCCCGGTTCGCTTCCCGGCTGATGCTTTGACACATGAAAAAAAAAATCCTGTTGAATATATTCAATGAAACTTTTTAAACATTTTCTTAAAAACTATTTCATTTAAAAAAAGTAAATGTAGTATATGTTATAAATTTGTCTTCCGAAAAAATAAATAAAGAGACGTTTGTTTCATTAATGCTTTTAAAATATTCTCCTCCCTTCTTTTTTCTGAAATGACCTTAGATTGCACATCATGCATTTATAAATACTAAACCCTTGCTGCCAGCATGCAATCAATTTTTAAAATATATATGATAGTAATAATATTTAAAGTAGAAGCTTAGATTAATTATGTATAATAGCTTATACCAAGAAGTGATCTTTTATTATCTAACTAGAAGAAATAACATACTGTATATATATTTTTCTTCTACATATTAGATATGATATATCTAATGTTGTATAAATTGGTGTGACCCCTCCCCTCCATAAAAGTTTTATATGTATATTTTATATAAAGAATTTGAGTTTCTTCTTACAGAGCTGATTCCACTCAGTATATGATGATTAAATATATGTTGTTTCATCACTTTTAGATTCATTTTTTATTTTAATATAATTTGTTAATCTGAGAGAATTTTATTTTTATATTTGTATGTGTTGCATTGTAATTGTGTGTATTTAATAGCCACTTGGTTTTATTTATTAAATACTGATTTTATATTACAAATTTTGACTGCATTTTTTTATATCCTATCAAAATGAATTTTGATTATTTATATATACTTTTTCCAGTAATGATAAATTATTTTGTTTACAAATATGTATTTATTACTGATTGCCAAATTTTTCATTTTCATTTGTTATAATAATCATTATTAGTTACTGCATTTAATTCTTTTAATATATTCATGCAAACTTGTATATGACATATGTGTATGTTGCACAAGTACACTCTAACAACAAGATATTTTTTTAAGTACAAGAAATGTTTAATATATTCTACATACAATGCTTTTTTTATTTGCATTAAAATAGTAATATTAATTTCTATAACATTTTTAAATATTTACAATAAATGAATGCCTTTTTATTAAAATATTTCATTTATTATAGATGCTATTTTTAGACCCTTTTTTCAATGCCATAAATAATTCATTTCCCCCATATTCTCATTAACTTATGAAATGTAGTCAGGTTTTTCATATTTACTTAAAAAAATCAATAAATATTGAAGCTAAATGTGTACAAAATCATAAACAACAGCAACATAAACATATTTTGCTCATTTTCAAAATTTAACTTAATCCAGGATTGATAAAATTGTCTGCTACAGTTACTTAGAAGAATAGGTTACTAAATATTGTGGATAAACTTGTACAAAATCAAAAATAACAAAAATTTTTGGAGAACTTTCATTGTCTACACAGCTGTTATATAGTTCGTTTCCACCATTGATAGAAGGAGGTCGCTTATATTCAGGTTTTCCTAAGACTGAACGGCCAAGTAAAACTTTTGCAATAAACATTCTTTTACATCTTTGAGCATTTACTTCACAATAATTGTTGGAATAAGAAGCATCTAAAGCAAAATAAGCACCCTGTCCATATATAGCCCCAGTGCGTCCTCCACTAAGTCGAAAATCAAATCCCTGATGACAAATAGCATCAATGTCTGATTCAAGACATCCGTGAAATAATAGTTTTTCATTTAAATCATTTTCAGTTAGATCTGATACCATTTGATGCCTTTTTCTGAAAAAAACAAACAAACACAAAAACAACAATATTAATTTTGCACAATTTAAATACAAGTCAAAATAAATTAATTGATTCACTTCGTAAAGACTTTACAAAGAATTTATAAAACTAATAATGAAAAGTTCAAATAATAAATGCATATGCATGCATGTATACTAAGATTTATTTTTGAAAGTTTATCTATGAATGCAACAATAAAATACTTTACTTCTTTGAAATTCTATACCAGTGGTGGCGAACCTTTTTACAAGTGCATGCCAAAAATTTCCAAAAATATTTAAGGAATGATTGGCATGCCATACAGTTATTAAATCAAAATATAAATAACTTACAGTTTTTTAAAAGTTTATAAAACAAAATAATGATAACAATAATAATTAAACAAAATTTCTAAATAAGCTAAATACAAATGAACAATATTCATTTAGAAGAGCACAAGTTAAATAAAATGTAATAATAAAAAATTAATAGCAATTAAAAATTTTTTTTGGAAATAAACATTATTTAATGAGATTTTTATTGTTGTACATTTGATGTCAAATGTTTTATATCTGGTTAATATTTTGTCACTTTTAATAATTTACTTGCTAAACTAGATTCATCTGTCATTCTATTTCTTGAAATGTCTTTAATTAAATTCGTTTCTGAAAGCAATGATTCACATGCATACGTAGAGGAGAAAATAGCAGTCGCTAACTTTTTTAAATAATTAAATGTTTCTGGAATAGCATTCCAGGCAGTCAATAGTTCCTCTTCAGCATTCTTTTTATATATGCCCAATAATTGATCATTTTCTATTGTTTCTAATTCATTCCTCAAATCAAGGAATTTCTGTTTCAATATAGAACTGGATTAAAAATTGACTGATAGCATTTCTGTATCTTCCAAATTAAACCATGCAAAAATTTCTAACTTGAGATGATCCATTGATATTATGTCCGAGTATAAAATAAATTTTGATGTGTCTGAAAATTGTCTACATAAATCTTAAAGAAAATTTAATCAATTATTGATTGAAAAACAGCACAAATCTCTTGCATCAATATTACTTAATCTGGCTTCTCATGAGATACTAAATTGCCAAGACCTTTTTTATATTGTAAATTATTTGAAGGTGTAAGAAATAACATCACAGTTGAAAATTTGTAATTTAACTTCAAATGCTTTGATCAAATCAAACATGACAATAATTGTCTTATTATAACCTTGCAGTTTCACATGTAATTTATTTAGGTGTGAACACATAGCAGCAAAAAAAAAAAAAAATTTGAAAGCCATTCAACATCCATTAATTCATTATATTTAGCAATGATTTTCTCATTATGTAAAAACGGTCTTATTTCATCTAAACCCTCAACAAATCTTTGAAGAACCTTTTCTCAACTTAACCATTGGACATGACATTGTTGTACATAAATAAACCATGGTATATTGAGTTCCCTCACTCAATAAATTTAAAATTTTTCGTTTATTTAGAGCTTGTGTAGATATAAAACTAACTAACTTAGTCACAGCATTCATAACATCATCCAGTGGTTTAAATCTGGCTTTTGTACATAAAACCTGCTGATATATAATGCAATGAAAACCCTAAATTTAATGTCCAATACAGTGGTATATAAACTGAGAAAACCATTTTCTTTTCCAGTCATACTTAAAGCACTATCTGTAATTATTGAAACAATTTTGGCAGTATCTATTTCTTTTTCAGTGAGTATTTTTGAAACTTCATTGCAAATATCTATTCCTTTTGTTGTTGTTACTAATGAGGTTAAACTGATCAATTATTCTTTGATATTATTCCCAACCCAATAGCAAATAAAAATAGCCAAATGAGGTGATCCATTTATGTCTGTACTGTCATCAAGGCAGAGAGAAAGGAAACTAGATTTTATCTCTTTTGTTGGTAAGTTATGTTGTTAGCCATTTGCGGGATTCTTTTTTCAACTGTATTTCTAACCTATGGTAAATCTTTAATTCTCTGAATAATTTTTGCTTTGTTTTCAAAATCTTCAAAAATAACTGGTGCACTTTTCATTCAAGCTTCTTTCATATATTCTCCATCATTAAAAGGTTTCCCATGTTTGGCAATTATTTTTGAAAAAAAAAAAACCTAGCAGCAGTTATATTTGAACAATTTTTAATAAATTTCATTATAGATGTTGATTGAATATTTATATTTTTAAATGCTTGGGCAATATATTCTTTTTGTTCATCCTTACTTTTTTCACAGGTGATTTATGATTGGTCTCATAGTGCCATTTTACCGATGATGTTCTCAACACAACTGTTCTGGAACATAAACACATACTGCCTTGGTGCCTTTGTTACTCATTCCATACTCAGCAATCCACCAATTTTGAAATTCTCTACTGCTTGACAATTCTTGTTTTTTATTTTCACTAGTCATATTAATATAATGATAACAAATTTATTTAAAAGTAATTCTATAAATCAAAGATTTATTATATGTTAAAATATATTATTATCCTTACATTTTACTTTTACAGCAAAACTTCCCAAAAAAAAAACAAAAAACAAAAAAACATCATTTACTGGCATTGATTACATATTTCATTCCTTTGTATGCAATTTTGATTACATTAAAAAAATTAATGGTGTCAACATATTTAGATCAAAAAAGAGTAGGACAGAAAACCATTTTATTACTTTTACTTTAGATTTGAAATAAAGTTACAAAATATTTTATTAAGTTTACTTTCTAGTTTTATTGGAATCATTTGGCAGATTTACAAATATGATACACAGTATACCAGTACCACTTTATTTGAGTCATTGCCATCTAGATATGTATACATTTTTTTTTTCAAATTTTGTAATTTATTGTTTCTAATCAGAGTTCAACTGTAAATTGAATTCTAATATAATATTATATTTATTTATTTTACCTTGAATTAATAGTAAATTTTTATTAGTACAGATTTGAGCAACAAAAAAAATATTAAATAATTTAAAGCACAGAAAATTATGATATGTAAATAGTTTATGTGCCAGTAAAAAAATCGAATGTGCCATCTTTGGTACACATGCCATAAGTTCGCCATCACTGTTCTATACTATTATTTTTGTGAATTAGTTTTTTAAAGATTTGCAACAGCCTGATTTAATTTGTTCTGATAATGAGAAATACTTTCTATCATTGATGAATTTAAGACAGTGATTTCAAAACTTGTTTTAATATTATATATCAATATATTTATACATTTCCATATGATTTTTAATGAGAAAAGTTTTTTTTTACTAGATATTTTAGTGTATCACAATACCCTATTTTCAGAGCTACACTTTTTCCAATTCTAAGAATATATATTGTGCCATTACAATTTAGTCAGTAGCTAAATTTGTAGTAATGTGCATGAAAGAAAATGTGGAACAAAAAAATCATCACATTTTATATAGTAAAGGAAGCTATAGGGCACCCAAGTTTAAACCCTACAAGGTCAAGTTCTATAAAGCCTAAGACAGAAAGAGAGTGGGGCAACAGTTATGTTCTTTATTTGTTTGCGTGTTGATAAAAACTCAAAAAGAGTAGTACACACATTTAATTATTCAATAGTTAATTTTTAACAGGGTTATAACACATATATAGGCAGTGTGTGTGTAAGCTATTTAGTTTATCATTCTCATCTTTCAAATAATAACTTTCTTTGAAATTAGTCTACACTTTAAGTAAACATTTATTTTAGCGCTGTTTCTAATTGTAATACATTTAATCAGCCATTCAAACTATTGTGTGCACAATAGCTTGAATGGCTGATTAAATGTATTACAATTAGAAACAGGGCTAAAATAAATGTTTATTTACATATGTTTAAAGTTTCATTTGTGAGTGACGTCTAGTAAATTCTAGATAATTTCGTTGACATCATTCATTCAGATATTGTAAACAGTGGTTTAAAGTGAGTGGTCTATCCTCACACTTTTACTTACAGTACTTAAGATTTGCCCATATTGTAAAATTCTCCCCCGCTACTCACAATCCATGCGAGCTAAATAATTTCAACTACCGATAATTAATAATAATAAATATTTATTTACAACAAACGATATTAACATATTTACAACAACTGACATTAGTGAATTTAGGTTACATATATATTCTTACTAATAATTTAATATACGAATTACAGTACTGCCTCTACGATTACTACAAGTTTAATATATTAATAATATGCTTACATAATCTGGCCTTGCGGCTTACGACAAATAATAATAAAGCCCGGATGGCCTCTATAAGTCCCTAGTTCCACTTTGGCACCTTCAGTGGCGGAGTTCACTGGATCACGAGTTCTGATTTCAGCCGGCATGCTGTCTTCTGGTTACACTGCTATCTCGTGACAATTTTCTTGGTTCTCACTGGGCCTTAAATATTGCTCTTCTCATTCATGCACAGGAGTCTGGGATAGCCTTGTCTTGCTTCGGGTCCGCGTTCCAAACTGCTATTTCTCTGAGGTTCGTGCGTTTCCCGCGCAGAGGAGGGGGCGGGATAAAACTGGAAATGCTTATCTCTTTTCTTATCTTTAGACATGTACATTAAAGTATTTAACTTTCTATTACTTGCTGATATATTATAATGCTGTACTTTTAACTTTACTTGCAGATATTATTATAACGCAATACTAATACATAGCACACCTCCCCCAACTTCGGAAATTACATTTTCCGAAGTTTAACAGTCCTTACTAGAAACAAATTCACTTGTTCTTTTTTCTAATTTTACTTTATATATTGTTATTAATCTCTTCATTAACGAATTTTTTCAATAGCACCAATATTGATTTACCAATTTTGCACTATTTCCTAAATGCTCTATTTACTGCCAGCCTGGTAGATTTCTTTTTTCAAATCCACTCTCTGATCATTTCTTAACTGGCACTCTTTTTTGCCACAAGTATTGTAGATTTCTTTTTTCAAACCCACAACTTGGCCGTTACTTAACCGGCATCCTTTTGCCGCAAGTGTTGTAGATTTCTTTTTTCAAACCCACAACTTGGCCATTACTTAACTGGCACTCTTTTGCCGCAAGTTTTGTAGATTTCTTTTTCCAAACCATAAACTTGAACAACTTCAGAAATAATTACACTATCAAAACCACAATTAGTGCTATTTTACTACTGGCTATTCAGATTTCTTTTTTCAAATCTGCCGAACTGTTTAGAATTCAACTCGATTACAATCCATTTAAGAGATTCAAACGTTTTCGCACATCTGTCTACCTTGCACTGTCAAGATTATTATTCTTACGCTACCTAATAACGCCATCTCAGATCCTGCAATCCCATTATATGTATAACAATTTGTATTACCCAACGTATTCTATTTTTACTTTAAACTGAAAAACAGTGTTTTCCAAAACGAGGTTACTATCTCAGTTACTTTTCATATCTAGATTACTCATTTACTTTTCGCACATTAATTTTTACAATGTAGATATAATTCTTTTACTTAAATCTATTTCAATTTAACTTTCAATAGTTACAATTTTACAACATAACAAATAAAATTCTTTTACTTATTAAAGTCTATCTCATTTTAACTTTCAATAGTTACGAAACTACAACATAAATAAAATTCTTTCACTTAAAATCTATTTCATTTTAATAAATAGTCATGAAACTAGCCTTAAAATTGGACTACGTTTTCCGCACCGCCAGAACTAATTTCCAATTAAATTTCCCGTTAATGAAACTAAGACTATTCTTATTATAACTTCATTACTACGACACATACCCAGGAATGTCACCGAGTAAGTATAATTTTGCCTTTGGAAACCCTGCCAATTTTTTAAAACTTCTATCCCTAACTAGGTTCAACTTTGACTGCGCCATTGTAATATTCTCCCCCACTACTCACAATCCATGCGAGCTAAATAATTTCAACTACCGATAATTAATAATAATAAATATTTATTTACAACAAACGATATTAACATATTTACAACAACTGACATTAGTGAATTTAGGTTACATATATATTCTTACTAATAATTTAATATACGAATTACAGTACTGCCTCTACGATTACTACAAGTTTAATATATTAATAATATGCTTACATAATCTGGCCTTGCGGCTTACGACAAATAATAATAAAGCCCGGATGGCCTCTATAAGTCCCTAGTTCCGCTTTGGCACCTTCAGTGGTGGAGTTCACTGGATCACGAGTTCTGATTTCAGCCGGCATGCTGTCTTCTGGTTACACTGCTATCTCGTGACAATTTTCTTGGTTCTCACTGGGCCTTAAATACTGCTCTTCTCATTCATGCACAGGAGTCTGGGATAGCCTTGTCTTGCTTCGGGTCCGTGTTCCAAACTGCTATTTCTCTGAGGTTCGTGCGTTTCCCGCACAGAGGAGGGGGCGGGATAAAACTGGAAATGCTTATCTCTTTTCTTATCTTTAGACATGTACATTAAAGTATTTAACTTTCTATTACTTGCTGATATATTATAATGCTGTACTTTTAACTTTACTTGCAGATATTATTATAACGCAATACTAATACATAGCACATATATAAGCATTTGGGTTGGATAGAATAAGTGGATTCATTTTATTCTTTCCTAAATACTAAATCTTGTGTTGGGAGTGAAAGTACTTATTATTTAACACTTGTAAAAAGTGCACAATAGCTTGAATGGCTGATTAAATGTCTACACTTTAAGCTAGATTCTACTATTGTAGTTCTATTTCTATTTTTTTTATATATAGTTGTAATTTGGGATGTGAAAGTTGTAAGGATATAATTTTAGACATTAAAATTATAATTTCTAAAAAGCATTCAGATTATTTTAATGGGCCAGTTTTATAGATGATTTGAATGAGAGTGTGTATATTGAAACAGATATACTGTTCCCCATGTATATATATTCAAAAGATCCCCCCCCCCTCATTTAAAAATACTGGCATGATTTGTTGTTAGAAAAGAAAAGACTTAATAATGGTTGAGGAAAACTAAAAATTTAAAGCAACAAAGGAATCATGAAAATTGACAGCAATGAAAAAAGAAAGTTAATTTGGTCAAATTAAAAATAAAAAAAAGACACAACAAATACGTTAAATCTGCAATTAAAAGAAAGTGTAAATCCTTCTTTATTAAAATTCATCAATCCAAAAAAAAGGAAATCAATAAAGTAAAAAAGAAAAAAATATATTTAAACATTAAAAAAAAAAAAGTTTATTTTGTATTGCAGAAAAATAATTTGCAAGGCAAAATAACTTAGGTGTTAAGCCAATGCCTTTAGGCAAAGAAATGTAAAATTAATTGGAATTCGAAAACACATAGCCAGATAATTAAAAACGGTCTTCTACTGCCAAAAAGAATAGCAAATGAGCTGGGGGAAATGGCATGAACGTGGATGAAAACATTATCGTCGGTTAAGTAGTTTTTCTTTTGAGAAGTCATATTGAATAAAAGAAGCAGAGGAAGTGCAAAATATTTGGAAAATTCGGATTATCAGAGAGTATTTATTTTTATCAGTATTACTAAGTAAAGCAAGACAGAAAAATCAAAACTTAACCATGAAAAAACAATATAACATGGGCAGTTGACCTGCGTTTTCCTCTTCATCCACAATCCTGAAATAAGCTCCAGCCTGTCTACTGTCCCATTCATTAAGCCCCATGGGTATTGAAAGAGAACAACAAATAATAAGGTAAGAATTAAAAAATAGTAGCAATTCAATTATTAATGCTATGATAAAAATTTTAAGAAAAGAAAAAAAAATAATGGAGAAATATGAAAACGTTAATTGTATTCTATATTTCAAAGTATAAATAAAACTGCTAATGAATTTATGTATAAAAATATACGTTTGCAGCAGACCAAGTAAATATTTATGTTAGAATAATTAAATGCTGTATAAATTATAAATGCTTAAACTGCATATTACTTCTATCTGGATAATATAATAAAGTTTATGTGTATGAATATACCTCTATATTTGACTAAATAATAAATGCTTCAACTGCATATTACCTCTATCTGGATTTAATAAATTTAATGAAATACTAATGGACTGCAAATAAAATAACTTAAGGTTAACTGGAACTCTGAATGAGACACCAAAGGTAAATTGTTAAAGAACTTGCATTCTCTAATTCCTATTGTACTATTATTGAATGTATACTAAGATACACAGTGGACTGCAAACAAAATATTTGTTAAATTAAGTGGAACTCTGCATCAGATGCTATCAGTTGTCTTCATTACTCTCTCTGTTATCTCAATTTGACACATTCCTCTCTGTGAATTAATTATGTAACTAAAGATGTAAGTTGTTAAAAGAACTATGAAAGGACTTTATTATACTCTCAACAAGTTACATTCTTTAAGTCATACTGAAGTATACCAAAGAAACCCAATGGACCAGAAATGAATAAAACAACGAATCTTCACATGGATATAAAGAAACTTTATTAGAAGAACTTGCAAATTAATTTGTTAAATAAATTTATTGTTACTTAAAATTAATTTTGGTTATCCGGTTGTTCAATTCTATTTTGTTTTTATTGCATCACTCATCATCCATTGCATTTGTTCAATTCTATTTTGTTTTTATTGCATCACTCATCATCCATTGCATTTGTTCATGAGATTTTATTGCATCACTCATCATCCATTGCATTTGTTCATGAACAAATGCAATGGATAATGAGTGATGCAATAAAAACAAAATACAATTGAACAACCGGATAACCAAAATTAATTTTAAGTAACAATAAATTTATTTAACAAATTAATTTGCAAGTTCTTCTAATAAAGTTCCTTCATATCCATGTGAAGATTCATTGTTTTATTCATTTCTGGTCCATTGGGTTTCTTCAGTATACTTCAGTATGACTTAAAGAATGTAACTTGTTGAGAGTATAATAAAGTCCTTTCATAGTTCTTTTAACAACTTACATCTTTAGTTACATAATTAATTCACAGAGAGGAATGTGTCAAATTGAGATAACAGAGAGAGTAATGAAGACAACTGATAGCATCTGATGCAGAGTTCCACTTAATTTAACAAATATTTTGTTTGCAGTCCACTGTGTATCTTAGTATACATTCAATAATAGTACAATAGGAATTAGAGAATGCAAGTTCTTTAACAATTTACCTTTGGTGTCTCATTCAGAGTTCCAGTTAACCTTAAGTTATTTTATTTGCAGTCCATTAATATTTCATTAAATTTATTAAATCCAGATAGAAGTAATATGCAGTTGAAGCATTTATAATTTAGTCAAATATAAAGGTATATTCATACACATAAACTTTATTATATTATCCAGATAGAAGTAATATGCAGTTGAAGCATTTATAATTTAGTCAAATATAGAGGTATATTCATACACATAAACTTTATTACATTATCCAGATAGAAGTAATATGCAGTTGAAGCATTTATAATTTAGTCAAATATAGAGGTATATTCATACACATAAACTTTATTATATTATCCAGATAGAAGTAATATGCAGTTGAAGCATTTATTATTTAGTCAAATATAGAGGTATATTCATACACATAAACTTTATTATATTATCCAGATAGAAGTAATATGCAGTTTAAGCATTTATAATTTATACAGCATTTAATTATTCTAACATAAATATTTACTTGGTCTGCTGCAAACGTATATTTTTATACATAAATTCATTAGCAGTTTTATTTATACTTTGAAATATAGAATACAATTAACGTTTTCGTATTTCTCCATTATTTTTTTTTCTTTTCTTAAAATTTTTATCATAGCATTAATAATTGAATTGCTACTATTTTTTAATTCTTACCTTATTATTTGTTGTTCTCTTTCAATACCCATGGGGCTTAATGAATGGGACAGTAGACAGGCTGGAGCTTACTTCAGGATTGTGGATGAAGAGGAAAACGCAGGTCAACCGCCCATGTTATATTGTTTTTTCATGGTTAAGTTTTGATTTTTCTGTCTTGCTTTACTTAGTAAAACTGATAAAAATAAATACTCTCTGATAATCCAAATTTTCCAAATATTTTGCACTTCCTCTGCTTCTTTTATTCAATATGACTTCTCAAAAGAAAAACTACTTAACCGACGATAATAATAAAAATTATTCTCTCTGTCTGATAATCCAAATTTTTCAAGCTATTTATACGTTCTGCTTATCAGAATGGATTCTCTTTACATTAGACCTACTTTAATTGGTCTTGGTAGTATGTTTTCATCCACGTTCGTGCCATTTCCCCCAGCTCATTTGCTATTCTTTTTGGCAGTAGAAGACCGTTTTTAATTATCTGGCTATGTGTTTTCGAATTCCAATTAATTTTACATTTCTTTGCCTAAAGGCATTGGCTTAACACCTAAGTTATTTTGCCTTACAAATTATTTTTCTGCAATACAAAATAAACTTTTTTTTTTTTAATGTTTAAATATATTTTTTTCTTTTTTACTTTATTGATTTCCTTTTTTTTGGATTGATGAATTTTAATAAAGAAGGATTTACACTTTCTTTTAATTGCAGATTTAACGTATTTGTTGTGTCTTTTTTTATTTTTAATTTGACCAAATTAACTTTCTTTTTTCATTGCTGTCAATTTTCATGATTCCTTTGTTGCTTTAAATTTTTAGTTTTCCTCAATCATTATTAAGTCTTTTCTTTTCTAACAACAAATCATGCCAGTATTTTTAAATGAGGGGGGGAGGGGATCTTTTGAATATATATACATGGGGAACAGTATATCTGTTTCAATATATTGCATAGATAAATCTACATTTTATTATATATTGAAAAAGAAAAAGAAGAAAATCTGTTAAATTATATATTTATTATTATTTTTTTTTACTCAACAATTTTATGTTGTAAAAGATTGTTTGTCATGTTGAAGCTCAGACAGTTGTGACATATATGTGAAAAAAAAAGGATTAAAACGATGTTACTTCAAAACAGGATTAATCTGAATAATCAGGATAGTGTGATTTTTCATATGTTTCTGGAAACAGTCACACTGTGAATCTAAAAATGAGTTTGCTGAAAATAGAGGGGGGAAATCAAGTATAAAACCAGTCTGAAAAATCAGTTAAGAAATTTTTTTTAAAAATATTGAAACTAAGGAAAGACAAGCATTTTAATTCTGCCAGATATCAATTTAAAATCACTTTTTTTAATATAAAGTTTTTTTTTGTTGAAGATTGAACACAGAATAGCAGATTAAAATATATATAGATTTCATCTTAGGCTTTTTCTGACCCACAGAGCTAGCATATCATACAGAAAAAAATGTCTTGTCTGAAATAAAAAATATTCTACATCTGATGACTGATTGAAAGAAATGCGATATTTTCAGTAAAAGAAAACATTCACCTGCATTTGAAGGCTGAAGGAAAGGAAATTAATCTACTGATGAGTATTGAATCAGCTAGTCCAGTTATTCCAGTGACTGAATTTAAACCCAAGAAAATTATAAATGGGAGAACAACTGATATACTCCATTTATTAGAAGAATTATGCTTGACAGAAAGGGAAGAAACAGTTCCAGTGCCAAATGGGTCCTGCTGAAGCAAAATCACCATAAAATAATTATAAGACAGTTCCAGTGAACCACGGAAATTGTTTGCTGCAAAAGTATAGACATTGAACAAGCTAAGTTTGAACTCTTGGAACTGGTAATATGAATTTTCGTTATCTATTTTCTTTTTATGATATCAAAGGCTATTCGTAAAATTTGAGCAGTAAAGTTTTATATTTTTTTTCTTAGAACTTTAAAACAACCATAATCGATTGAAAACAAAAATTTCTTCAATAATAATAGCTATAACCTTGAGTAATAATTTTATGTATGCTAAAACTATTATATGCTGCTTATTAATGAAGTTTATTTTCTAAAGGGTATTATTGTATATGAATCTAAAGTTATGAAATGTTATTAATATGTAAAATATTTTTTTTGTACTATTATTGTTTTTAAATATTTTGGTTATTACGGGAATAAACACACACAGACACGGTAATATTACCATACTTGCCACATGTATATGATGTTGTATGAATGTGAGAAAATAGATAGCATTTAAAAATACTAGATTATTTTTGTTTTGATTTAAAGAATAGCGATCTCAAATCTTAGAAGGGAAAAGGAGAAATAATTTAAAAACTTGTTTCTGGAAATCTTGCTTTTCCAATTCTACTAACATTTTTTTTCTCCTTAATCATTCTACTTTACATGTTAGATTATAAAAGTATGTGTGCAAAAGAGTGTTTATTTTTTTTATATGAGATATTTTTATTGTGGAGAGTAAACTTTAGCAAATTTGGTATCCAATTTTATATACATTATATCTTTGATGGGAAAGGGGGAAGAACTTAAAATTTAATCTTATGATTGCCATATAATCAATTATTATTATTATTATTAGTCATATAAATTCTTAGTTTTATCTTTAAATTGTTTGTATATGTTAGTAATGCACTAATAAATATTAATTTGTTTTATTAAACGAGGCATATGTTTTCATTAAGGTATTCTTTATCAGTTGTAATCATTCATCATCAATGGAGAATGTTAATTGTTTAAGTTCTAATTAAATATACTAAGATTAACCAGTAGTTATGAATTTCTTTGGAACTAAATTTTGTTAGACTTGGTTCTGAAGCTGTGGGTGAAACCATTATCGTTATCATTATCGTCATCATCATCATCATGTATGAATTAATGAGCTAGATAAATGTTTAAAGGCCATAGATAAATAAGTGATTTCATGGTATTTAGTTGACATTCATGAATAATTATAATGACCACCATTCCATCATCTACATCATGCAAGGATAAGTGAATTGCCATTCTAAATTAATAGTATAATATGAGCTAGTAAAACTTATAAAGATATTGAAACGCATTTATTATGCTAAGATCTAGGAGATGATTACTGTCTGATGAATTTTATATACACCTCTGGGTCTCTTTTTATGCAGACTTATTTAACACGATTTTGAAGTTATGTGATTCATGTTTCACCAGAAGTAGAACTCCAATAATGCGCTATTACTTTAAATAATAAATTTTGCGCACTTACGTTATATTGAAAGTAATAGCACATTATTGGAATTCCACTTTCATCTTAGTAATTTCAATATTTTCAGTGCTTTATAATAGTAAGATTTTATGCAATAATGAAATTAAAATCATGATTTCCACATTTTATATATACACACATTAAATTTTACAAGATTATAATGTAAATTTGTTCAAACATTGTGCGTGTTAATTTTGTATTTTAAATCACATTCTGTTTTTGCTTTTTAAAAAAGAACGTAATCAATTATTAATCATTTAGTGTCCACAAGTTTATTTTTAAAAGGTGAGTAATAGCAGTGGGCACAATTAAATTTGACAATTAAAAATTAAAATTTGATTTTTAATTGTAATTAACAATTTAAAAATTACCCATGGCGACTTGAAATTAATGTGATGTGAAATTTGATTTTTTAACGGAATTGAAAATTAAAAAATTAAAGACAAAAATAAGAATTTAATTTTTAGTTGTTAGTTTCATAAACAATAAATCATCGTCTCAAAGATTAATTACGTTGTCACCAGAAAACCATTAACACAACATGAGAATGACATTGGCGCTAGTTGTATTTTCTCTTGTGAAGAATCTGATTGTTTACCAGTTTGCAAACAAACCTGTTTATCAGCAAATGGCGATAATAATTAAAACATGTATAAAAAAATGTAAATTACTGTAAATTATGCATAAAAATATAGTTTTGAATAAAATTAAATATTATAGTTAAAAAAAGTTTGTCTTGTATCAATTTTTTTCAAATTTGAAATTTTTTATTAGTCATATTTTATTTCCTTATTTTTTTTTTGCGTGAATTTTAAAGTAATTTTATGTTGGTGCTTTGCTTTTACACGATTTTTGAAAAATCACAGTCCGTATCCCCCCTTTTTAAGATAAGTTACATCTATTCTTGCGCGATTTCATTTGCGTGTGTTTTCTGAGGAACCTATCTATCGCGTAAAACGAGACCCAGGCGTACTCCACTTTAGTTTAAGGATGTTTTAGGTTTACCTAAATGTTAGTGAATAGTGATATGGGTTTAAAAGCAAAATCCTCCATTTTTGTTAGAAATAATGTACCAAAAAGAGATTCAAACCTGGTACATGTGAAAAGGTTATAAGATATAGCTGTGTCTAGGTTCAGATAACCTAGTGGCACCCTGCTAGACCATATTCACTTGTTATTCACTTAAATATGCACTTGATATCAAACCAAGAGATGAAAGTGGGTGAAATCTACTGTTGGATTTATTGAGAAGATATTTTATTGAGTTACCAGTGTACTCACCCACTTGATGTTATTTCCTGAGTTATAATAGTTTGTTCTTAATAATTTGTTTATAGTTTCTACTTGTTGATTGATGATACAATGGCTGCCTCACTAGAGTTCGAAATAGGCCAGATACCAGATCAATGAAATGGCTAGTTCCAAAGTATTGATATTATATTTTTTTTAGATCTTAAATAGAAATGTATGAATTAAGCCACCAATATTTTGAATGATAATTAATATTTTGATCATTAATAAATTTCAATGACTATTATAATTACAACTTACGAGTCTCCATAATATGTTTGAGATAAGCACTTTGATCTTATATTTTTGGCTACAATGCCATTCCCTCATTAATAATTTTACTTACAATGGATTCTATTAGTCTCATATGTTATTAAGTTACAATGTTTGAATTAATATCTGAGTTATAATGTTTAAGTTGAACATTAGTCCCCTTTAATTTTACTAAGTTACAATGATTAATATTTTATAAAAATACAATTCTTTTCATATTTAATTTAAGTTACAATATATACTACATAAGTTTTTAAACATTTGCTTCTTTTTTCAAAATGTATTGATTAACAGAAAAATAGCTACAAAAAAATCTTGTTAATTAATGTTATGATTGTTTATGTTGTATTCATTTTTTTGATCAAACACTTTTGATATACATATGTATACAATTGTCTTGTTATCGATGCAAAATATTATTACATTTTCCAATATGTTCTGCTGATTTTTGTTTTTTCTAGTTATAAAAAATAATTATGTAATATTTACTGAGGCTATAACCTTGATAATATGCGTGTAAAAATGCGATAGTAGGGACCTCTACAGGTGTTTTAACCACAAGCTTACACTATGGAAGAAAAGAGGGGAAAAAAATAATTATTTAATTTATTACAAACAAATTATCTGTTAATTGTGATATATATAATATTAAGATTCACAAGCCCTGTCGATTAACACCAGTAATGTCAAAATACATAATTGAACTCTTAACTTTTTATACTCAAAGTAGATTTCTTTAACAATTAGACTTAACACCATTAAATGACAAAAAATTTTTGACCATCAAATAATAAATAATTTATTTCAAAAACAAACGTAATTAACTCTTTTCTCTAATTAATATTTACTGAGGCTATCACCTCGAGAATATGCATGTAAAAATGCGATAGTAGGGACCTCTACAGGTGTTTAACCACAAGCTTACGCTATGGAAGAAACGAGGGGAACTATGTAAATCATTGCAGTAATGCTTATATGAATTTAGTTAAGTAACTTTTTAATATTGTGGTATATATTACATAACAATGGCAATATTAAATAATTGTTTCATCATTAAAAAAAATCAATTACAGACTAACTATTGCAGAAGCAAATACTTTTGGATTATTAAAAAATTTATTTTGTTTTCAGTATCAGTTATTTGGCTGAGGGGGTGGGGATTATATCATTGTAATAAGAAGAATGAGAATAATAATAATTATTTGGATGTAGAAAATGATGAATAAGATAGTTCCTTAATAAGATTTATCAGAAAGGTCAGCACAAGATGTAACATTGCCAAATGGGCCTGAAATATCCAAAGTTTAAAAAATCTGAAATATACAAATAGTAAAGGAAATTTAATATCTGCAAAAACATTTGTAAATATAATATGTGGGTGCCATTAGAAATGTAGTGAAATAATTATTTCTGATAAAAGAAAAGCAGCCATGAAAGCATTATATAATTTAGAAAATCAATTTGAATAAAATCGTTTTATAAGAGGTTGTATTAAAGTTAAAGAAATAAAAAGATAATGCCAAAGGGTAACAGTAACACTCCAAGATCATCTTTCACACATCATTTTTGAAAAAAAACAGACAAAATGATATTTCTGTCTGCAAAAAATATTTTTAAAATACCAGATGAAATGATGGCAAATATACACCAGTTATTCATCTTTGATTGATTTTCTACAGTCTACATATTCCAGGCAATAAAATTAATGACACATTATAAAACATAAAATTATTTACCATTTGTATTAGACACTAAACAAGAGTTCACAATTTAAGATAAAAATATTTAACTTCAGATCTAAATATTAAAAAAAAGTATGAACTGTATGTCACACTCTTGTGAAGCAAAAGATATAATACTAGTGAAAGAAAGAAATATTACAAAATATTCTCCATTAAATTTAATTTACATTTCAAGCAATTGTCTAAAGACATATGTGAAACCTTATGATTCTTTGCAAATAAAAATTCAATCTTTGGATTGTGAGGAAATTCAGATGACAGAACTTGAAAAGAGCAATCATTTAGGAGGCTAAAAAGCTTGTAGTTGTATAACTGCTGATGGAAAGGCAGATGAAGAAATTTTTATAATTTCTTTTAATTTAGAAATGTTGGTATATTATTATAAGTAAAATTTATGTTTATAATTTTAGTTGTCATGATTTCAATAAAAACATAAGCCACATGTTTGTATGACCAGCAAATAAAGGATGTCAGGAAATTTCATCATGATTAATAAAGTACAAAAAGACATTAATAATTATGAAAAAATAACCTATTCTGACTTGTGCATCAAAGTTGACGTATCAAAACTGTCCTAAGTTTATTGAAACTGATTCAAAGTGAGTGAATTAAATAAAATTTTTGATATGTGGTCATAGTTATTTGCCTAATAATTGAAATTTTGCTACATTGAGTCACGTGTTAAAAAAAATTGAAAACATTTTTTCACCAAATGATTACTCTGATATATTCAAAATCAGTAAAAAGAAATAACCATTTTTTGATATGATTCAAATGATTCGTCGGGATTTTTCTCAATAAAACTTTTAGAAAATTCTATCATTATTACTAAATTTGTTTAAAATGTATTGCATAAAATTACAAAGGTTGAAATCTTATATTCTATAATTCAACTATTATTCTAACAAAGGTACAGAATTTAATGACATTTGTATTAGAAGACCTGTAGCAATTAGATCACTAAGTTTGGAAACTGTAGAGTAGCCATTATTAAATCCTACAGGCAGAACTGTGGCAATAGAAAAGAGAAGATATGATGGACCCATTAAAATGTATTCTTTCAATTAAACATGATTATTATAAAAATTGATATAACAGGTCATCAAATACATCTGATAAAGAACATGTTTATGTTGTAGACCAGGGGTGGGCAAATAGCGGCCCACTAAGATTTTTTTGTGGCCCACCAAGACAGAAAAATCCACCTTGAACTGAGATTTCATTCCCATGCATGACTGAAGATTTGTCTCGTATTTTCCACTAGGACAACCACATCAATAAGCATGTGCAGTGTAGATACGATGCGCAGTGCTTTTCCAGTTGATTGGTTAATTTCAATTTTGTCTTTGCAACAGTGAATATATAAATGTCCAACTTTAGTGAAACAATGAACCCTCTGCAAAAATGTAAAATTGGTGATGAATGTCATGTGTTTAATGAAGAATGGACAAACAAATATTTCTTTGGTGTGTTTATTGTATCATGAAATGATAGCTGTATTTAAGGAGTACAATCGGATTAGACACCACAAAACAAAACATAGTGAATATGGCTGCAAACTTTCCAAGAAAGAATGCAAAATAAAAGCTGTGGAGGGTGTGAAAAGGCTGAAGAATCAACAAACATTTGCAATCAACACCTCAAAATAACACTACAAAAGCAAGTTTCATGGTAGCCTACAACCTTGCTAAATGCCTTTTCGGAAATGCAAAGTTAACTAATGAATGCAATCATTTTAAAAGATGTGGCCCTCTGCTAACCTCCGCTTCCACAAAGTGCCCCCCTCCCCCGAGCCAAAACAATTGCCCGCCCCTGTTGAAAACAATTTATTTAATCTCGTTAATAATTGTAACAATGGCAAAACAGTTATAATTGAATTTTTTCTAAAAACTTTTAATAATGATAGTGAATTTTTTCTTTAATAAAAAATGTTTTAAAAATTGAATTCAATGTATTAATTTTTTTTTCACTTGCCAAATTGATTTGTTTAATTTAAAGAGAATTTTAAAAACAATATATAATACTTTTAACATTATTCTCTACATTTGTTTTGTGAAGTGCTATGTGTGTGTGTATTCACATATACACGCAATAATAATGTAACTATTATAAATGAATACAAGTATGTGTGTGTATGCTTATTAACAGATACACGCAATAATAATGTAACTATGACAAATATTCAAGTATGTGCGTGTATGCTAAAAGCATCACAGAAACGATTAAGGTTGGTCAGAGATAACCAGACTGACCACTTTGTACCTCGTGTCTTGGGATGACCAATGGAAATAGAGAGTGTTACATCCGGTACGGCGGGAACAAACAAGGTCAGACTTGCTAGGTGAAGTTGAGGGATGGATGCGTTTTCCTGAGTGCACAGACACTACTTCACTTTCAGCTCGTCTCGCGGAGAGGTCTACCTCCGACCGTACTAAGGTAGACCTAGGGACCATTACAGGTCATATAGACTTTAATATTGTTTATTGTAAGCCTGCGGGCCTTTAAGACTAGAGTTGTATAATAATGTGTTAGTCAGTTTACCTTTGTAATAATTGTATTATATATTAATCCTTGTATATGTATTTATGTATATAAACCTATTAACTCCACTACCGTGTTCGTGTGTTTAATTATATAATTACTTGTCGCTGTTGAGTGCGATAAATCTCACTCGAACCTCGACCATATACATATCCGACTAGTACTGGATATTGCACTGGCGCAGTTGTAACAGTTCAATTTGAACCCTAGCAGTCTGCTGACAACCAAATAAGTCAGGCAGAATTATTGAAGTAGCGAACGAACCTACGGTATTAAACGAGTTAGTCATATAAATTGCTTAAAATGCAATCGACAATATCCGAGTTTGACGTCAGAGAGGCAAATGAGTGGCCCCTGTACGTTCAACAGATTGAAAATTACTGTTTTATTAACAGAGTAGAAGAAGATGTGTTAAAACAGTGACATTATTATGTTTTGCAGGAAAAGGGGTCATACAAATAGCTAACAGATTAGCAGAACCCAACACTCCTGAAAAATTAACCTACGATGAGTTATTTTAATCCTCGCCCATCTAGGCACATCGCCAGACTTCATTTTCGAAATCGCCATCAAGGCAGAAATGAAAATACGCAGGATTACGACTCAGCCCTACACGAACTCGCAAAAAACTGCTGTTATGATTCATATTTAGAAGAAGCGCTACTGGAACAATTCCTATGTGAAATGAATAGCGACAGTTTGAGGCAGCAGTTACTGGCTGATGAAGACATAAATTATCGTGAAGCTATCAAACACAGTATCACTCACGAAACAGTAGTAGAGCAAGAAAAAGAATTTGCTGTGAAAAAAGGCGTTGAAAGCGATCAAACAGGAATATTTGGTGTTGAAAAACTCAACAAAGGGTCTTCCGATAACAAAATTATTAAACAGACAAATAAAAGTCGAACAAAGTGCTATTTCTGCGGAAAACTAGGTCATATATCTAAAGATTGCTATTTCAAACACGATCGATGTAGACTGTGTAAAAAAATAGGTCACATGGCGAGAATGTGTGAAAATAGAACAGTTGACCAAGTTAACGGAAATAAAATACAAAGTATTAATAAAACTAAATGTAATATTGTTATAAATAACGTTATAAATCAAGCACAGAAATTTATGACTACTGTGAAAGTTTACGGAAAACCCCTGTCAATGGAAATAGACAGCGGTAGCGGCATTTCTTTAATATCCGTAGCCAACTGGAATTCGATCAGGGCAGAAATAAGAGAGCCCCTAGGCTTAGCAATACTAAGCTTAGAGCATTGGACGTAAATGGTAAAGAAATAAAAATTAAGGGTGTAGTCCAAGCTCAAATTACTAGTAATAAAGGCAACATTTCAATCTTGCTGCTATATATTGTACATGCCCCCATAAACCCTCTCACTGGTCGTGACTGGTTTACAGAACTCGGAATTGAAATCTCATTGGTCAAAAAAATTGACAGTGAAAAAGATATAAAAGATCGTTTCCCTAAACTTTTTAATGACAAACCAGGAATGATTAAAACTAAACCTGTGTCACTGGAAATGTCACCAGAGGCCGTGCCAATAATTTGCAGACCTCGAAAGGTCCCGTTCGCACAAAAAGAAAAAGTAGCGAAAGAAATAAATGAGCTAGTGAAGAACGGCATTCTAGAACCGACAGAGGAGACAGAGTGGGTGACTCCGCTGGCCGTGATCACCAAAACTAACAGACAGATACGCTTGTGCAGCGATTATTGCATAACTGTCAACAAATCTCTAAATAAACACGCCTACACCATCCCAAACTCCAGAGAAATACTAGCATCACTGCAAAAATCAAAATATTTTGCTAAATTAGATTTAGATGTGGCCTTCCATCAAATTCCAGTAACAAATAAGGCTGCCGAAATTCTAACACTGACTACTCATGTGGGTCTATTTAAATGCAAATGCCTCCCATTTGATATAGCGTCCACTCCCAGTATATTCCAAGCAAAAATTGAAACTCTGCTTACTGGATGCCAGGGCGTTATCCCTTATTTTGATGACATATTAATTATGGCAAGATCAGAAAATGAATTGCATAGTCGTCTAACTACTGTCTGTCAAAGGCTAGAAGAGTTTGGAGCGAAATTAAATACGCAAAAATGCATATGGAAGGCCACTGAATTAAAGTTTTTAGGGCACATAGTCTCTAGCTCTGGGACAAGGCCATCTCCCAAAAAGGTCAAAGCAGTGTCAGAAGCTAGAAGGCTTAGTAACATAAAACAATTGCAGGCTTTTTTGGGTTTGGTAAACTATTTTGAGAACTTCCTAGAGGGCAAAGCTCTCATAGCCAAACCATTATACGAGCTACTGAAAAAGAATCAGAAATGGGAAGCAACACAAGAAAGGGCTTTTCAAAATACTAAAGCTTTACTTGTATCAAACAAATTACTGGTACACTATAATAGCAATCTTGAGATAACACTAATGACTGATGCATCAGAATATGGAGTGGGGGCAGTAATATGTTACCCAGCTCAATCTGGGGAACGTCCTATAGCATACGCATCACGCATTTTGTCCAAAGCTGAAAAAAATTATAGTCAGCTGGACAAAGAAGCGCTAGCCATAGTATTTGGAATTCGTAAATTCCACCAGTATTTATATGGTCATTATATCAAAATCATGACAGACCACAAACCACTTCTGGGAATTTTAGGCATCAAACAAATTCCAGAACACCTCAGCCCGCGCATGTTGAGATGGATTAACATACTCTCAGGGTATGATTACAGTCTGGAATATAAAAAGGGAAAGACTATTGGTCACGCCGACACGTTATCCCGAATGCCTGACAACTCAGAGAGCCCTACAAGCGAAATAGAAATCAATTACATTGACGCGCTTCAAAGCCAGACTCTTAATAGCCGAAAAGTAGCAGCATGTACCAATGAAGACGCTGGCTACAAATGGCTGATGGAGAAAATTAGAAGAGGCTGGCCAGCACAACGTCCTCCATTTTTGCACATAGGGCTATGGAAAGCTCGCGAAAAACTATCAATATGTAAAGGTTGCATTCTTAAAGGTGATCAGGTCCTAATACCAAAAATAGGCAGATCGCACATGCTAAATTTATTACATGAAGGTCATCCAGGCATTGTCAGGGCAAAAGCGTTAGCCCGTAGTTATGTATGGTGGCCAAGAATCAGCACTGATATAGAAACATTCATAAAAAAATGTTCTAGCTGTCATTCATGTCCCCCAGTGAAATATGAAGCATGGAAAAAAGCAGAGAAACCTTGGCAGAGAATTCACATTGACCACTGCGGTCCAATCCATGGACAATTATTTCTGGTAGTGGTGCCTACTCAGGATGGTCAGAATATAAAACAGTGAAAAACACAAGTTCAGATGAGACGCTGGACAAGCTCATGGAAATTTTTTCATACCACGGGCTACCGGAAACCCTCATATCCGATAATGGAACCGGTTTCACGTCTGAAAAATTGGCCAAATTTATGCAGGAATGGGGGATTAAACACATCCTTACCCCCCCCTACCACCCCCAATCAAATGGACTGGCCGAGAAAGCGGTACAAATCTTAAAGTCATCCATGAATAAATTGGGAAAAGGAAGACTCCAAGAGGCAGTTTTCATGGCGTTGCTATATCAGCAATCCACACCCACAGCTAAAACGGGCAGATCACCTGCAGAAAAATATTTAGGCTGGAAGTTACACACAAAACTCTCAGCAATAATGCCATCAAAAGAGCATCAAATGCTGATTACAGGAAACAACAAATTTTCACCTGATGAACGAGTCTGGGTGAAAAATAATTTAAATAAATCGTGGACTCAAGCATACGTTGTACGCCATTTAAGTAAACAAGTGGTTGCTGTCCATATGGCAGATGGCAAAATATTACGTAAGCACATTAACCAATTGCGCAAGAGTGCAATAACAGAATGCACTCCGCAATTGTTTAAAAGTAATGATGACAAAGAAAATGATACTCACTATGAAACTAAAAGTGAAACAGAAATCATTACTGCTGACGAAGAAAATCAAAATAGTGAAGAAAATGAAAGAGTCACAGATGGTGAAACTAAATCACCTCCACGCGCAAAGAGGAGAACAAAAATTCCCCTCCGCCTGCACGATTATGTGTTAAGTTCAGAGAAGAAGAAATGAAAAAAAAAATTTTTTTAGAAAAGTACGTCGCTGAACTTGGGGGAGGCGTGCTATGTGTGTATTCACATATACACGCAATAATAATGTAACTATTATAAATGAATACAAGTATGTGTGTGTATGCTTATTAACAGATACACGCAATAATAATGTAACTATGACAAATATTCAAGTATGTGCGTGTATGGTAAAAGCATCACAGAAACGATTAAGGTTGGTCAGAGATAACCAGACTGACCACTTTGTACCTCGTGTCATGGGATGACCAATGGAAATAGAGTGTTACATCCGTACAGCGGGAACAAACAAGGTCAGACTTGCTAGGTGAAGTTGAGGGGTGGATGCGTTTTCCTGAGTGCACAGACACTACTTCACTTTCAGCTCGTCTCGCGGAGAGGTCTACCTCCGAACATACTAAGGTAGACCTAGGGGCCATTACAGGTCGTATAGACTTTAATATTGTTTATTGTAAGCCTGCGGGTCTTTAAGACTAGAGTTGTATAATAATGTGTTAGTCAGTTTACCTTTGTAATAATTGTATTATATATTAATCCTTGTATATGTATTTATGTATATAAACCTATTAACTCCACTACCGTGTTCGTGTGTTTAATTATATAATTACTTGTCGCTGTTGAGTGCGATAAATCTGACTCGAACCTCGACCATATACATATTTGACTAGTACTGGATATTGCATGAAGTTAATCAATTTGATATGTGAATAGTTCATATTAATATAGACAATATACTTATATTTGAATATTATATATTGTAACAATAGCCGGGTTCAAACCCTGTTACAAGGGAGTTAAATAATATCTCTCAATTGCCTACATAAGCGTGAGACCAATAAATTGGTCTCAATGTGCAAGTATGTATATAAAGAATCATATATATATATATATCTGTCGAAGAGAGAGATAAAGTTTGAAAGTTTTGTTTTTTTTAAAAAAAAAAAAAAAGAGAAAGATGTATATAGCTATAGTGGTTTGTTTTAGAATACATTCAGAAAAATATGTATTAATAAATTGTTGGAATGCAGTTATACGCAAATATATAATTTTTTTTTATTACATATTTCAAATGTATATTTTTCTTTGGTTTTATCGTACATAGTATTTTAATGAGAGTAATGAAAGAACTTTGATACATCTACCTTGAGGCAATTTTGTGTCATTTGTCCCATTACTTAGCCACTCTGAATTCCAGGAAATCTTAAGTAAATGTGCGGCGAAAAAAAAAAAAAAAAAGAAACCTAAAAGAAAAATGCTAAAAGTATGCCTGAGAAATAGAGATCTCAATGCTAATAAACTATTTTGGGAAATAAAAGAATTGGATTTATTAGTAAAAAAAAAAAAAAAATCAGAACCAGAGAGTTTTTCGTACAAAAATGTTGTATTAATATATTTTTCTTTTTGCTAAGTTTACTGGTGCGGCTGTGCTCGCATTATAAAAATTAAACATTAAAATTTCCTTCAATCAACTATCTCGAGAAGAAAATGGATTTAACAATATTAACTTATACAATCATAATGCTGGGGCAGAACAAATACGTGTAAGGCGATCACCCTAAACTCTAAATATGTATATAGCTGTTCCTGTTCAATGCCTGCCCGTCCAAGAATCCTACCGATGCGCTGCTAAAATAATCCAGGAAGGAATGAATCTTGAACCGTATACACGAAGAAAGCTTCCAATAAGCCGTCATTATTTTCTATATCCATGCAATACCACAAAATGGATGGCAATGCTGGACTTTTGTCATTAACAGAATTTTTTTCCATTCGTCGACAATAAAGGATATATAGATTATCATTTGGAACATTGAAACATGCTTATGTGGAAATAAACATCCCTAATAAAAATAAAATCCCGGGTACTCCAAAGTAAATATGACTAATTTTTATTGTCTTAAGTGAACTGAAAATTGCCTATCATTACTCTCTAAAGGTTTAATCATTGTTTAAAACTATATAATTTAATCTGTAACGTATAAATGCATTCTTACCCATGCAGTTTAATTATATGGCCTTTTATATTTAATAAATTTAGTTTTTTTTCTTTTATATTATCATTTGATATGTAAATTATATATCTTTTTGGCAATATTTAATTAGACAGAATAGTAATAAAATTGTATACTTACTTTAAAACAAATTATTTGTCTATCATTAATGAACATATTTATCACTTATATTGGCCTAGTTCCCTTCCTGGCAGTATATCTCTCGAAGAGAGTTGAATATGCTTTTCCGAGTAAGCAATTGCAGTATATTAAATGTGCTTTTAAACTCCAAACCATAAATTTGATAAGGAAATAGATTGCATATTGAGAGAATAAAGGTTTAGAAAGAGGGAGTACAAAGTAGCCAATTTTAAATGGCACGCGATCTAATTTGAGAAGCATAGAAATCAGGGAAAGATCGTTCCAAATACTCAAATTTATCCATTTGCCTCCATTCAGCCTGATAGGTATTATTACAAAGCTAGAGGGCCGGGCCCCTAATTAGTGATAGTTCTAAGATTATTTAGATAGGAAAAGTATAATTCTTACTGTATTAGTGAGATTGACACTTGAGGTCAGTTACTGACTGACACTCGTAAATATGCTTTTTCCGAAGAAGTTGTTGTTCCTCTTTTTAATGCGATAATGGTCATTAGGTAGATTTTTATTTTACTTTTTTTTTGGTTAACTTACATCCTTATATAGGATTGGTAGATTTTATTTCTTAAGATTTCATTAAAAAAATGGATTCATATTCGAACCCAATACGGTAGATAATATTCAAATTCTATCTGCAGGTATTATGGCGACTTGATAGCCATAGTTTTGTGTTTATTACCCTACATGGTCAACAGATCCAATTTTTTTTTTTTAGATATTTATACAAACAACAAAATTGATACCGGGGTTACCTGTTAAAATATATATACGTACATATGAAATTGGAATAAAATTTGATATATTTCATGGAAGATTACCCAAAAGTTTAAAGTTATCTAATAGTAAAATTATATAAATCTAAATTCAAATTTTGAATAATTGAATTGTTTTTGAATTAAAGACATTATTAAAAAAAATTAAAAATAGAATGAAAACATTTGTATATATAAAATGATAAAAAGCTATTTTCTAATAAGATATATATAAATTAAAAACCATGAGATTGTACCACATCTTGTAAATATTTTAGACTTTAAGTATCATGCAAATCAGGATAATTATCATGGATCAAATTATGTATACACATATTTAAATCCTCTTCTATTATACTAAACCCTACAGTAAGCATATCAGAAATTAAATCAAGATTAAGATACACTGTATCCACAAAATAGGCATAATATAAAAAAGGATAAATGAAGATAAATGCTAATGAAACAACATAACTATTAATAATTTTAACACATATGAACTATGAAACAAAATAAACTAATAAATAATAAAAAAATTAAAAATATCTGATATGGACATTGAAGTTTCTTCCTCATAAATTTTTTCATTTTATAAAACTTAAACAATCCATTTTGTGATATGAAGAGAATAGAAAATTCTTTATGCTGTAAATTTTTGTGGCACAAGATCTATTCATCACTAGTTCATGCATACACCTATAAGATAATTACTTATATTGTATGGGTAATCATAACACATTTATCCTAAACTGATATCACTTATTTTTCATGGACATTTGCTTTTCGCTCATACTATGTATTTGTTTGTAGAAGTATGATTTTTCTATGAAATTAGGCAAAACTGAATGAATTTATTTTAATCAATATTATAGATAATGTTAATCTTTCTCATATTTACAGATGTAGAAAGAACAATTATTATTATAAATACTTCAGGTCTGCCTTTAGATTAATATATATAAAAAAGAAAAATGTCAACTAAATACATACATTCCTAGAATATTTGTATGTCCATAGTGGGATTGCAATATCTGGGATGTCAACATATTTTAAACCAATTATCTTATATCCAAAAAAAAATACTAATAATAAGCAAAAATAAATACTTGTAAGCAAAATAAAATTCAGATTAGTATTGAAACTTTAGCTAAAGAAAACCTTGATGTCTTGCCCAGCCAAAACAGAACCTGCAAAATTCTCATAAAGATAGTACATTGGGAGAAAAATATTTGAAATATAAGGTCATTAAGAAATATAGGGAAATTGGAGAATTTGAAAATGTAAATGAAAATAATTAATATTGATGTTATAATATTAAGCAAAGTGATGTGGGAAAGATGTAGAGAAGTAAGTAGTGGCGATGTTAAGATACTTTTATCGTGATGCTGGTAGAGCAGTAAATGCAGTTGGTGTTGCTATTGGAAAGTAAATATGGAATAGCGTGGCAAAGATAGATTGTTTGATGATAGATATACAATAATAGGAATATTTGCAAGTCCTTCATATTAATGTCAACTCTTAATCATGATAATAAAATACATGCATATTGTTGTTGGATGATTGGAATGCTGTTGTGGAAAAAGTAAGAATGAAAACATTATTGTGAATTAAAATAACAATTGAAAGAGATAGATGGCTTGTGGAATTTTGTAAAGAGAATAATTTTGTTGTTGCAAACACTTGTTTTAAAATCATTCCAAAAACTGTATGCATGGAAAGCTCCAGGTGGTAGAGAATGATACCAGATATAAAATATATGGATGAATAAAATAGACATAAAAATGCTATTAAAGGTTCACGTACTTTGCCTGGCACTGATATAAACTGATTATAATATGCTTATGGAAAAATTAAAATGGAATTCATAAAGAATGAAATATATATAAAATGAGACTTGGATAAATTGGGAGGAATGAAGGAAGAATGATTTGGTTTTATGTTTGAAAAAAATAATAAAGAGTATTGATAAAGATAAGGAATATATGAATGATGCTGGTAAACATTTGCATAGGATCAAGAAGGGAATATTAAAAAAGCAAATCATATGATATGAACTTTGATTAAGAATAAATAAATGACCTTGATTAACTGAAAGTAATTTGAAAAAGATAGAAATGTGGAAAAGGAAGAATGTCTACAGTGATGAAAGACAAATAGCATATAGAAATATTTTAAATGAACTAAGGAAACAAACAGATTTAACAAAAAACAAAATGGCTGGAACAAGAATAGAAGTGTTTCAAGTGGCAAAAATATGATTGGTATTAGATAAAATTAGTAACATCACTTGTGTAAAGATAAATGGTTAATGAGTGAAATAGCTGATAAGAATGGATAGAGATTAACTAATAGAGATGATATATTGATAAGAAGGAAAGAATCTTTTCAAAAGCTGTTTAAAAAACTAAAAATGATGCAATTAATTATGAACTTGAAATGAACAAGGTATGAACATAATGATAGAAGAAATTAAATCAAAGAAATAAAAAATGGTATATCAGTTGTATGTGATACAATACCTAAAATTTTTTGAAAGAGTTTGAAAAGAATATTATAAAGCAAATTATTGGACTATAAAATTTGATATATAATAGAGGAGTTTGACTTGAAGATTTCTTGATAACTATAATGATTCTAAACCATTAAACATCATATGATTACTATCTCCCATGCTTGCTCATAACTGTTGTTAAAATAGGGAAAACTCCATATAGTAGTGCCACTCAAAGCAAGACAGAGTAATCAATGGATGCTAGTGTATGGAGAGAGTTTTACCTATTTTAACAACAGTTATGAACAAGCATGGGAGATAGTAATCATGTGATGTTTAAAGGTTTAATACCAATCCTGCCTAATAGGAAGGTGGTGGCTAGTGGTTATAAAAGACACCAAAATAAGTGCTGAACTGAGTTCAGACCCATATGACTATATAAGCTATTGAGCTTACATTGAAAATATTTGTGTGTTTTCAGTTTTATTCTCATAGTTTTGTAGTTATGTAGAGATAAAGGTGGCTGCTGGAGGTTGCATTAGTTCCTAAGATCTAGATGCAGTGCTCTCAGATCCAAGGCTCCTCACTGATGAAGGCCACAAGCCAGAAACTAGTTTGGGGATATTGGATGAGTAGGCAATAGATGGAGATTTTATGCACAAGCCTTCTGGCATCCGCTAATTACTCTGTCTTGCTTTGAGTGGCACTACTGTATGTTTTGCATATAATGATTCTAATTAATTAATAAAAGAAAGCTGTTAAATATGAAGAATACAAGACAATAAGCTTGTTATCTCGTGCTTCAAGTTTAAAAATATTATTGATCATTTTAACTCGGAGAATTTATAGGAAAGTAGAATATTATACTGGAGAACAGTTTGGTTTCCAGGGAGGTGAAAATACAATTGAAATCTTAAATGGGATCCCAACAGATGGTAAAACACCTAGAAAGAAAAATTGCATGTGAGATGATTGAATATAATAAGAGAGTTTACTGGTATAATGTGGAGAAGAGAAGCTAGAATCAAAGGAAATGGATTAAACTTGGAGAAACTTTCATTCCGCATTAGATCAATAATGTTTAAAAATAATGATGATGGAAAATAAGTGGAAGACAAATCAAAATTTAGGATGGGGATCCTATAAAAATAGTCAAGTTGAATGAATATCATTTATTATTCAAAATGGAAGATATACATCACATGTTGGGGTAAAGAATATAAATAGCATTTACACTAGTACTTACCATCAGAATTTTAAAATGCCCAGCAAATGTAAAGAATAAAATCCCTATCTAGATTTTTTAAAATGCCCAGCAAATGTAAAGAATAAAATCCCTATCTAGTGCCTACTCATCCAATATCCCCATACTAGTTTCTGGCTTGTGGACATCATCAGTGAAGAGTAATCAGTGGTGTAATGGCTAATGGACTCCTCAATAAAATCAAAGATATTTTTTCAGATTTAAAATAAGCTCAAAATTTTACTTTCTAGAACCAGATGTAGCCAACTAAGTTAGATGTGTAAATTTAATCAAAAAATGATTGCCTAGTTATTTTAGATAGAAAGTAAATAAAATAAAAACACATCAAATTTCTTCTAATCTAAGATGTAATTAGCTTAATAGCAATGCCTTATTTTTCAGTAAATCAATCTTTAAAAAGTGTTTGGTGATGCTTTTGCCTTGCAGCAGATTATACAAGAGATATTTATTTTTATATGTGGAAAACTGTTAACATATATAGAATGATCTTTGTACAACCTAAATCAGAGTCTTTAAGAATCTACTAAATCATTGATTTAATTGTGGTTATTAATGGCAATAATTGGAAACATTTTTATCTTGCTGCAAATATTACTATTAAACACTCAGGTTTGTTTTCATATAAACAATACTTACAAACTAAAGCTCTGATGTAGTTTCATGTTTTCTATACGATGCAGGGCTTTAATGAAAATTCTAGGCATGGTTTAATTCATCAAGTTTCTTACTTTGCGAAATTCCCAATTTTTTCCAGAACACAAAATCTTAAATAAAAAAAACATGCACATGTATATATACATTATATGTTACATATATATGTGTATGCAATTAAGTATCTAATATATAACAAAAAAAAATGCATTTATAATGCAAAATATAAATTTTAAATGACAAACTTCTATTATAATAAATTAATCAAATGTTAAACAAGACTACATGAATATAAAACAATGGTGTTATAGATTTAATCCTCTCATTACCTATTCTCAGATCAAATCATCTCTCTCTTACAATTCAATTGTAATACGAATTATCATATATATATATATATAATTTATAAATACAGTAATTAGATAATTAAAAATTTTATCCACTTAGGAGTGCTTTCGATTATCCTAGTAATCTTTGTCAACTAATACTTTGAATGGCTAACCTTCCCACAATTCCGTGATCTTAGCATTTGCTGCCTGCCTGTTAATTAAGTCATGTTTGTACATGTATATTAGCATAGCTTTCTTTATTTTCCTTTTATTGTTATTTTTTTCAATTTGCAATATTTTTACATTACTAAAATTGAAGTCAAAACCATAAATACATGACTTATTATGGTCGTAAAAAACATGCTGAAATATTATCTATTTTACAATTTTGTTTTGATTTCTGAACCCGTTTTAATAGCAGCAAGTGCACTACCACACCTACATATCCATTTATAAATGACACAATTTTTATTTATAAATGAGGTTTTATCTTTAGAGTTATTTATTAATTTGTTTAATGTAGGAGGTGTGTAAAAAGCAATATCACACATACCTTTAAAAATATTCCTTATAAAATTCACTTGATCATTCGAAATATATGGAGTTGATATCCATATTTTTTTATTAGCAGGAGAATCAGTATTATTATTAAAATTTTTATTATATTTTGTATTAAAATCTTTATCATTATATATATGGTTATAATTGTAGCCAACATTTAACAATTCATTCAAATATATTTCAATATTTTTGCCTTTATCTGATGAATATTTGCAGACTATTATTTCTAAATAAGAAGGACCTCAAACCTCCCATTTTGTGTGACATTGGCATTTTTGATTTATATGGAATATAACCTCTTTTTACTATTGGTAAAATAATCATACAGTAATCTAGCATATATTTTTTTCTAGTTATTTTAAGATCAAGAAACTGAATGTACATTAAATTTTCATCTATTTTTATCTACTTTAGGCCTTTTAAACCAATTAATTCTTTAAACACCTCATTAATTGTATTTGGTTTGCCACATACAAAAACACCATCAACATATCAATAATATACAGTAATATTTTTTTTGATAAAATTCCTTTTTCAAAAATATTTTTTTTCATATGTAGAAATTACAAAATTACATTTGAGCAACAATAGGTAAACCCATTGGCCAGCCATTGCCCATTTTACAAAAATCCTTAAAAACTGCAGAAATATTTTTATCAATAAAGCTTAATGTTTCAGTTATAAATTTTATTATTTTCACGTTAACATTTTTTAAAATTAATGCATTGGAAATAATTTCAATAGATGCTAATCGATCAATTGATCCATACATTTCACTTACATCTAAAGTACATATTACATCATTAACATCAATCTTATAATAATATTATACATATATAATAACTAATTAAGTACTACATAAATATATAATAATACTTGAATAATGTTACTTATATCTTCTATATAAATTTTATAATAACAATAATGTTCAATGTAAACCTTATATTGCAACATCTTTAGAAATTTCATGATCCTGACCATCTTTGAAGGAAAAAATATATCCAACAAAGATTAATTGATTTTTTTTTCATCAAAGTAAGACAGGATTGTGAAATTCCTATAGACAATGAAAAGTTTTAAGTTTACATTAAACATTGTTGCTAATATTATTTTTGTATAATATATATGTGTGTGGTAAAATTATATACAATTAAAGAACTGTGTCAAACATGAGAATGCAATGTCCTTAGTTAATAATTGCAATTCTATTTTAATATTTAACCAATATTCCAATTATTAATATATAATTATAATCTATATGCATAATGTCAATCCATTATCAGGGTACCATAAGAATTAATATTATACAGCACCAATTACTGTGATAATCCAATCTTATTACTTATTTCTATTATCAAAAATAATATTTCCATATATTTAAATAAATATTTTTGTACTTCTATTTTTGAATTTTGAAAGGTGTTTTAATCACTCAGTTTAGGATAATGCTTAGAAAACATATCAAAATATATAAAAGTACAAATTATTTGCTAAACAACAATGTTATAATTTCTTTTTTTTGTTTTCTGTCTTACATCACAACCTTTTTTAAATATGTAATAGCAATACAATTTTTAATTTTTTTAAATGTAACCACATTTAATATTAATCTAACAATCAAATATGTTCTTTGTATTATGTTGCCAGGATTTGAAAAAATGTAACATAATCATAACTATCTGATAATATCAATTTCTAAGCAGATCTGAAATAAAGTGAAATGGATAAAATTTGTCAACTATGTCAGCTTGGACAATATCTATCAGTATATCATATAAATATATTTTAATTCAAAAATAGTCTTGAAATACTGGGAGCCATAAAATCAGAATTTTGACAGCAAAGAACAAATTAAATTTATTTAATTAATATTGTTATTTTCAAAAATTTATAGTCAACATATTTGAAAAATTAATATGTTTGAATGAATGAGACAAATTGAAACTACTGAAGGGAAATCCTGAATGAATTATTTTATAACCAAACTAACAATAATAGACTTCCTAAAACAAATTATTTTATGTGAATTTGAGTGTGGTTTTCATGGGAGAGACTGATTGCTATATCATAAAAATTATTTTAATACATCCCAAAAAAGATGAAATATTAATTACTTTAATTGAACAAATATGGATGAGAATACAATACAATGGAGAATTAAAATTAGAAAAGGTATTGAATATATTTTGAAAAAAATGTAGTGCAGGAGAAATTAAAATCAAAATTATTAGTATCAAATAAATAAATTTTGAGATCAGCATGTATAGAAGTATTTATTACTCATGAATTGCCAAGTGTAGTCATCTCAATACTCAACTTTTAACTTTTTTTTTTGTCTTTCTATTTTTATTTTTTTATTAGTAGTTGTTAATCACAAAACATTTATTCCAGAAGATATTGATTATTTCAATTTGAGAATCAAGGGTATCTTGAATTTGGTCTTTTAACATTTTATTAATAATTCACTGGTTAAATAACTTAAAATTTCCTAGACATTTTAAAATGCAAATAAGTGTTTATAATCCTTGCAATTAAATTATTCTAATTAAATAAGAAATTATCAAGATATCTTATGCTGAATTACTAGTATGGTGAATAGTATGAAATATATTTGACACATTTAGCTTAAGACCATTTACTATTATTCTTGAAATTAATAATTCAAACTATCTATTTTTTTGTAAAGTTTTGGCTTTTGAAATAATTAGGATAATTACAAATAAAATATAGAATAATGCAAATCATTTTTATGCCTCATTAAACATGAAAATTAACTGTTTTCACAAAAAAAGTAATAATATTTTCTGATCAGATCATTAAGCTCACATGACAGACTGTGGAAGAAGGAAGACTCACACGTTAAAATTACTAGATTGATTCTAACTGGATAAACAATTTTTTTAATATAGTAGACTTGTGTTCACCCTGCCAATAATGTCAAAAACTGTTGATCAGTTGACCATATGATAAGTAATATGCATTTTTATTATACATTTATTTTATTGTAGTGCATTTACGCGAACACAGCAGCTTATCCTTAAATAATGGATTTGTTCTTACCTAAATCAGAATCAGGTTATATTATAAATGACCAATGAAACAATAAAAAAAAAATTACTCAATTAGTTAAACTGAGCAATTGGAGAGCTAGGTTAGGAATATAAATTTCCAGCAAGGTAAGGATCTTACTATACACAAAGGTCCATTTGAGAGAGAATTGACAACTAATCGTTGAATGGCAATACATACATCATTGTCCACGATCTTGTAAGCTACAGTAATGCAAGCTCAACATGGAGTTTGAAATGACTAGCTATAGGAAATTACTGTGCTGCATACAAGGGAATACCTCCAAAGACAGGAAGTGTCAGGTCCTAAAAAAGAATCATTGCATTTCTTCCAATCATTAGTTACATGACTAACAGCTAGTATTATGTAATTTGCCAATTAAAAGTATTGTATATAGTAATATTTGTATTATTATTATGAATAACAAATACATTTATATATATTTCTAGTTGTGTTTTATTCTTAAAGGTCAGGAATATTATTTTATCTGGCCATGCAGCAGTATGATGTAGCCATGACATGGACTAACCTTGTGGATTGTTTAGATCTTTGTCATTTATTTGGAAAACAAAAATTGACAGTTAACATTACTAGAATGTCAATAAAAAAAAATCAAATGCTAATAGTTGCTTGTTTTCTGGTTAGATCAAAATTGCAAAAACTGATAGTCTGGAAGAATTCAACCATATTATCCTGAAAATTGGCCATCATATGTAGATAGAGTTCATTTTTTCTGATGGCAAACCAAATAAAAAAAATCAAAGTTAGTAACTTTTATAAGTATTTGTGGTGCTTGCAATCTTAGAGTAAACATCCGAGTTAGATTTCAATACAGCAATATTTCCCCTGAAAGTATATTTCTATCCAAAGCCCTCAACAATTTTACTAAGATGTAACTTCAATCTTCATTTTCAGGGTGAGAAAAAAAGGCTGAACTGCAATTTCAAGAATTTCTTAAAGCTCTGAGAGACCATTTCATTTGTGTAATGAGGAACCATAGTCTTAAAATCATGCTTTTGATGGATTCAGATATTATTTTTTATTTGGTAGTCTCCCAGGCAACTCTAGCTATGCCTCGAGGAGTCAGGTGGCTCTATTAAAGAAAGTAGACTCCAGTATTAAATATGTCTATCAGAAAACTCATTCAACTGAATATGCACTGACAATATTGAAATTGTCTGTATAAATTGGCAAAAGCAAACAAAAGTTTGCTATAGATGTGGCAAACCAAAACCTGCATATACCAAATGTCTCCATCAATATGCAGTGTGTAGGTATTGTAATTATGTTGGTCATATAGATATCATATGTTTAAAAAAAGCAAGTTGCTCAGAAAAGAATGGAAGAGTCCATTCTAAAAAACCTGAATGGCAACAAAATAAAAAAAAAATACCTATATAAATAATGTGAGAGACCCTGATTCAGCCCTTGAAGCATTAATTATAATCAGCAACATATCAGCAACAATTAAAACTAAATTCTGGATCGGCAGTACCCAAAATACATGGGCTATTATTAATAAAAAAAGTAATCATTGGTTGCAACCCTAGCAATAGAATGATCAATGATTACCAAGATGACCAAATGACCATTTTTGGATGAAACAAAAGTTAAAGTTACGATGCTAAATAAAATATAAATTTACTTCTTATATGTTATATGGTAAGCACAGAAATCTATTAGATCATCACTGGTTCAGAGTGAACCAACTTTCAAATAGAAACAAATCAAAAAGAGACTACCCAGAGATGATTGATAAAAAACTGGGTCTGAATCTTAGAACCAAAACTCAATTTTTAGACCAAAACATGCTCATGAAAACAAAAATAAAACTGCTGAAATGCAGACAAGTAATAGTCTGTGATCTATGTTCTATATGGAATTGCCAAATGGTTTTCAACAACAATCACTCACATAAAAGATTTGCATATATTAGTGTCAAGACTGTTCGTGGACAACATATCATAGATACAAGATCAACTAAGACTAGATTATGAACACCATGCATCAACGAAGAAAACCAGAGCACATGAAAAAACAAGTCTGAAGAATCCAGTCCAGTTGAAGAAATCAGACCCCAAAAATGGTAAAAACCAGGCCAAAAAATGAAGCAAGATGACCTAGAAATCCAAATTACCTTAAGCACTATTTACTTCAAAAGCTTATCCTCAAATGATGGATTTAGTCCTTATCTAAGAAGGATTTAAATTCCATTATAACTTTTCATTGAAATAACAATAAAGGGAAATAAATGGTCAATGGCATAATTAAACCAACTGGAGAGTTAGATCAGTGCTTCTTATAGTTTCTAGAAAGATAAGAGATTTTATTATACATAGAGATCCATTTGAGAGACAAAAGACAACAATCAGATATATGTCAAGACAATAAATGGCAATACATATGTTGCCCACAACACTAGGTTACAGTGAGGCAAGCTCAATATGGAGCTGAAACAGATAGCTACAGTTATTACTGTACCTGCACATAAGGCAATCCATCAGTAGGCTGGATGTGACAGAGTCCTTAAGGAAGTCATGGAATTTCCTCACAAACACAGCTATACTGCTAGCATCTAAATTTTTATAATTCACTAACCATTGCAGAGGCAAAGTATTATAAATGTTATGTATTCTGTATATAAACTATTATTTGTATTATTATGTCTAATAAATATATTTATATTTAAGTCTAAAGTAGTTTATTATTCTTAAAAGGCCAGGAATATCACACCCCTATGTGACAGCATAAACACAACATATTAATTTATAACAAAAATCCAACACACCCACCTTAACCATAAAATGAAAGCAACTCTGCACTTTACTGCCATGTAGTTTGATTTAAGCCAGAAAAATAGGCAATTTTTAGATCAAATGTAATTCCTACTATCAGTATGTGAACCTCCATTCTTAGACCAGTTTATACTTTGATCTTTATCAATGAGGCCTAAAATTAGGTAGGAAAGAATGCATATATGTATTTAGCAAATAACTTTAACTTTTCTACATCTGTCAAAGTTAAACTTGAAATTCTAATCAGCCTAAGATTTTGAACCCAAGTCAACCTGCTTATACAGTGTACATAGATAATACTTCAGTTTTTCCATTAACTTTAGGAACTTTATTTCCTGGCTAGGAATGTAACAAAAAGGTAATAAATTTCAGACATGTTTCTGGCTTTTCCTTTTCTCAATGAGTTGCTGAACTGAATTCAAATCTATATAAATGTTTAAGAAGGTTGACTTGGTTTCAACACTTTACGATTTGGAATTCAAGTTTAAACTTGATGAGTAATGTGGAGTTTATGGTGGCTGGTGAATACATATGTGTTTTTTTTTCAATTTTTGAATCCCAAGGCAAAAACTAGAAACTTTTTTGAGAATGGGGATTCAAATACTAAGTGTAGGAAGTATAAATACAGCTGGTAATAACTGATTACTCTAGCTTATATCAAATGTTAATAAATTATACAATTTATTAAAGCCTGTAAACAGCCTAAAAGAATAATCTTTGTTAACATATAAAATAGTTTTTGATTTGTTGTAAACATTTTTTATATATAAACAATAATAAGTTGAACTTTGATATAAAAAATATAATACCACAAGTAAGTCTATATAAATTCTTCAGAACTATTAATGTTTAACTTTAGATTTTGCTGTCAGTTGATAGCATAATCTTCCCTTAACATTAGCACCAACAAATTAAATATTCTTCCCAGAGAGAGTAGTGCATTTTGAAAATAAAGCAGGATACTGGAAATTATCAACAAAAATTTGGCCCAGACATAGATGATATTAATATATATACCCAAAGTAGTGCCTCAGCATAAGGCTCACATCTAAAAAACTAACATATATACCTGCATAATTGCATAAAAAATTTATTTGTTAATGATTCAAATGGACTAATGCTGATTTCTTGGGTGCATTAAAGGAAATGAGTTAAATCAAAAGACTTTATGATTGTTTATACAATATGGAAAAAGAAATAAATTGAAAAGGTATAAGAAATAATAATTTAAAGATTAACTTGTGATTCTATCATAGTTAGTAAAATCATTTACATGCTAATGGGTCTTAAATGGTTTCAAAGACTTGGATGGAATGATATAATTGTCCCTGACTTAAAAATGTTTTTTCTAATATTCAGAGTTTACTTCAATATAATTCATTTAAGATTTTCTTAAAAATGTTTTCAATATCCAATTTATGTTCCATCCTTATATCATGTTTATATATGGACTTTTTATGAAAAATCACATTTGGTGTTGGAAATATTGTCAATGTGATTGTCTAGTATTTGTGAAAACAAGATGTACCTTAATGTAGATAATTTTATGAGATGACTATAATATCTATTTCAAGTTACTACTAAATGCCATATACTTATCCAGTTCTAATCCTGAACCCAAAATCACCATTCTTGAAGAAATAATTTAAATCATAAGATTAAAGAAAATGCCAGTTGAGCAATTGTATAGTGCTAATAATTTTGTAAGAATAATAAAAAAAATTTCTTGGATATAACTACTTTACAAATTCACAGTTTGTATAAATAAATTAAGGTTGCCCAATCTGATCTTTGTGATGGCAAACTTTTGACAGCATCTTATAGTAGAATGGGAAGACAACCACAGTATTGAAATATCTAGATATCCAGATACACAGAAAAAATCTACACCTAATTTATAAGATGTGCCTCAAACCTCTAGAAATCTGAAATTTTACACCTTCCAAATCAAGTTCACTTCACTTTCACAAATATGCCAGCCTGTCTTTGTTTCCATATCGAAACTACCATAAATGTAAATTCGAAGCTGCTTGAAAGCTAATGCAACTAACCAGCATAAATTTCAAATATAATCATCTCACATAAAGAGTTAAAAGTTTTATAACATGATGAAATCAACTCTTCCCAAAGATGCTACTGCCATATATCACCCAGATAACCAACAACATTAAAAAAGCTTAGAAACCCATTGACTTAGCTATTGTACTCCCTCAACTAACAGATTAATAAAAATGCCAAGGATAGACTCAATATAAATCAAATGTCACACATCATATACAAAATTACATGCCCCCAAGTAGGATGCAATGCTATATATTATGGTGAATCATGTGCACTCCTCTCTCTTTGTATTTCATAACAACCTTATCTTTAATAAACCTTATCTTTACAGATGAGATGCAGACAATCCTGAGTATAAGTTGATTTTCTTCAAGCACTAAAAGATCACAAGCCATACATTTGAACTCATATCTGCCACCCTGTACAGCATGCATTGAGCAAAATGACTATAAGAGGAAGGTCAAAAAAAGCCTGGCATATCGCTAACAACCATAATGCCATAAACTGAAAGGAATCTTGCTTTCCCCCATCTAAGAAATGGACTATTTGATTTACATACAATTTAGATAATTTATTGTGTATATATACAATCACAAACATTTTAATACTATGATTATGAGACATTTAACATGCTTGAAAATGCTTAGCACATATAACTTTAAATTATTTTGGATAATCTTAGTGAAGAGTCTTTTGAAATCACCAAACTACTAAGCCTGTCTTCATATAAAAAAGAAAAAAAAGGAATTGCATTGCAAAAAATCATTTATGTGAAACTAAAATTTAATGGTTAACAATTTTTTTAAAATTATTTTAAGAGATTTCAAATATATAAATAAGTCTAAACAATATAAAAAGAATTCTCCACTTTATTGCTATATAGTGTAAGCTAGAGTAATCAGTTACTTGCAGATGCAAATAACGGAAACTATGGATATAAAAATCATGAATACAATAGAAATACTGGAAGTAATCCTAAACTACTACTAAAGATGAAAGTTATCTTATTTTAAAACTTCAATGTTTAGTTATTTCATCAGCTTTCAGATAATGACTTCATTAATGCAGAAAGAGTATGAGTTATATTTTAAATTTATTTTGATAACCCCACTTTTTTAATATCTACTTAAAAATAAACTAAAAACATCAATTGCCTCCTAAAAATAAAATTAAAGAAAAAATGCAAAAAAAAATTAAGACAAGAAAAGCAATGATTTATGTTTATAAATTACTTACCTCTTGTAAATACTGTGTTGGATCATTACCAGCTGATTGCCACTGACGTGGAAGTCTCCCAAAATCCTTTCTAATATTAATAGGCAAAGTATTGATGTTTCTAAAATGTTAAGAATGTAAAATAAAATAGAATTATTATTTTATTTTTTCTTCTTTAGAAAAAAGTAAAATAGTGTAAATGTAAATTAAATGAAAAGAAATGACAATAACCGATATATTTATCTCAAAAGTACATTGACCAATATATATATATATTGTAATGGATAACAGCTTGATAGAAAGTTTTCTAGCCCACAAATTCCCCTGGTATTTAGGCAAGTCAAAAATGTAATGGATAAGTGTTGCACTTGGGAACAGCCCCAAAATATAACTGGTAGACATATAAATAAAGCTGATCCACAAATAGATTTATAATAACACAAATTTACATTATAATAGATTCATTAATTTATAAGGTACCAATTAATCCATATGTATTTATAAATGTTTCATCTGGCAAAAAAAAAAAAAAAATCAATAAATAAAAAAAATATTTTCTAACAAGTATATAGTATGGAATATATGACAAGAAATATTTTAGTAATTGAGCAATTTGGGTAATAGGATAATTTGTGCAATAGGTAAATTAAAAGATGCCTAGATTAATAATAAATTTATTAAGATAAACATCAACTTATTGAATTGGTTAAGATGAACGAAACACAATTTAAATTTTTAATAATTGCAATCTAATGTAATTTATTGTATACCTATAATCCATCCCTGCCAGACTGCAATTGCTAGATATGATGTATACCTAAAGATCATTAATATACATAATATAAAAATTATTTTTATATATTAATTTTATATATATATATATATATAATTATATATATATATATATATATCTTATTTTTTAAATCAAGTAATGCTTTCATTATAATGGTCATTTTATACATTTAAACTAAATGTTAAATATTGGTTATATTTTAATTTACCTTCTAAAGTTTATGTCAATGATCAACTTAAGTCTTATTTACTTGATTTATTAGTTAGATGTGTGCCAATTAATAAATGGATTGCATTAATAATTAAAATTATTAGAAAAAAAGAAAACTGGATATCTATCTATCAGTGTATTACTATTATTCCTTTGATTATTAAAGATATGTAAAAGTTATATGAATTGATAATTTTTTGGCATTTGTTACCAAGTTCAGCATTTAACATTCATTCTCCTGCAGTGTCTTCTTTAACATTTCCACAATGACAAATAAAAATGTAGGATTCAATAGGCATTATAATTAGTAGACAATGTCCAACTATTCCTTTTAAAAGCATTGTGATCCATAGTAAATTCAATGCATCAATGGGTTTGAACAGTCAGCATAGCATTTGTTGTTATCCATTTTATTTATTTATGCAAATATTAACAGAGTTTATATTCTCTACTCCTACATGATCTCTATTTGTTCATAATAATTTTTATCACAAATCCACACTATTGAAAAAAGTAGGTAAAATAAAACTTTGGGGGGGGGAGATGTTCTTTTTGCTGAGCCTTTTTTTGTAATCTGGTAACAACAACAATGCAGTCTTTTAAACAATTAGCTCATGAAGCATGAAATTATTCTTTCTTTCAAACATAAAGTTCATTGTTATTATTTGATATGACAAAAACATTTTAATATTAATAAATAAATCATTCATTCACTCTACATCCACTCAAAATTCAAATATATTTATTTAACATAATATTTCTAATTGTTTTATTTATTTATTTATTTGTATATTATAGGGGGATAATAAATGATGACTATACATGTCACATATTCCTGTCCTTAATAAAAATAAAGAAAACAATTCTAAAGAATATCACAAAATCACTACTACCAACCAAACCTTCCATCAATAATTTATAATTCATTAAAATTATAATACTACAATAGAATTAGGTGACTATCTACAATTATATGTCTTTTTTTGCTTTTATCCTAACTGGATATTTGTAAAATAAATCTATAATATTACATAAGTTGCACAAATTGTGCCTAATATTTACTAATCATATCCATAATGATTTACACATTGAATTGTAACTTTGTATAAGCTATATTTTCCAAATTATTGCTTCCATTAATCCAACATAGATCACTAGCCTTACTTTGTGATTGAAAAAAATTATGTTCCCAGTCAATATACCTACATTCATGACTATGTATCATGTGATAATAAAACAATTTAGATTTTAAAGGCTTTATTTCTATGGATAAAATTTTATATCTATCATTATTATTATTTAAGCTTGGGATAGACTTCCCTGTATCACATGTAAGCGAATATCATAATTTGAATGACTCTGCACCAGAGTTTTTAAACCTTTGATTTCTGGTTCTTGTTTATTCTGTAATTTCTCTACCTCTATTATTAGTTTATTGACATTCATTTAACTTAGCTTCTAAGATTTTATCTTTAGTCTGGCATTCTAATCTGTATTTGTCAATTTTAGTCTCCATCTTTTGGGTCCAATTTTGTTCATTTTCCTAAACCATCTTCTAATTTACTGATTTTAAATTTGCAGTCAATCTAGAGTTTCTTCCATTTTGCTCTCTACCTCATTAAACTTCATTTTCAACTATGTACTTGCTCTTGTCCCATTTTAATTTCATAAACTAATTCTGTTATGCACATGCATGATCTCTTGCTTTAGTCTATTTTCTAATTCATATTAACCCTTTTCTATCTTCATTAATAAGATGTCTAGTTTAAGCTCTTCTTGGCTTTGTTTCAATTCTTTCATACTTCCTGACTCTGCTCACACTTATTCATTAAATCTCTTGATATTTTTCCTGGCTCTTTTTAAACTCTTATTTGCTTTGTTTCATTTCATTCATCAAACTCTGCAACTTACTATCATAGATTCATTTTGATCATTTTTTGGTGTGACAGAGAATTAATTAACACCTCTTCCCTGTCCTAACATACTTAATTCTTTCTGTTTCCATAACTTATTCTATATTTATATTTATTATTTTATTTTAGAATAGAAAGAATACCTCAATTCGATATCCTAGACTAAATGAAATGAATTTATTTCTCTCTCTTAATCTTTATATGTTGATCCTTATAACTTAATTAAATTTCTACACGTATACATTTCAGTTTATATAGAGACTCTTCCAACATAAAGTATTGCAATAGCATTATTTCTCAATAGTGATTGACTTACCTATTCATAATATCATTATTCCAAACTAATACATATTTTTTCAACTTATTATCATCTGTAATATAGTGAAATTTCATGACTATGCTCAAAAGACTTTGTGTTATGCTATTGTCAATAAATTCAAACAACCAGCATCAATGTTTTCCATCAATTTTCCAAAATAACCAGGAGACAAATACATCCATTAAAATAAGTTGTCTTCAAATATATTTTACTATTTATTTTATAATTGATTTATAAAGAAATTTTAATAACATTTATTAGAAATGAGCCCACACTCTTTGGCATCATATTAATATATAGCACATATTTGGTGCTTTCAGAAGCATAAGCATAAATTCTCACTTTTATTATTAGGCAAGCCTAGGCATCATCATCTTTTATTTTGTCTTATAAAGTATTTTATAAAAGTTAACTATCAATTCATGTATTATTGTATCATTTATCAGAAAATAAATTGACAACCAACTTTAAATTTGAGCCGTCATCAAAGCATAGCTACAAAATTAAAATTATTATCTACTGAATCATAAATCACTTTAATTTAACACTATTATACACAAAATTAACATATTGATTGTAACCATTAAACAAATATTTTAATCCTATCTATTTATCCTTTTATGATTCTAAATTTGCCATGAGTGTAGTATAAACACTTGAGCCCTTGTTGGGCAGCCAAAAATGTAATGGATAAACTGCTGGATAGAAAGCTGCCTGATCCACAAATACTCCCAAGTATTTAGGCAAGTCAAAAATATAATGGATAAGTGCTGAACTTGGGGCAGCCCAAAAATATAACTGTTAGACAGATGAATAAAGCTGATCCACAAATAGATTTATAATATTATAAATTTATATTATAATAGATTCATAAATTTATAAGATGCCAATGAATCCATATGTGTTTATAAATGTTTTTATCTGGCAAAAAAATAAAATTCAATAAATAAAAAAATGTATTTTCTAATAAGTGTGTAGTATGGGATACATGACTAAATATTTTAGTAATCAAGCAATTTGTGTAATAAAATAATTTGTGCATTAGGTAAATCAAATGATGCCTAAATTAATAATAAATATAAGTTTATTAAGATAAACATCAACTCACTGAATTGGTTAAGATAATCAAAAAACTAATTTTTAACAATTGCAATCTACTGTAATTTATAGTATACTTATAATCTCTCCCTGCCAGATTGCAATTGCTAGATACAATATATAAAGATCATTAATATGCATGTTCACAACAGGATTAAATACATAATCTTTCTCATGATATACAAATTCTTTTTTAATATTTTTATATCTCATATTCTTTAAATCAAATAATGTTTTCATTATAATGGTCATTTTATACCTTTAAATTAAATATTGGCTATTCTTTACTTTCCAAAGTATATATAAATGATCAACTTAAGTTTTACTTAGTTGATTTATTAGTTATATGTGTACTGATTAATAAACGGACTGCATTAATAATTTAAATTATTAAAAAAAATAGATAGATATCTATCAGTATTACTGTTATTCATTTGATTATTAAAGACAAGTAAAAGATATTTGATTATATAATTTTGAGAAAGATTTATTTAATGGCATTCATTATCAAGTTTGGCATTTAACATTCAGATTATGGTGCAATCTCCTGCTGTCTCCTTTAACATTCCCACTATAACAAAGATGTAGGATTTAATAGGCATTGTGGTTATTAGATGACATCCAAGTATACCTTTTATAAAGACTGTGATCCATGGCAAATACAATGGTTCAAAAGTTCTAGAAAATTAGCATAGCAGTTGTTATCCATTACACTTTTGGCACACCATGCTGGGCACCAAAAATATATCAGCTGATTAAAAAGCTGTCTGGCCCATAAATGCCATAGGTATTTAGGCAAGCCAAAAATGTAATGGATAAGTGCTTCACACATCATCAAAATATAACTAGTATAAAGATTAATAAGTTAATTCACAAATAGCTTTATAACCTAAACTCATATTATAATAGATTCATGAATTTATAAGGTGCCAATAAATATCCACATGTGTTAATAAATGTTTTCATCTGGCAAAAAAAAAAAATTCAATAAGTTTTATTTTCTAATAAGGGTATAGTATAAAATATATGACTAAATATTTTAGTAATCAAGAAATTTATGTAATAGACAAATTAAATTATGCCTAGACTAATAATAAATGTTTATTAATCTTTTACATGATATAAAAATTCTTTTTTTATATTATTTTTCTTTTATATCTCATATTCTTTAAATGGTCATTGTATATATTTAATCTAAATGTTAAATATTGGCCATATTTTCATTTATTTTCTAAAGTTTATGTCAATAATCAACTTGTATTATTTACCTGATTTATTAGTTAGATGTGTACCAATTAATATATAGACTGCATTAATAATTTAAATTATTAAAAAAAATTGGATTAAACATCTGTGTTACTGTTATTCCTTAATTATTAAAGATATGTATAAGTTATTTGATTTGATATTTTTTTTGGCATTCGTTACTAAATTCAGCATTTAACATTCAGATTATGATTCATTCTCTCATAATGTCTTCTTTATCACTACCATAATGACAAATAAAGATGTAGGATTCAATAGGCATTGTAATTATTAGATGATGTCCAACTATTCCCTTTATAAACATCACAATCCATGTCAAATCTGAATGCTTAATGACTTCAGAGTTAACATAGCATTTGTTATCCATTTCATTTATTCATACAGATATTAACTGAGATTATGTTCCATCTCCCTACATGATATCTATTCACAATCCATTATAATTTTTATCACAAATCCATAGAATGTTGATGAAAGTAAGTAAATAAGACAAAAAAGTTTTTGGGAGAAAAATACGTTCTTTTTACTGGGCTTTTTTCTTTACTTGGTAACAATAACCAGTATTTTAAACTTTAGCTCATAAAACCTAGAACATTTTTTTCAAACTTATTAACATCCATTGTTATTATTTGATATAAAAAAAAATATTTTTAATTTTAATAAATAAATCATTCATTGACTCTACATTCACTCAAAATTCAAATATATTTATTAAACATAAGATTTCTAATTGTTTTGTATATTCATGTATATAATATAGGAAGATAATAAATTATGAATGTGTAAGTCACAATATATATATAGTGAAAATAATTATTTCTTTTGTTAGTTTCAGATTAGCCTAGTTTTTAAATAGGAATTTTAGCTAAATTACAATTATTAAAAGTTTATATATATAAAATGACTGTGTGTCAAATTTGAAACATTTTAATAATATAAATATGAAACTTTATTATGTTTGGTTTTAAGATGAAAAAAGAGGGTTGTTATTAAAAGGATATTTATCTTTTTTAAAAAAAAAACAAGGTAGATTTTCTTTAAGTAAAAAAAAATGTTTATCAATTTAAAAGCTGTAGGAATTTTCTTTGAAGAAATGAAGTGTATTTATCAAATTAAGGTATAAATAAAAAGTAGTATATTTTTTCAAAACAACTAATAAAAAAAAGGAATTTTCAAACAAATAGGGAACAATTAGAATTTTTTAAAAAAAAGATATTTATCTGTAAAAAGAAAATTAATTAGTCAAGGCTTAGTGCTATCATTTCTGAGATATTACTGTGATTCCATGAATATTAAAATAGATTTTAAAAATAAGATAATTCTTTACTGTCAGGTCAGTATAATTGAAAAGGTTAGCCACACGTTGGCTGATGTATTGTTTTCTTTCTTTACTGACATAAAAAGTATAAGCACGACGTCAACCAAAATATGGGAATTTGATAGCTCTGTCATGTGATTCTAAAGATGTCTATCTCAAAAAAATCTGTTGAAATTTGGATTTTTGGCAGCAGTTTTAATCAAGGAGATTATTTAATTTATTTTGTTTTTTGATAAATTTTGTAATTATCATGAAGCAATAAAAGACATAAAATGTTTAACAGGCTTCAAGTGAACATTTCTTGGGTGTTATTCACAAACAAGGCCTACAATGGAGCTTCAATGTAAAGACTCATAAGTATAAAATTTTAATTTTTTTTTTTAAAATTTTGAAATTATCTTTTTTATTAATTTTAGTTTGTAGTTAGTGCGTGTTAATATAAAATATATTTATTTATGCTCATATAGAATTCATATCTACCGTAATTTTCTAAAGTTATAATCCACTTATTTTATAAAAATAATGATTTTCAAAAAGTTTAATAATTTATTATTTATTATTATGTTTATATAATATGTTTGTGTTTACAAGTAATGAGTTACAAAACTAATATACAAATGTACAGAAAGATTGCATATGCAGGCAAATAATCAAATTCTGATTCTTGTTTATGCCTTTATACTCATGCTTTGGAGTCACTCTGGTTTTGCTATATGTTTCATCACATTATTTTCAAGTCTATAGCTAAGAAATGGACTATATGCAAATAAATTATATCTATGTGATACAATAAATATAACATGATAGCATCACTTGTGTGCATAAAGAATATAAACATCACTGGTATCCATAAAGAATATAAACATCACTGATGTATACAAAAAAATATAAAATGAGATGAAACTCATTTTATCAGTGATATAGACAGTAGCCTACAATTTCTAGTTTTAGATAGACAAGAAGCCAATTGCTATGATGATTTCTTTTGTATCTTTTATTAGGATGAATCTTTTTCTTTATAGATGCCTTTGACATTTGGAACTTTTGGGGTACAAGATAAAAATGAAGAATTCATATCCGACCTCTTTTGGAGATTGTGAAGCTATGGATTATCTCAGGTAAGACATATTATACATGTTCAGAAATATAATTTTGTGAGGAATACAAAGAAATTATAACTGAAGATGTAGTTAATACTTAGTTCATGATGAATTAGAAATTGTGAACAATACAGTAATAATTTTGTCGGATGTTGAAATTTCATTTTTTAAATGGTTATCACTATTTGTTTTAGACATTGTTTTCCTTAGTTTTTCTAGTTTCTATTAATGTAATTTTTTTGCTCTAACATAATTAAGGCTGAAGTTATTGTGAAAATTGTGTCTCAGGTCAGTATTTTAAAAAATTCAATATAGCATTTTAGTCCGAAGTAAAATAAGATAGTGTACCAGGAAAAGACAGAATTCTTTACTGTCAAGTCAGTATAGATTCAGTTGTGGTAAAATGAACAGTGAGAAGATAAACCTGATAATCTGAAGTTAAACTGACCTTGTTATTAGAAACAAAAATGATTTTTTAACCTTACAAGTACTATGTGCTCTGCTTTAGCTAAAAACTAAGCATTATCAACCTATAGATATAGAAGAAAAATATTCCCGGAAAAAATTTTCAACAAGTCTTGTGATATTAATCTATTCAAAATCATGACTCTCAGCTTATATTACTCTGATAGAAAAATAATTATTAAACTGAAAACTTGGAGCTACAAGAAAAGGCAAACTGAAAGGAAATAATTATTAAACCAAATTTGGAGCTACTAAAAAAAAAGCTAACTTAAAATAAAATAATTGTTAAACTGAAACCTATAATTACAAAAGGTCTAAAAAAATCCAAGACAAAAACAAAAATGACATATTATGTGTAGATATTTACAAATATTATTTTATAGGGAAAGCATTAATTAAGCTGTTTTGTTAACATTTTTTAAATTTTTAGCTAGATAAGTGTGTGGGACACTATGAAGTTACATTTTTTATTGTGAAATATTTTCTTATGGTTTGGTTATTTTAAGAGTAATAACTCATTTAGATGAAATGAGTTATTGTTCAAAAGAATCATAAGGGAATAATTAAATGTATTATATTATACTCAGAGTTGATCAATATGTACATTTATAAATTTATCACATTATTTTCTAACTTTTCATTCTTTGATTAATAATTAACTTTATTAAATAATTATTTAAAAAATAATTTCTGAAATTATACTTTTGGATTGATATTTTTTCACCTTTGCAGTGAATTAACAATGTGCATGACTGATTCCAACATAGAACGGTCTTTTAAGGGATTTAAAGGTTATCCCACAAAAACTAATGTAAAATGAATTGTTTTAGAAATTTATATTTTTCCTTGTTCACAGTAATTAGGGTCCTTATGATCCCAAGCTAGTTTTGAGCATAACAATATTTCATATACGTATGTGTATAGGTACAAGTGTGTGAACATTCAGAATATTTTTTGATGACACAAATATAAAAATTACCTTTTAAAATCCACTCACTATTCACTTTACATTAGATTTGAAATTAGTTTATAGTCAGTACTTATGGCCAGAACCTTAAATGATATCACCATGACATTCGGATCCTAGCATTTTTTGCTTATTATTGTATTTGTAGCATTTAAATTATGTGCATCCCAATAAAATATTGTTGAGTTTTAAATTATGCCCTAGATTTGATATTGGCTGAAAGAACAATTTGCCTAGATTTTATAGAATACCTCTTTTAATTTCAGAAACAAGGAATAACATTTCTGTGCTTGTTAATTTTATTAATTTTGGAGGTTTGTTTTGAAGATTTTCATCAAATGACACCCAACATGTGATACAACAATGATCAAGTTCTGATGGCTAGTATTGCAAGATGACAACATATATTGGAGCTCAAATATAAATTGAGAAATAAAGGCCTATATTTTATGCAATTGGGAAATTGTTACAAGAATAATTGATTACTAAATAATAAATAATTAAATTTTAGACAATAAAATATGATGTAATATACATGTGAAGAGTTCATGTTTAAAGTAAAAAAAAGCAAGATATTTGGAAAATGGATGAAGTTTTTGACTGTTGGAGTCCATTTAGCTGTACTTTTAGTATTGGTGATGAATGGATTTTGTTAATGAGGTGAGAATGCAATATTTTCATACAACTCCATGAGATATTCCAACTAAAGACATTATACCATTCCACTTTTCAAAATTTTTTCTAGTTTTGTATTTCATGGATAATCATGAACACCAGCTTATAAGTCCCAAAAATAAGCAAAACATAAATTTCAAGTTTTCATGTTTATCAGTCTCCAAGAGTCAAAGAAATATTTGTAAACATTTTGTCATCATTTCATATTTAGCATTTAGTGTTTAAATTAATTGTAACCATTCTAGTGTTTATGGTATAATGTGTACTTATTGTACAGTAGTGAAATTCTTTATTCAACCCAGAATTTCAGATCACTAATCATTCTTTTAGCTTCCAAATTCCAGTCAGATCTCAAGAAACTGTGTGAAGTATAGTGTTTGAAGCATGATTTTTATTTTAAACATGTATGTATAGTTATTAAAATAAAGCTGCTGAAGTCATATATTCATCAACAGAAGAGAAATGAAGAATAAAATATGCAAAATAAATTAAATTAAGCAGATAAAGACAGAGGTTGAGACATTCATTCAAATATAATGAAAGGCAGATCAAGAGTATTAGGTAATAATAAAAGATTGCATGAGAGGAGAGGGGATGTGAGGTTTTATTTTTAAAAAAGAATATTTATATATTTTTTTAGATTATAAGTAATGGAATACAGGCTTATATGCTAATAAAGATAAAATTGAAAAAAAAAAATGGAGCAAGTACATGAACCAGCACTCAATTGAAAGAGTCTACAAAAATAAAGGTGACCATGTCAGCCCAAATGTAGCAGATGATGCTAAAAAATGTTAAGATAATGAGGAGAGAGTCAAAGAAATCTTCAGAGAAATTGTATAAATCAAATGACAAAGAGAACAGGATAATGAAAAGAAAATAGAAGAAATCTATTTGTCAATTGCTTCATTACATTTCTCTGAGCATTTATTAACAAACAGGAGAGGATAACTAAAAGAGAACAAAAAGTCAAGAAATGCTGTTAAGAAAAATAAATCAATAACAAGATTATCAAAAAAGACTAGAAGAAACATTGATGAGGAAAATAGAAGAAAGCAATCAGTAAAAATGGCTATGGAAAATAAAAATAAAAAAATCAACAGAAGATAATCAAATAATGATTAAAGATGGAAAAAAGTAATCAGAAAGGAGAAAAACAATCAAAAAATGAACCAGTGTTCAAGAAACTATCCAGAATATGGCCCAAACAATGGAGGAGGATTAGAAGAAACAGAATAACAAATAAAGGATTGATGAAAATTGAAGTTAACAAAAAAACAGAACAAAAATATGTGTCATGTATTAAGTGAAGGGCATAATACAAGAGAAAGCTGAAAGAATAGATGAAATAGTATAATTTACAAAAGAGAGAATGGCAAAAAGGTTGGAAGAATAAAAGAATAATAGTATAAGTAATGCATTAATTACCAGGATTAAACAGAAATCTAAAGGATGGAAAATTGACCTCCATTGAGTATAAAAACATTTCAAGTATAGTAAAAATTTCAGACAGATGAAAATGAAGTATAAAAAAGTTTGCATGAAGATACATTATAAATGGGGAAAATTAAAGAAGATTCAGAAGCAAGACCAACAGAAATTAGTAAGTGGCCTTGTAAGGAGAAAACAATTATACAAAAGCCTTTGTCATACCAAAGCAACTCTCTAAAAAAGTAGGTTATTAAATAGAATAAGGAAGTACCACAACATGACACTAGCCAGTCCTGATCTGCAAGGATCAGCAAATTACTGGTGGAAATTATTGTGTTGAATGAATACTAGATCAAAGATGGCAAAGATGATATACAACATCAGGTCAATAAACAGCACCTGATCACCATTTCTTATGCTTGCTCTTAACTGTTATTAAAACAGGCAAAACTCTCTATACATATTGCCACTCAGTGCAAGCCAGAGTAATCAATGAATGCCAGAAGGCTTGTGCATAAAATCCCTATCTAGTGCTTACTCATCTTAAGATCTAGGTGCAGTGATCTCAGATCCAAGGCTCCTCATTGATGAAGATCACAAGCCAGAATCTAGTCTGGGATATTGGATGAATAGGCACTAGATGAGGATTTTATGCACAAGACTTCTGGCATCCAATGATTACTCTGGCTTGCACTGAGTGGTAATAGTATAGAGTTTTGCCTGTTTTAATAACAGCAGGTATCACAGATGACGCTGTTATCATGCTTAAACTATAAAATATGAACATTCCCAGGCTGTTGATTTTAATCATTTTGATGTGTTTTTTGTAATGTGAAAATAAAAATAAAACAAAATCATATTTTTTAAATATTTTTTTATATTAACATATACAAATTAAATGATAACAATAATTGTAAAATAAAATCAACAAATTAAAATTTAATTCATGTTTTTTATTTTGCTTTATTAGAAAAAAACAATTTTCTATCGGATATTTTTTTAGTGGGTTACGCCTTTTTTTTTGGTGTTGTTTAAAAACTCATAATCAGAATAAAAAGTAAAATTTCTTAGTCTTTCTTTTAAATTTAAATTTTTACAGAGAAACAGATATTATTGTGTTACTGCTATTTTTTACTTTTTTAGTCTTCATTTGACATTTTAATTTTTTAAAGAGAAACAGATATTACCGCTATTTTTTACTTCAAATAAAATGACAACAAAAAGTAAAGGTTGTTAGGGTTAGGTTTAGAGTTAGGGTTAGTTTTAGGGTTAGGGTTCTGTTGTTTGTAATGATAAAATAAAAAATATCAAAATCGCATTTTTGTATATATATTTTTTTATTAACATATATAAAATAAATGATAACAATAAACGTAAAATATATTCAACAAAGTATAACAGTATTTGGAGAAAAGAAAGAAAGTAAAAGTTTTTTAAACAACAACAAATATATATATATATAAAATGTCTTCTTTACATATTAACCATGTTTATAATATATGCTTTTTATGAAATTTAAAAAAAATTGTGTAGAATTGTACTTTTCTTACTGGATATTTTTGTGTTACCATTATTTTTACTTCAAAAATAAACAGACAGTAGAATATTGTTTGTCTTGTGGAATGTTACGAACAGTACGTTACTTGACATGTTACCTAATTCCAACTCACTTTACACATATATCTTGTCAACATTTTCCCACTTAAAACTTCAATACAGTATGGTGTAAAGAGTCGGATAATTATTACTTTAGAAAATCTGAACATTTCAATACTTTAAAACAAAAAAAAATTTAATCAAAACAACATTTCCATCCAATTCAAATACATACACCCTCTCACCAAGCCATAACAATTGTATAAAATGTGCGAATTTGCCAAATTAATTTGCTGCAATGTGACATAATGCTGTACTGTGATGCGACATAGCAGCCTGCAATCTGTAGCACAACAAAAAAGTTGTATTATAGAAAACGCGGGTTCGAACATGTTGGCCATGGAAATGGCATTTTTATGTGTTTTAGCATGAAAACGGCACTATCGAGCGGCGTCTTTCTCTATAAGACTACAACTTAAGAAATATACAAAGTAGGTTCAGAAAAAACTTATTTTTTAATGCTAGGTATTATAATTGAAAACCTTGGCAGCTTGTACATTATCAGATGGCCAAGTAATTATTATTTAGTATAATCTGCTATATAAAGTTGATCTAATGATTGTGTGGAATTGCTGTTTCTTTTGATATGAATCAATAAATGCAAGTAAAATTAGGATGAAGGAATTTTTGACCTGAACTTGGAAAATAAATGATCACAAAGAACATGGGATAAGCTGATATAAGTAGTACAGATATTAAATGAAATAGTCTGCAAAAGAAAAAAAACAATAGTAGTTCAGAGAGAATAATTTATACGACTAACAGTGGGGACAATATGAACAAGAGTTTATCACTATTCTACCTCAGCTTTCCAGTGAAGATGGTCAGGCAGATGGAAATTCAGTATCCAGTTAATCATCTATAAAATGATATATACTTTCCTACAGCATTGTTAGCACTAACGAGAGCACATATTGTGCTCAGCCCTCCAGATATTTTTCAACAAGAAAGTAAAGATCTAAAATTTATACTTAATATGTTGTAATGGAATAGAGTCATGGGGGGGGGTTATCTGGTGTGATGGAAAATCATCCTCAATCCCAAGTCAATAATTTAAATATAAAATTAAAATATAATGAGGAATAAGAGAGGAGCATGAGATCAGCACTAAGTATAAGTCAAACCAGCATTACACAATAGTAATAATCATTCAACATCAAGAATGACGAACAATAAAAGTAAATTAACAGTCAATTTGTGACTGGATTTGAAATGGATCTACTATTGACCAGGCTAATTATTTAGTCCTTGCCAGCTTGGGGCAGTTTATTTAAACATTAATTTGGATGCACAAACATAAGTGCTAATCCATAAGAATATAATTAAAAACAACAATGCTGGGATAAGAAAACATGCTGATCACCATCAATGCTCTCACCACTTAGCACCATTAATGTACTAGTCAACTATAAACTTAATTTCCAATAAATACTGAAGAAAATTTAGTGCATGGATTTTAGAGGATATAACCTTTGTGTCAATCCAGGATCATCATCAACTGGATGTCCATAATCATTAAATATAAACCCCTTTTATATAACAGAATTATGCATGAATTTAATTGAGAGAACAAAAGCTGTATAACTGTTGCTATGAACAAGAGATAATACAACATATAATATTCTAAAAGTATTTAGGATTGAATAAATTCACTGGAATGACTTTAATGAAATATCAATTTATTAATAGCAATAAAAAAATAAAGGTCTGCAGGATATAGCTACACACATAAACCAAACCTTCTGATTTTGATTAATACAAAAATAATTCCACTATTACATTGTAATTTACAAATATGTTTCAATAGGTTTTCATAAAACACACATACCTAAGCTCACGGATGTGCAGTATAATAATTTATGAACATATTTGGAATTGTCATATAATAATTAAAAAATGATTAATTTTTAACATATATGTGAGTTTATCTCACACACATCTATGTAAGCACATAGACATGCCATGACAAATGGGAAATGTCAGATAATAATAATTCATTTCATTTTTAATAATACATAGATTCACATATATGATATGCATATATATATAAAGTAATCAAAGTTATTAATTCATTCCTTATCTCTAATGATAAGTTTGTTTTTTTTTTTTAAAAAAAAAATCTTTGGCAGTCTTTCATAAAAGTTTTCTTTTTCTTAAAAAATAAATCATACCAGTAGATGGCAATTAAATCATTAATAAACTTGAAATTTTCTGAAGAAACTATTCATAAAAAGCTGAAAGAATTGTAAGGTATGCCTCTGCCTAATTGTTTTTGATTGATTAGACTGTATAGCTGTTCTAGAGGGAACTTATATAGAGCACATTGTTCATTTGTTATGGCTAAGATTAACAACTTATCGCTGTAGTAGTTAGCAAACGATTTATATAGGCTATTGGGAATCGTTTTGTTGAACTCATTATTTGTTTTTAGGAACATGTCATCATTAAGATCATTTATATTAAATGAGACATTTTCCAAAGTGTTTGATTCTTGTTCTATGTCTAGTTCTGAGATATTCAAATATAGTTCATTGAAATTATCGGCCTTAATATTTTCGGAGATGCTCTCAGAATTTTTAGACCTTACGATATTTGCGTAGTTTAAAACGTGGGTGGACCGTATGAACTTTAAAAATAAATACAGATCTTATAGGAAATTTTATACTATGCTCCATAGATATGAACCGTCCTGTTACACTATCTGGCAGAATCCAAAACTGCCTTGCCCACTTGAAAGACAAAGAACTACAAGACATCCTTATTAATTATGGTTCAGTTAGCAAATTTAAACACCTATTAAACCCTCACTGCGAAGATCAAATCCTGTCCAATACAGTTATCTTCACACTTACATTGAAGAAAAACATTATACCCACTGACATACCCACTATTATTACTGCAAGAGGCTCTCCTATGGTTTTGACTTTCAGGGGAGTACATCCTCAATGTTTCTTCTGCCTTCAAAGAACACACCTCAATAAAGATTGTGCAGCAAGAATATGTACACACTGTGGTATTAAAAAGAATAAAGTTCACAGATGTCCTGGTAGACTTACTAACATGGCTTTCACATCCTTAAATAGACAATCACCACATGGGCCTAATTCAATCAGCAACCTCACAAACCCAGACAACCTGATTCAAATAAATCCTCCAACAAACCCTTTCACATCCAAACCTATCTTTCAAAATGAAAATATTCAAGAAAGAACAAACGACAACCTCTACACTAATAGTAGTGAATCAGAGATCCAAGCAATTACATATACTGCGCCTAAACCAATCACTCAAACCGATAAGACTAAAGATCATACATACGATACATATTATACTAATCCCCGAGAAACAATACTAGGCCAAACTCTTGATACAAAAGAAGGCAATATGACCAAATCACCTGACGAGAGCAAGGAAAATACAGGCGATGAAGAAAATACACTCACAAAATTTCAAAACAATCCATCCATAATAACTCCCACACAGTCTAAAACTATTGATACATCTTTATTTGGGTCAGTTAAGTCCAGTAAACCTAAACAAAGTGATCCACAAACTGTCCTCAATTCTTCAACTCCTGCAATAATTAACCATCCAGATGAAAAGACTTGTCAAACACTCAACCCGAAAGTCAGCATAGTTAATGTTTCCCAACAGTTACAGCAAACCGAAAATGACTCAGGTCTAAAATTTAAAACAAATTCCTATAACAATAAAAAAACACTTTTATCAAAAGAACAGGAAAATGAAAAAAACACTATTAAACTTCAAAACCCTCAAAAAACCGACACAACAAATACCCAAAATACAAATAAGAAAATGAAAAGAAAATCAATTCGTTCAGATAAATCAAGCTCTGATGATGATAGCACCTATCTGATACATTACTCACCTCCACCCTCTAACAAACAAATTTCAGATATATCAAGCACAAAGCCTCGCAAATCCATAGAAAAAAAGAGAAAAACCATGGATCCTACAACCATTGATACCATTGATCCTTCTGATGAATCTCAGACAGATTACACTACTTCATCAGACACCGAAGACTTCATGGATGCGTTTCCTCAACCACCAACTATATCACCAATCCATCCACAAATTCAATCACAAGACTCTGATTGCCAAACAACATCAGACCTCATTAACATGGAGATGCCCCACATTGACTTGGTACACTTTGCTGAGGACGGTTTGGATTAATCTATCATGTTCTGTAAAATTGCTGGCATTAACATTCGCAGCATCAACTCAATTGATAGAGTTCTAGCTATTAAAAACTGGATCTCGCTCTGCTCCCCTCATATACTTCTTATGGGTGAAACTAAATATCACCATAAGACCAATCATAAAATACTATCTCTTCTCTCAACTCTCGGATTTACTAGATTTTCCATAGGCCATTCTGCTTCAGGTGGAGTCAGTATTCTTCTCAGCAAGTCAACACCACCAAACAGTTTTAGCATTCTATTCCTAGATGCCAATATTATTATCATAGAAATAGACTATTGGGGTTATCCGATCATCATAGCTTTTATATATATACAGCCAAAGACACCTCTCAATATCTAAAAATAATCCACATCCTAAATGCCATCAACTCTAACAGAGCCTCCCCTACTATTCTTCTGGGAGACTTTAACACCACATACAATGACTTCAACAAGAGATTTTTGCATCTAATAAATCACAGATTAATGTGTGGAGAGGGCTTCTTCCCTCCCGAAGCCTACTCTTTCTATACTAAAACTAAAAAGTCCCTGATTGATTTGGTTTACTACACCCCAGACCTCCATTTCAACCTTGATGCAGCCTTGGTCCCTGTTGCTTTCTCTGATCATATGGCTCTAATCTTACAACTTACAGCTATTTCAATCCCTGCACCTATTGATGGACCTGGTAAAACCATGTGCATGATCACCCAATCAAATATGACCGAAGCGATAGTATCTGAGGCATACATCCTTTTCCAGAAAATAAACATCCTTTCCCTTCCTGCTGAGGAGGGCTGGTTTTCCTTCATCGGAATACTACAATCCATATTAAATCACCACGCCAGGAAAATCAAAGGACCTAATGGCCTTCTAAATGATCTAACAGACATTAATATACAACTTCAAGCTTTACAGCAAAATTTCACAAATACAGAAAAAATCATCTTCCTTAAAAATCTCTACAAAATCAAGCAAAAGTCCATTGCAGAATATATATCCATCAGAAGAGCCAAATGTTTCTTAGCACAACAACATTGCTGGACAAGAGACTATCTTAGATGGGCACTGGGGTACAATAGAAAACAAATCACTCCCTTATCCATTAATTCTAATGGAACCAATCTCGTTGACTTTCCAATGATGCAGCACATCAGCAAACAATTCTGCCAATTAATGCAAAAAGATGTCGCTCCTCCTATAAACAGCTGGTTGGATGCTGGTGACCCCGGTGAACATGGCATCACAGAAATCCAAATCAAAAAGAAGATAACATCTCTCCCTGATGGCGTTCATCCTGGCCTTCATGGCATCCCAAATTTCCTTCTCAATCACCTCAGTCAATTCACTACGCCAATTATTAAAAAAATGATTGATCACCTAGCCTCCAGCAACAGAAACATAACAGATCTTTACCCAGTGGCACTCATGCCTTTTATTAAAAAAGCAAAACCACTAAACGACATTAACAATATCTGGCCAATTTCCATGACCCCATTGTTTATCAAGATAATTGAGTCAGTCATTAAAGATCAAATCCAAACTCAAATCCTTAGCCATATCTCGTCAAACCAATACGGAAAAAAGGGATCATCAATCTCGCATGCTATGTCCAATGTAACTGCACTATTCAATTACATCAGAGGACATCATAAATCATAACCTATTGCTGTCCAGCTGGATGTTGCAGCAGCATTTGATTCAGTCCAGATAAATATCCTCCTGGATATTCTTATAGAATGCGACATTCCAGCCGAGATTGTTCAGATGATCAGCAATCTGCTCAACAACAGAGAGATTTTTCTCTCTCTTGATGGCAAGATCACACCAGGCTTCAAGCCATACAAGTCGATCCCTCAAGGATCTCCACTCAGTGCCCTTTTCTTCACAGCATACATCAACCCTCTTCTGATGGATATAGAAAAAAACCTCCCTGGAATTTTCCTTCCCTCTCTCAATAAAAACTTCAATGTATTTGCATATATAGATGACATCATGGTTGTTCTTCCCACCATTAAATACCTTCCCCATCTCATGAACATCTTAAACAGAAATACAGCGAAACTTGGCCTACAAATAAACTTTAACAAATCTTCCATCTGGAAGATTATGTCTGGTAAACAAATTAACTCTCCCTTTTCTGCAAAACCCCAAAGATACCTATGTTTCCCAATCTTCAAAACACCAACTGCAATGGCAAGAGAGATTCAAGATGCAATCCTCCATTCAACTGAAGCCATCACCACGTCACTTTCTAGAGTATACCTTTCATTATATGGAAAGGTTGGCCTCCTCAACATGATCATAATGCCAACAATCTCATATTATCTTCCATTCGTAAAAATGTCTAAACAGTTTCAAAATAAAATCAACCAATTATGTACCAAACTTCTCTGGAGAGGAAGGACAGTTGCTATTAGCTTGCGAGGCATCCAATGACCACGCAGGTTCAATGGACTGTCATTCCACTCAATACAAGCAATCATTTTACAGAAAACCCACAACACTCTACATAATCTGATCCTCTCCTGTGGATACTCCAACATTATTAAAAAAATTACACTGACAGATCGTCCTCCGCCCTCTGACAGTTCATGGATAGCCCCCCTAATAGACCACCTACAATTTTATAACCCAATAATGCCCTTTAACCTTAACAAAAAAATCACCTTATGGGAAGCATACAATATAATCAACTATAATCAACAACCCATTAAAAACAGCCTAAAAGTAACCAACCAAAGACTCATTTCACACTTCAAAAGATGGAGTCTGGAACCCAAATTCCTTGACTTCATCATTAAAATAAATCTTAATGCGCTTCCCATGAATTGGTTCCTTTATCACCGAAGAGGTTTTACCAGCATTGACCCTATATGTGGTCTGTGTGCTCGTGAAGATGAAACCATAGACCATATTATACACCGGTGCCCAAGACTTAAAACACTGAAAGATATAATTATAATCAATTCCAACATAAGACCTGATATGATTTTCTCACTTGAAAATGCCATTCATAATGGGTTTTTTTTTCAATAATAAGGCTTTCTACCTTTGTCCTTTATTCCATATGGATAGTGAGATGCAAAACTCTCATGAAATTACCCCCACCACAAATCATACCATTGTTTTATCAAACACTCAAAAAAATCAAGAAACGTGACCAGCTCCTGGCCTCCAGTAAAGTCTTTGATGACACCTGGTCTTTAACTGCTCTTTCCTTTTCCTGATTATCAACTCCCACCTACCCAGCATTATAGAATAGGAAATTCTAAAAGAAAATATTCATGTTTATATAAAAAATGCTTATTCCATTAAACAAGTTCTTAGAATCTCTTCACTATACATAACCACATAAGAGTATAACAATTGTACTCTCATAACAAAATCTAGCCAGATGACAAATAGAACATTATACAATCATATTATTGTACAATTTATTCATTTATCTATCCTTTATTAGTATGTAATCACTATTTATTGTTAATAAAATTTTTGTTGAAATGAAGAATTGTAAGGTAAGCTTTTATCTTTTATTTTATCTCAAAATCTGCTCAAAATGAGCAGTGCAAGTGCCTATTCAGACAGGATGTTAAAAATCCAAAAGCTAAACGTGACTAATCAAAAGAATTTTAAAGGTAAAATTCTTAATTGTTAATGTAATATTAGTGATTTTAACGAGAACTATTTTATTAAATAAAGATTTATCTTGGACATTATATGGAAAGCTTAACAGAATGGCTACTTGTAAATTAAAAAGTAACTATGCATTTTTCTAGTAGCGAAATAGTCGTATTCAAAACTGACAAATAATACGACAAACTTTTAATAAATTTTATGGAAAAATAAAGCTATGGAGATAAATGTTTTATCTTTTAAAAGAAAACATTATTAATCATTTAAAGAAAAGCTATCAGAAATAATATCTTAAAGACTATATTAAAGCGTATGCAAAAATCTAAAAATTATAAGATTATACATGTTGCAGTAATTTATGTAAAAAACCCGATAATTTGAACAATAATAAAAATAGCTATACTTGGATAAGAAATGGTAAATTATCCTGACATATAAACCTAAACATGATGAATTTATGTATGACCAGAAATTATTAAATCCAGGGAAATATTGTAAAATTGCACAAAATGTGTTATCCGGATGCCCGCAGTCAAGTTGTCAGGATATAATGCATTATTGAGCCAATAAAGGATCCTAAAGAAGAGAAGCTTCGAGATCTTATTTTTCAATATTATAATTTTATTATTATTTTAATAATCATTGTTCTGGACAATAGAAACTATAAACTATTATTCTATAAACTTTTCCAGAACAGATCAACGATTATTTTATTTAATTTTCCTAGATTTTCAGATGTCGTCTTATTATTATTTTTTTATCATTCATTTTCTAAACTTCATTCATCACACAGGAAGGAGTTTAAAGCACATGTGCCAACTTCAGGGAAGTTTTGTTTATTGCTTCGTCATCAAGCATGAAAACTTAGCAATGGTCGGGGGTTTTAATTGCTCTTTGAGAGAAAATTTAAAAAAAAAAAAGAAAACTCTCCAGGAAATAAAAACATTTTGAATTTTGTAAAGAACATTCGTCAATTTAGAAGATATACGTAATTATTGTCTTGATTTTTTTTATTAACTTTATTTTTAAGTGTAATATTATTTAATTAGTAGAATAGGTACATAAATATTAATTTAGTACTAATGATATTATAATTTTATAGTAAATAGTTTTTGATAATTTAAATAAGTTAATATTTCTAAGTGTGGAAGTATGGATGTATATTATATTTTGCAATGTTTATTTTAATTAATGGACAAGAAGACATCATACATGATTAACAAGTTGATATCACTTAGGTAATAGTTGTGAATATTGATGTTTTAAGGTGTAATTTTTTTTCTTTTGCAGATTGTCAATGAATTGTATAATATTGAAGTACGACTGTTAGGTTGTATGTGAACGCACTTATACAAAATATTTAAATTATAAGATTAGAATTTATTTATTCTAGGAATATGCATACTTTAATTTCATATTATTAATATAACGCAACATGATGTTGATGAATAATTATGTGATTCTTTTACAAAGAACTTTAATATTATTAGATATTTAAAGCATAGATAATGGTTATTTTGTATGTTGTTTAAGAATATTGGATAGGAAAGTAAAGTAAACTTTTCTTGTAGATTAGTGAGATCGTTCTAATTACGATTGAATTTTATTTATTATTTTAAATATGTGAGTTAGTTTCATTTGTCAGTGTAAGATTTGATAAATCCATAGGGAAATTTTGATAAGATAGTGGCTTGGTAGTAATCTTGAGAACATGAAACCAATGAGATGTTACTAATGTAGGATTTATTATGGGAATAGGAATAACATTTTGTAATCTTATTAAGTATACAAACACAGTTAACAAAGCCCTGTAGCTGGTATATTTTGTTTGTGGGCAGTGTCTATTTCATATTTAATACTGAAGTTTTATAAAGCTGAAATAATAGCTTGACATCATTGTTGGTAGTGGAGGACATTAGACAAATAGATCATGCCTCTATTTTATAGATACATTGTGCCATGGTGTTTTTTATCTAATATGTACTATGGAGTATGACTCTAGTTTTCTTCCCTATGCCTACACATCTATTCACTATCACGATTTTCCAAAGTAATTACATCGCACAGGATTGTATATTTTGAAAAGAAATGATAAATAATTTAGAATTTAATAACTGTTATTGAATGAATAAGATAGGTTCATTTAATTATAAGGACGAATAGAGTTAATGTAAGTTGGAATTGAAAATCCAATGGAACCAAATGATAAAGAATCATAGAATATGTTCTATATTTATTTTGGAAATAAAATAAATTTCATGAATAAAATAAATAAAGCAAAGTTGCTCTGAAATATTAAATAACTTCAAATATTTTATTTTATAAGTATTGCATATTTTTCAAGATATATAATGTAGTAACACAAAACAGTACAAGATAAGTATGGGTACAATTTTGTATTTATTTAAATAATTAAAAATACATCAATGATTGCAGCTGTTCCGTATTAAAATAATATTAAGTAGGAGATATTAGGTAAAATAATCATAGTATGATTAGTAATGATATCCACATATTGTATTAGTAAATCAACATTGGATATTTTTGTGTATAATATTGATAACATTGCAAAATGAGAAATTATTTAGTAAAAAGATCCATATTCTATATTGTTCTTCTTTGTGTTTTTTCGTTCTATACTTCAATGTATGTTGAAGGAAGCATATTTTAATAATATTTAAAAAGATAATATTTAGAATAAACATAAAGAGATTATAATTTTATTATAAAATTTGATAATAATGAGATATAAAAATTATATTATTATTTTTAAAAAAGTAAGAGTGAAGACTTAAATTGATTTTTCTATTGTACTAGTAGTAACAATGAATAAGAGATGTATAATGGTGCAAGATTTATTATACAAATTGTAAATAGTGTAAATATATCATTGTTTTATTTTTATTTGTTATAATAAAACTCTGTTAAATTTGTTTTTCAAAAATTTGTGTGTTCAGATTGTTTTCTTTCCCATTACAATGCATAATAAACACAGAAGAATTGAATCAAACATAACATTTGCACAGAAATAAGTAAAGTATTAATTTTAAGAATCCTAATATTTTTTTGGAATTGATTTATTTAAGAAATTACATTTTTACATTATTCTTATGGTCATAAGTTGATTATTATAATAGTACACCGAATTATAAATGCTATCCATTGCCACACATATATTTTTCAGATTATAAGATGTTACCACATATTCATTATGTTATTATATGAAAGATAAAAGATTATATTATATTATTTCCTTATTATTATGGCGAATAAGAATTATAGTGAAGAAAAGATATATAAAATTAGATCATACAATGAAGAGAATTATTATTATTTAGATGTGGTATAGTATGATATTAAATCCCTTATCATGCTTTACTACAGTAATTTTAATTGATTTAGAGTAGTTTTATGAACCTGAGGTTTTATTTAGCTAAATTATTATAGATAAAAGGATTAAGATTTAATTATTAGTTTAATCTTAATGATTAGTTATTATTGAAGTCGTAAGAATGCTATAATTTTTTTAATATTAAGATAGTAATAGGGGGGATAGTATTCTTATGCCATTGAGGTAGTATCCTGTGGGATATTGGCTCAATGTAGTCTTTCTTGTCATCTGTATCTCACTTCCAAGTCTCATGATTTAATAAATATTTATTTATTTATTTTATAAACTGAATCTTATTATTATTTATTAATTTGAGCTAGTAGAATATTTAATATTAATGCAGAATATTTTATTTATCAATTATTTGCATTTAACTGAATGTAATCGTTAACTGAGCTAGACCCATTTACTTAATATTATATTGTCCGGAAGTGAGACTACACATGCACAGGTTAGAATATATATATACACAGACAGTTTTTATACTAATTTAAATCTAATATTGGAACAATTATATTGTTCACTTTGGATGCCATCATTAAATTACAAATGACTGCACTAACAGATAATCCTGATAGTCAAGTTTTTGTCATTTCATATGCATTAACTCTAAATACAGCTACAATGTTAATATCAATCCAGGCTATGTTCATGAATGAATTCATGTATGTATTTACATACTTTTACTAAATAATAATACATCAATAATTTTAAGGGATCCCCCCCCCCTATTTTCTAACCCATATATGTCGAAAAGAATGTTGTCATGGGCATATAATATTTACTAAATCATGTTTTTCAAAGCAACTACATTTAATAAAGTAAAATTAAAGTAAAATACTAACATCTTCACAAGACAATACTTGTCTGCAACTCTCATATAAAAAACAGCAATAATCATATGGCTGTAACAAAAATAATTTATCATGAGGTTGTTGAATAGACTGACATACATTTGTGTTTTTTGTTGATTTATTTAAATATATTATAAAATATATACAGAGATTGCATAAAATAATAATATGGCACAGTTCTATCAAAAATGACAACACAAATTATAATCTTTTGATATTGTATTGGTTCACCTGCATTAGGCTTTATGTCATTATCAATGGAGGCCATCAATCTTTGATGGTCTGCAAAGTCAGGTAATTTGAAAGACCTATCACTATGACATGATTCTTGATTTCAAAAAATTGCTTAAATTGGATATTGATTTTATAAATTTAGATTTTCTACTGTTAATTTAAATCACAGTATGATTATTTAAATTAAATTATCACAGACATATATTACATTTATTTCTATGATCATTTTATTATTAATAATTATTGAAAATTTTAATTACAAAATGATATTCTGTTGCAGTGAAAATTTTATCTTATAATAGTTAATTATATTTTGAAGCAATGGATCTGAAGTCCGATCCATGCTTCACAGTCTTCTATAAACTTAGTTAGTATTATAGACCTGAATTAAGTTTATAGTCCAATATCAGCAGGGTTTTGCATTAATTACGTTTATATAATTTGTATTGCATTTAAATATTTTGTTAAATAAATTCCATTCTGAGATTAGATTTCTGTTAATAAAAATTAGTTGCAAAATCTATTAGTCAAGCATATATATATGTCAAGCATATATATATGAGTTAATGCAAAATTCTGCTGAAATAAAATGCTTATTTTATTAAAAGAAATAAGAATGTATTTTTCTTTTTAAATCTTGTTAAAATATTTAGTATGACTTGATTTTGAGATAAGCCCGCCAACATTTTCTAAAAGAATGTATATTTTTAATTAATTAGCCCATTCAAGGCAAATTAAAGATGGCCATCTCTTTCTTTTTTAATTAATAAAATTCAAAGTTTAAAGAAAGAAATTTAGAGTAAAAAAGTAAAGGTTATTTTTAAAAAATGTTACCTTGAAACAAAGGAGCATGGGGGCTTATCAAGATCTAAGATCATACAAACAATAGAAGGTAGCTGACAAAGAGGGTATAAATAGAAGTGAGAACAAAAGACTTGGATTCAAAGTTTTCTTGCTGGTTATTCAGAGTTTTCTGGCTGGCATTCAGATTTCTCTTCGGAGAACTCTTTCAGATTTTGCTTGTGGAGATTTTATTCCAAAAAGTTAGACAACTGTCATCTTCAAAATCATGGAGAAGTTTGAACATGCTCAAGCTAAAAGTCCTATGAATTCGATGGATTCTACTATGCTTGGATAGGCAAATAAATAGCTTTGCCTATTGCCGATGTTCCTAAATACCATCCAAAATGCCGTAGTATCCACCTAATAGTGATCTGAACTCTGTGCCGTGTCTGTAGGATTTTTCATTAAACCATGCTACATATTTCCATTTTCATTGTCCAGACAAATACCTATCGATGGACGTATCAAGCTACGCTCGTCGATGGAACATGACCAAGAAACCAGGACGGTAATAGTATCTCTCCTCCATTGAACTATTTACTTTCTACTTTTTTTGTTCATACCCTTTTTTAAGTGCTTCACTGAATTATATTATAAATTGTTGTATTTAATTATATTTGTAATGTAACCATTTTTTTTATTAGACTAGTCTTAGATATATATTGTGTGATCATCTATCTATATATTTAACCCTTTTTTCCCTCGCTATTCTTCATTACTAACGTTTATAAATATTTCGTATTCCATTGCGGTTAAGTTTAGAGGTTAGTTTTTCATTTAAATCTCTTTCCAATTTTCATTATATTTGTAAAATTCAATACGAGTAAGTTTTCTTTTGTTTGCCAACTTGATCTCCTGATACCGCTTCTTTTGTCCGCCACTAGCTTATTACGTATATCAGATTTAGCTATATACGTTTTAAATAATTTTTAAACTGTTTTAGCACAAAGCAATTAAAAAAATGCTTTGTGAAAGATTTTTATTATTACACTTTATCGAGGAGATTTGGGTTGACAATTTTAATAAAATTGGGAAGAAAAGATTTAGACCGCAAACATATTAATCTGTTTTTGTCTAATTAGTTTTCATTAATTTAGGGGAATAGCGGAGGCCATTAAATCATTATTCATATTTTAAAGTTGTTAATTAAACATATTATTTAACTATAAAAAGCTTGAGTTTCCAAATTTTATTATAATGCTTTATTTTACTTTTCTAATGATCCACGCACGCAAAACACATATTTCATAGCACTGTTACAAACACTTAACTATTTATCTCCATAGGTGTTACCGTCCATGTCTCTACCGCTGTTGCTAAGCTTTGTGGTCGGATGAGAAACTAATTTATGCGTGTCTCAGATAATGTTATTGGTTCATAGTTAGCCTCGAGAATAAGTGAATAGGGCAGAGGTCATAGTATTCTTGATTTAATATCTCGCATATGGGTGGCCTCAAGGTACTTTCGCCTAGTATTCGAACTGGGTTAAACCAACATACATCATCTGACTGTCACAATTTTAAGATACATGAATGAAAAATCATTTTATTAAAAAATTGTCAGTGAAGAAACACAAAAGAAATATTTAGTATTTTATCAAATCTTGACATTTATATTTTATTTTCTGTAAAGATATTTTTTTAACTTAAGAAAATATTTATTTCAATGTATTAGCTAATGGATTCTTCTGCTGTGCATATGTTTTGCAGTTCAAATTCAAGCTAAATAAAATTATTTTCAAAAAAACTGGCCCATGGTTAATCCTGGTTAATAAAAGATTATCTAGCTGTTCTTAAGTAACAAGTAAAACAGATGGGAAAATACTCAAACCATCATCACCTAACATTTATCAAACTTGGCGAGTACTAACTTCTTTTTCACTGTTTCTCTATCTAAATTGTTAGAAGTACCTTTACTTTGCAGTGGACTAATTATAAAGGTTACTTTATTTATATATTATTTAGTCCCAATTTATTATCACTATTTCTTATCATTCTCCAGCACAAAATGAATGAATAAATAAATAAACTTAATCAGCCATCTTTGATTTTTTTTTTTTTGCCTTGAAATTATTTATTTTTCTAAATAATAATTTGTACATTACACCGTATAATAATCTTTTGAAAGAATGTTTCTTTTAAAAAATTTTATTCTTTTATGTAATAATATGCAACTAGAGGAAGAATTTTTTATTTTAAAAAATAAAAAAATTGCTATTAGTTTAAGTTACAAAATATTTGAATTATTACTTAAAATTACATTGGATATTAATAATGTGAAAATCATTAAAGTTTATGTTGACAAAATAAATTTTATTAAGAGAATAACAAAAAAAAGTGAATTAACAATGCCTTGATCAAATATTATTACATGGTTGTAGTACTTTTTCGCCTCTTTATCCCAATCTGCCTTTGAGCAGAGAAGTTAAAAACTATTTAAATTTAAGTAACATTATATACAAAACAAAATAAAAAAAGAAATATACTTAAATAAATAATGTTTAAGAAGAAAAATAACTTACACTTTACTTTCTAATGCTTTAATTTCCGTTGCTGATAATTTTTTTGGACGTCTGTAAATATCCCACTGTTCGTCTGTAAGCAAATTCGTATGTTTAAATGAAGAGAAATTTAACTCAAAAGGAACTGTATTTATGGTATAGTCCATAAAGTCATAATCGTTGGAAGAAAATGCTCTTTCAATATCAAGACTAGAAATTGAGCAGCCTGACTAAATTAAATAAAAGAATTAATTAATCTAAACAAGTATAAATATAAAAATGAATAACAAAAAATATTAATTTTTAAAAGTAAGCATAATACATATTTATCATTAAAATTATATTTGATAAAAATATGCATTAATTTTAAACACATATATTATTAAAAATAGATGAATGTTTAACAAATGACCATCTATAACAAATCACCAAGAGTGGCATGCAACTGTTATGACTTCAAGAATCTAAGGACCCAGGTTCGAATCCCATGCTTGTACTGTCACTGGTCAGGCCAGCAACACCTGAAGAAGACGGGAGAAAAATACCTCTCGAAACATGTGTATACTAACATGTTTGCTGTGATATTACTAACAGTTAGTGCATATACTAACCTGTTTGCTGTGATATTATTAACATTTGTTTGCTGTGATATTACTAACATTTGGTGCATATACTAACCTGTTTGCTGTGATATTACTGGAATATTTAACTAAAAATTAAACTTTTCTAAAGACATTCAACACACATATTAGATGATGGAAATAGTCCAATATAAAAATACAGCTAGAACACCATCATCACAAACCTTCAGAAAAACACAATGTATATGTTAAGTTTAACAATAATTTCAAGATACCTGAATACTATTACACACTACTTCAAGATAAATATTTCATAAAATTAATAGTATAGAATAACTTTAGCAGCCTACACTGAAAGCAGTTACAAATTTAATAAATTACTTAAAGCGAACACAGGAATTGCAATTGGAGAATTATAAAGTATTATGGGAAAAAAATATTTGCATTTAGAATATGCCAAAATACAAGCAACATAAGACAATTTTATAGTTTGTCTGATCAAATATAATTCTCTTCTTTCTTATGATGAAAAGATTATCCTTGAAAACTGATTAGCAAAACACAAAATCAATACTATAACTTATAAAAAAGTAGAGTCCAATGCTTTTTATAATTTTATGAATAAATGCCATTTTATTTTTAATAAATCAAAATATGTAGATGGTGTTTGAGTTACTAATATAAATAATGAAAAAACTTCCATTATATATTTCATACAATGCAACTCTATATTTTTTCCATTTGCAATTAATCATCACAATTTTATTGTATGGTGTTTCAATGTCTAATATGCATTAAATACTGAAATCATTTATAAATTTAAATAATAGCAATTTTAGATTTTTATTTAAATATTAAATGCAAATACACAGTTTTTGAAAATATTGTCCAGGTTTTCCGGAAGTAATTAATAAAATGTTTTCACATCAAGTAAATATCATATTAGTAAGTCTAATCTTTAAAAGGAAATAAATTCATGGGCATTACACCATGAAGCAAGTTAAATAAGAATCTTAAGGATGAGTGAAGACACAAATGTTTTGAAAATTGTTAGAATTTAGACAATTCACATTTATTAATAATACTGCAAGTTTTATGAGATTTAAAGGTACAATAGTAAGAGATACAACAATAAGCATATTGAAGACATCTACACGTTCAATAACTGGATCAGAGAAAAATATGTTGTCACTGTATGACAAATTAAGTAGATTAACTGAAGGAGAAATGGATTTAAAATAATGGTAGTTTAGATCACAGCCTTGACAATAAAAAAAAAGCATATGATTAATAAATGAGTAATGTTAACATATATAAAATGTGAAATAAAATATTTTAGACGTTAAATCTGATAATTGAGATTATTTTGTTCAATAATGTAGAAATAAGCATCCACACAATGCAGTCTTTATTAAAAATAAATAATCTAAGTTGTAAGCTAAATATTTTAATATTAGTAATGAACGTTTGTTAAAAATATTATTAAACAAAATTAAATATCATCTAATTGAATTTAAAATCTTTTTGTGGAGAAAATAAAATAATGCAAACTTTAAAAGCATATTTATTTTGTGGAAGCATTATCTAACATTAAATATTGAAAAGTAACTGAAAGAGCACAAACTGATAATTGAAAAAAAATAATACAGAGATACCTAAAGTATCAAACCATGTATGTACCAGTGAGCAGATGTTTGATTGGAGAATAAAAATATTGGATAGGAGAAAAAAAAATACAAAGAAGAAAATTCAAAGAAATTGCTCATATGAGAATGGTAAATAACATCCTAAGCTAAGCTAATGATCCACTAACTAACTTTTCTCTTAGAAAAAAGTGAAGAAATCAGGAGCCTCACAGATAAGTATATGAAATTTCTACTGATGGTTGCCTTTGACAGAATAGCTTAGTTGGTTAGAGTGTTATCTTCAAATTCAATATTCAAAAATCTAAAGATCCAGGTTTGATTCCCATGTTAGTACTGTCATTGATTAGGCCAGAAATACCTGAAGAAGAGAATAATATCACTTGAAACACTGAGTTATATACTAACATATGTGCTATTACTAACAGTTGAATGTAATTAGAAAGTTTAAATAAAGTTTATACATTTTCTAAAGACATTTAATATTTAATGTTAGATGAAAAAAGTCTAACACATAATAAATGCCATCACCACAAAGATTCAGCAAACATTAAAGGCACATATGGACAGAAAATAAATGTAATAAAAATTAACATTACAAGTAATACTTTTTTAGATATATTTTAAACCTCTACCCCACATTACATTCGTTAAACATAAATAAAGCATCTAAAAAAGACAAATGATTTCCTACAATAATCTCTAGTTTAGTAATAATCATTAAAAATTTTATCAGAAAAGTTTGCCATCAATATTATGATTCAGAAAGTTTGTTAACTTTAAATCAAAGTATAATAAACAATACTTTATCTATAAGTAAAAAGAAATGTTTCACTTAAAAGTATTATTAATTTAATAAAATAATAAATAAAACAAAAAAATCTCATTAATCAATGATGCACATGCATAATGAATTGAGTGAGATCAATTTTAGAAGATAAAATTAGAAAAACAATTGGAATAAATAAAAAAAAAGCTAGATTGGCCATATTTCAAAGGAAAAACAGTTTATGGAAAGAACTTGTCTCAAAGAAATAAATGAAGGTACCTGTGGATTAGACACACATGCTGCTTGATGGTGTTGTTTATGTGCTAAAGCACATTAAAATGCCATTTATGTGGTCCAAGTTAAATGCCGTTTATGCAGCCAAAGTTAATTAGACAAGCACGCCCTGAGTACCTAAATAAATTCTAAAATACCAAGTAATCAATACAGAGAAAGAATGATTGTAATAAATAAAAGATTATATGTGTATATATGAGAATGAAAACCCTTCATTTGTATTATTTAAAAAAATGAAATAAAAAAAAATCTGTAAAAAGGATAAAGAACAGAGAATAATATTTTAGTTCCATTAACTGAAAATTATGGAAGAATATTATATAGAAAATTATGTAATGTTGTAAAATTATTTACAACTGAGAGGATTTGTCATCAGATCTTTGATTTATGTTTATTAGAGGGGCAGTTTAAATTCAGAAAAAATAGAGAACAAAAGATATACCATAGTTAAAGTGGTAAGACTATTATTGAAAAATATTTCGAAAATAAAAATTTAGATAACTTTTATTTTATGGTAATAAAATGATAGGTGATCAATTGTGCCTCTTTTTTTAATATCTTGAAAATAAAAAACACAGATCTGAAGGATATATATCTATTAAAAATTTGCATATTAGAAATAAATCTATGTAATGACAAATATTATTATAATAGATGCTATAAGAGATAGATATCATCAATTTTATGGGGTTTTTTTTGGTTTATTCCCTACATGGTTTGTTGAAATGACAGATAGTAGAGCTCAAGGTTTATGGATTATGGGATATTCATAAACTTCTTATGATAAACTAATTATTTTTATTTAGGTAAGCAGCTAAATCAGCACTTTTAAACAAAAAGGATTGAAATTAAGAGAATGAAAATTATGAATGCTAGATTTATGATAATACTATGATGGAAATGAATGTAACAAAGTTTAATTTGTTTTGTTAGAATGCTGTTATAAAGCCAAAATATGTATCATTAGAAAGAAAGAAAATAAGACTGGAAGTTTTTAAGTTTTGAATTTGGAAAAAAAAATGTAAAAATGAATTGAAAGAATATAGGCTTGAAATATAATTTCCTTAAAATAGCAATGAAAATGATTATTTAATAGAGAAATTAATAAAAATAAAGTAGATATTTGCTTAAACCAAGATAAACAAATATGTAAAAAGTCAATAGAGTATTAAAATACATAGTAATATTTCCATTTTATCATAAAAAATACAAAAAAAAATACATAGAAACTGTAATGAATGATTCAGAAGATAAGCAAAGTGATAAGTAGATTTATAGAAAGTGGTTAGTCATGAGATGCTAACAAACCAACTAGCAGATAATTGATGACAACAGTATAAATCTAAGTTTTATTTACTTTCATTTACTTTTTTTATGCTTTACAACATTAATGTAAATATGTATAACACATAATTCAATAAAAACAGCATTATCGATTGTGAAATAGGTATGTGAAATGTGTGAACCCATTTGATATGACAATTTCAAAAGATGTGTTTGTAACACATGAGAATTATCAAAGTTTAAAATAGACATAGTAGATTTTATTTATGTAAAACTTATCTTGGCAAAAAAAAGTTTGCATGGACATGCAGACAACTATAATTTTTTTGGAAAGGTAGATCATGAAGTGAAACAGTAGTGTTGGATTTTGCTATGAGGTTTAAATTGATGTTTTTTTGGGGGGCGGGATATGAAACCCACCCATAAAATATTAATGATATTTAGATCAGTTTGTAAAAAGGTATCTGTACCTCTTTTACCAGAATGACTGCTGCAACATTAAATTCAGAAAGTTTAGAAAAAAAAGTTTTGGATAGTATTATTATACCAAAACCATTAAAATAATCCTCTTTGTTTTCTTGGAGACTTTAATGCATTTAGTAATGAAATTGGATCTATGAACTTAAATAATTTATTGCACTACACATGAATTGATCTTAAAAATAAAGAAAATGATGTAATGAAATAAATCATTCTTTTTTCTGACTTTTTAAAACAATTTTCCATTTTAATTATTGAATTGTTTCATTTGATTTGCAGCCTTCATCAGAAATCTTATCAATGAATCCCAAAACTAAAATAAAAAGTGCAAAAAAGAGAGTGATGGATTTTATTACACTCGTATGGAATTGAGCAATTACGAATACATTAATTCAAACATATAGAAAAACTGTTGTAAATATTTGAATTTTCTTTGCTCAAAACAATGTCATTTTATATATTATAAATAAAAATCAGAATCTAAAAAAAAATCAATATAAAATTAACAGTTACATTTATACTTTGTTAGATAGAAAACAGAGTCCTAAATTAAAATAATAGTAACTTTAAAATAGATTCCATCTCAAAATATAATCATAAAAATTTTAATTTGTATTACTTAGAAGAACTGCTATTTGTTTTATGTTTAATGAGACATTGGATGCCGTTCTAGGTTTGTTGTGTTAATGAACAGGAAATTCTTTTAATGTGTGGGTTGCTTTATAGAGTAAATCTGATCTTGGGTTCACAAAATAAAATCTAACATATTCTTTAAATAGTGATTAAAATGAACACATGGCATTATCTTCTTGCTAAGAAATAATGCGAATATGGAAATTAATAAGCAATTTAGGAATTTAAAGGAAGAAAATCAATAATTGGGAAAAAAATAATAATGATTGATAAATTATGGTTTTTTAAAATTTGAAGTATTAAAAATACTAAATGGACTGTAAAAACAATTTCTAATTTTATTAAATTACATGATAATAATGATGTTTAGTAGGATAAAATATTTTGATTGATTGCCTAGATCAGAGGTTCCCAACACCTTTTTTGGGTTGCAACCCACCTTTTAAAATAGTAATTCAATCAGTGCCGCTCTTACAAAAACAAAAACTATCAAAAATTCAACTACATAACACTATTAGTGAGCGGACTGGGTTTGGTGTAGTGACACTAATTTATTAACATTTAGTGCCATTTTTGTCATCAGCAGTTTTAGGTTGCCACATTGCAATATTCACAATGTTTCTTTTTTTGTCAATAGATTGATAAATATGTTAAATCCCCTTTCAGATAAATATGATGATGGGAATGCAATAAAAGATTTGTTTGCTGTATTCCATAAAACTGGATATAATAATGGGATTTGCTTTTGGAGTCAAAATTCTTGATACCAATTTTTAATTTCAATTTCAGCTCTTTGTTGATAATTCTATCAACTCTCCTGCAGAGATAATTTTGCTACATGTGGATCTGAAGAAAGTTCTAGAAACCAATCTGTAATATAACCATATTACAGATATCCTGAAATCAATTCATAAAATCTTCTTTAAGTGCTTCCAAATTCTTGGTGTAAACCAGAATGTCAGCATCATTTGTTGCCACTAAGGTAAGATTTGGACACTTATAAAATTCTCTTTGACTTACATTTCATTTGTACAAAGCAAATTTTGACATGAATGCATAAAATAGTGGCCTTTGTTTTGACAAAATTTACATAATCTCCTAGCAGCTTAGTTTCATTAAATTTATTAAACAAATCTGTCAAGTAATCTATATCATTCTTAAACATGATTAAACTCCCTTTTCACTGAATCATCTCTGTTCAAAAAACTGTAAAACTGAGTCAAAGCACTCAAAAATCATTTTAAACAGGCACCCCTGGATCTGCATGCAATAATAAATGACTGAAATCTTTGTCACATAACTTTCCAAACAATCTATCATTGAGAGTATTGTTTCTTATTTTGTTACCTGCTGCGATTACATGCTGTAGGGAGCAGTGAATATGGTTACTCAGGTTTTTTGCCACCAAATATTGTCAGTGAATCTCATAATATATAATGATTACCTCTGGTATTGCCTTTTTCAAATAAGAAATAAATCTGCAGTAACATCCAATCATTGTTGGAGCACCATCAGTAACAACTGACAATATATTTTTCAATGGAATAATTTTCTGTCCATTTCTAATTGTCTTGCAAATAATAGTTTGTAGCAAATTTTTATATCTGTTATAAAGTGAATGTATGCTACCAAGTGTTGTTGTTTGGTAAGATTGATATGTAGAATTGCAAAAAAACTCAGTAGCTTCCAAGAAGTCCTTTAGTGAACTCTCCAGATCTAGAGTCATTTCATCTGTTGGTCTTTGCACTGTGTTATTGTTTAATGGGACTTTTTAAAATAACATTAGATGTTGGTTTGTGCAATACAAGCACAGAACCTCACAGCCAGTAGGATCAATTATTCACCAATAGTATGTGGTTTCCCCAATTTATCAATAAACAATGATTATTGTAAGAGACATAATCTATCATTGTTTTGTTTCGATGCCACTGAAAACATACAAGGCAAAGTTAAACATCTTGAATGTGGATCTTTGAGCATTTAAAAATAAAATCTTTATTTTTTTGTCATGAAGAATTTTACTCAAAGATTCTTCTAATCACAAAGTTTCATGGCTTCATTGAAGTAACCTTTCTGGAAAATCAAGCACATTGGTAGAGACTTGTTTATAGATGATTGAATAAAACCATACTTCAAATAATCAACATTGTACTGTCTACATTTTTTCTTTGAATCCTACATGGTTCTATCTAGAAAATGAAACAAATAAGGTGATTAATTTCATTATATTTAAATTTAGTTTAACATAGTTTATGTTATATAAATACCTCCTACTAATAAAAAACCTAAAAGGCTATACTTATATCAGATGCTTGTAGGTGACAAATAAAACATCTATCAATATTTAACACAAGAACATCTATTAGTAATTAGGATTCTGAAATCAAATCCAGACTTTTGAGTGAACCACATAGATATGTACAATCATTCAAAGTAAAGTCTGTGAAGTATTTTGTGGTTAAACTAATTTAAAACAAACATAAATATTATTTTCAGCCAAGAATTGAACTCAGGCCACTTAGTAACTGTCATATTTAGTATCCATCTCACTTTTCTTCCACCAAGACAATCATATCATAATAATCACAATAATCTTATGCAAAATTTAAAAACAACAGCACAGTAGCAGCAATGATAGTAAGAACAGCAGCAACAACATCAACAACAAAACAACAACAGTGATGATGATGATAATAATAATAATAATAATAAAAAACAAATACCTTTCATTGTAATCTCTATATAAGCATTACACTGAACTTTAATTTTACAATTTATCTGAAAGAGTAACAAAACAAAGTAATACTGTATTATTAAAATAAATTTACACTATTTATAAAGGTTCAATGAACTTGCCAAAACATGCAACAAATTTGCTGCTCTGTCTACATGATAATCTTGTAAGGACTTGGCATGAGCCAAACATGCATGACTTGCTCAAACTTGTAAAATGTCATTGTATTCAGGTTAGTAAAAGTATGTTAAACTAAGAAATAGGTAAGTGTTAGGTCAACATGCATTTATGATCAGTTGATAAGACGTTTCAGAATGTTCTTACAAGTATAGTCCAAGGAGAGTGGTGGTTGATCCTCAATATGCCTCTATTATTTCTTGGACTAGAAATACTCCCTTAGATCTTCTCAGTACCCACCAGTGGGTCAGCACCCCTTGGAAACCACAAGCAACAAATATTCAGGGGATTACATTTTATAATTTATTTTCCTAATGATTCCACTTTGGTCAGAAATATACAGGTTGAAGAAGATATAACAATTTGTTGCAATTTAAAATATAGAAAAATGTATGAATCCTAATGGGATGAAAGTTTTCATATGTGATATTAAAAACGTCAAAGTCATTGGAAATAGTAAGCATGAATTCATAAGATTTTTATCTTAAGAATGCATCCATTATTTTGAATTATAAAAAAGAGCATAGCAATAATCATAGTAGATTATTATTGTTATTCATGATTTTAAATATATTATTAGATGGACAGATTTCTGTCAGAAATGGTAATTGCCAAGACTTAATATAGTTTTAGTGAATTAATAATTGATAAGGATCAAGTTTTCAGGAAAATGCAAAAAATTATAAAAATCAAAGTGTTATTTATAGATCAATTTCATTGATTGATTAATTAATGAAAAAACTTTATATCAATCTCTGATTGATGTTATACCATATAACTATTATAGAATGGACTTAAAAATCAAGCATTTTAAAAAAGAAAACTATTATAAAACATCCAATTTTGTTTTATTTTTGTAGTGCTGACCTTTAAAATAATAGTTTATAAATACTTTTATGAAGCAGGAATTAAGATCAGATGTAGTTTTGATGCTGAGAGTTTTTAATATAATACAGCAAAAATAAAATCTCCATATTTTTGGCTTCCGGACTTATGGATTTGCTGCAACTTAAATAATTATCCATTTTTTTCCAAATCAAGAGATTACAGAATGATTCTAAAGTTCTGAAAGCAATCAATAAATACTTTTACTATTGCTCAAAACTTATGCTTTATCAGAAGGGATGGAAAAGACTGAAGAGCAATTGTTAACTTGAGAATGAAGGCTGGTTCAAATACCTTGGTAGGCTTTATTAGTCAGAAATATGAATTAGCTGTTAAAATGCAACACAGAGTCAGATATGCTGCTGCTGCTCTTAATATGATAAAAGAAAGGAGTTTTCATCATAGTTATAGAGGATTGCCTTCATATTTCCTATACCAAAAGCAAATATACAGACTTTTTATTAACATAACTACAATGAAAAACCTATATTTAAATATGCACCATAATATTCTAAAAATACAATGACAAGATTGTTAAGTTCTTCAGTTTGTTTGACATCATAATATTAAATCTACAATTAAAAGAACACTTCTTTATAAGAAAACCTTGTTCATGGACAGAAAACAAAAATTTTTGATTATATTGCATTAGATCCAAAAATCTAAGTGTAGTGCTCTCAGATCCAAAGCTCCTCACTAATGAAAGCCACAAGCTAAAAACTAGTCTGGAATATTGAATGAGTAGGCATTAGATAGGGATTTATGTACAAACTTTCTTGCATTCATTGATTACTCTGGCTTGCATTGAATGATACTACATTATGAAGAGTTTGGCCTCTGTGTATCATTTGTTTTCATTGGGCAAATAAAATATAATGGAGAACACCAATTAGACTAGTATCAGAAAAAAGTTATATTTATGCTACATGTAGATTATAATCATTCCAAAACCATTTTTATTTTCTTTGCAATCTTTTCTTTCTGTGGAATTAGAATAGCCATATTTATTAATGAATGGCCAGTAATGACAACAATGAATTAGTCCAAAAAAAAACTTATACATATATATGTATTATCTTTAAGTATTTGTTTACTGTAGTTTTCAATCCAAATTTTAACAAATATTCTGGGACAAATTATTCAAGATTTGCCACAAAACAATAATAAATTATAAATGCATTTTTGAAAAGTTATTTCTGTTATTTTATCTAAAAAAGTTTTTTTTTTTAATAAAATAGTTTGATTAATTATAAGTTTAAAGTTTTTTTTTTTAAATATGATTAATTAAAATATCTTACATCAGGGGAAAATTCGATGCTAAGATGATCATTAATTTTCCAATACCATAGCCATTTTGTATTGTAATTATGACGTCTTCTAAGACCATCATAAGAAGGTGTTGAGAAACGATAAACCTCATAATTATTACAGGGAAAATAATTTTGGGTTACGCCTTCAAAAATAATATCTTCATTACTACTGCAATAAATAAAAACAAACAAATAATACAATATTTATTTACACATGCATAAATGTATATATATTGTGACCTTATATTTTAGTATAAAATATATAGCTTGCTAGAACTAGTCTAAAATTTCTCTATCTTATTACAGGTGACCTAATTGTCATAGCTAGCATTGTGTATACTTGACACTTATTTTCAAAGTAATTCAACAATGAGATTATATAATTCCATCTTTTTGCCTTGCTGATTATATAATTTTTTTATATATTAGTTTTGCTCTATTTCCAAACACTAAGTTAAATAAATTGTGCTTAGCCTACAAAAAAAACCAATTGCATATTACATCATGTTTAGTAAGATAAATAAAAACAAATAATTATTATTTGGTTTTCTCTTTAAATTTTGGTTTAATTAAAAGATTTATTTAATTTCTCTTTAATTTATTGATATTATACGTAAGATAAACACAATTTGTTTTCTTTATCATTTTTTTGTCAACAGATATATAAATGAGAAGAAATTTAATTGATGGGAAAAAAGAACTTTCAGAGATTTTTTTTAAGAATGGATGTAGTAACACCAAGGGTGGAAAAAAAAGTAAAAATCTTTTCTTTATTATTTTTTACTGTTAAACATATAATGAAAACAAAAGCTTCTGTTTAAAAAAGAGAGAGAATTTAAAGACAAAGGAAGTTAAATTAATTTTTTTCTTAAATAATTTAAATTGTAATATTATCAAGTGTTAATATCTAAATGTATAGCTAAATCTTAACTAATCTGCAAGTCTTCCCAACCATGAGTCTACTGCTGATAATCTTCCACAAGGTCTATAACTGAAATGTACAGGAATTATTGGTGACCATTACAACAGGAATAACAATTCTAAAAGGTCAATCTATTTGAAAATTCTTATTGTTTACAGACTATATTTAGCCTTTGGATAAATTTTTATCTCCATAACTTTAACATATATAATAGTTATGCATGTGCAAAAAGAAATACTATATTTAATTTTGAATAAATTTTTGTTTTCATGACTTTAACACATCGTTATATATGTGTGGAATGAGATATATTTAACCAGGATAAGTTTACTTTCATGAACTTTAACACATAAGGGAATGTTCTATCTGTGCAAAATGAAATGCTGTATTTAATTTGGGATATGTTTTACTTTCATAACTCTAACACCTCTAGTAATATATATATATATATATATATATATATGTGTGTGTGTGTGTGTAAGAAAATGCTGTCTTATTATTTTGTGTGCCAGTGTTTGAATGATGAAGAATTAATTATAATCCCGCTTTGAACTTAGATTAGAAACAACATTGTGAATTATCTTATTAAAACTACAATATAGTTGTTGGAAGGAATAACAGCAAACCAGGACCTATTTTGGCCATTATACCACATGTGGAATAATTATTTGCTTGAACTATCACTCTTTATTTTCAACACTAATAAATGAAAGTAATAATTATTATAAATTTTGGAATAACCCATAAGATAAAACCATGCAATTTCATTAACATTTGAGGATAATCTGACTAAAATGATATATATCCTACCTCTTGAAATATCTTGGATTTTCAGAACCTATGTGTAGATCAGCTAATTTATAAATATTCCTTATAAATGGAGATGAATAAGCATACAATAAATTTTTAAAATTCTCTGTTACAACTAAACTAATATATTTAATTTATATTTGTCATTAACTTTGAGACATGTACTATTAATTGATTGGCTAATAGCTAATAGATTTAAATAATATATGTATTTGCACCTAATGTAGTAATTTAATGAACATGCATTTTTATGTTTTATTTGTATTTTATATTCTCTTGTAAGTATGTCAAATTCACGGTATATGTAATTTTGTGTGTATTAAATAATTATTTGTTCATTTAGATATAGGGATTAAAGAGAGCCAATTTAGGGAACAGCACTTGTGTAAAGATTTAATGATTAATTCCATCTATCTATAATGCATCATCATGACATGGCCTCATTCTGTACATCTTTCCAGGGTTATGTGCTTATACTCATGTTATAATATTAGGTAATATTCTTTCATATCATCTGGTCTATGGTTGGCAGTTATCTCAATTGTTTCCTATAAAAGTTTTCTTACATCTTTTGGGCTTAGTTCACATTTATAAAACTGCACATGCCTTCCAATTTAGCAGATTGATGAGGGTAATTTATTTCTATTTTATGAAGAAAGTGAGTGTTAATACTATTTTAATTCTGTATGGCTTTTTCTGTGCTGGTGTTTAATTCCCAGAATAATTGTTTGCCATTATTTTGTATATCCAGTTTGTTTGAGTGCTGGTGGTTAATCCGTTAAACATTCTGTAGTTATGCTAGTTGCTCTCAGATCCAAAGCTCCTCACTAACAAAGGCCATAAGCCAAAAACTAGTCTGAAAATATCGGATGAGTAGGCACTAGATGGAGATTTTATGCACAAGCCTTCTGGCATCCATTGATTACTCTGGGTGGCACTGAGTGGCACTACTGTGTGGAGAGTTTTGCCTGTTTTAATAAGTTATATGCTAGCATAAGAAATAGTGATCATGTGATGGTTTGAAAAATACTTACTACTCTATTATTCCTTGTAAGGATAAATACATCCACAGGTATATTATCGCTCTTGGTTATATAAATGTATGTTTGAGTAGAGTCTCTATACATTATGATGCTTACATTGCTTTCATCATCCTTATGTTTATCACATATGTCCAGCTATCAGCCATAAAAGGGAATTCAAGTGACTTATTGTCATAATTTATTATAGGTTAATTATATGATATTCCAGCTGAGTTGAAGTTCAAATTCCCTCTTTGATTTCATATTTTGTCATAATCAATTTTCATAGGTTTATTAGTAGCAATTGTTGTCAGTATTATTATAAATTTTGAAGTATAGGTGTACTGGTTCTGGTTTTGATATATTGGGGTTGCCATTTACTGGGTATTTGAATCTATTCTCATCCCTAAAAGGACCTAAATCAATACTTTTGTAATAAAATCTTAGATCATATTATCTGAAACTAGTGCACATATTTGTGATACAGAACTAAGTACATGTTATGATATTTTATTTTTTATTTATTTAATTAATATACATTATCCATGTAGAACAATTACATGTGATGATATTTTATGTTATTCATAATTTATTTAATTTAAGAATATTGTTAACCAATTACTATTTCAATGTTTATTGAATCGTAAATGTTAATTTTATAACCAAACCTATCTGTGCTGTTGCTATTTGTCACACGCAGAATCAGCAATACAACATGGTAAATAGATAATAAATATCAGAGCACATACTGTCCCTGATAATGTATGCAAGATTTACTGAAACATTCATAGAATATTTTAATGATTTGTTCTGGGGTAATTCGTGATGTATAAGATACAATAAAATCCCATTTACCTTCTACATCACCTTCACTTTGCTTTATTAATTCTAGAATATAATCCTGAATCTGATACATTTATTAATATTTGTAATATTAATACTTAAATTAATAATAAATGTGCTAGCCAGTATAACAATTGAATCTATTCTCTAATAGTATAACAAGTATTTTATTTATTCCACTAAGAGTTTCATTGTTATTGATTAGATTTGATATTTGAGTTAATGAAGAAAGAACTTAAAGTTCATATTACTCACCTTCCATTGCAAAGTATTACCTTATAGAATGTTTCTGTCCCTAGAGCATGAGGATATCTGAGCTACAGCTAATTATGTTATGAAGCTGATTAGATTCATTACCATATTATTAAATGGCCCAAATTCACCATGTAATGATTAGCAATTTTATAGATTATGCCAGCTTGTCCATGGTCGCCATCGAGTCTCAAGTAAATAAAATTGTAAATCAAGATCTGGGAATGTAATTTTAAGATCCAGTTGTTAAGAAGAATTATAATTAATTAAAGATTCATATAATTTATGCTAGATAATTTAACGTATCTTCAAGTAATGCTGCGATAGATCTTCGCGGTGTACCCTGATCACGATCGGATTATATTGTAACAACTTTGTATTGTATCATTTAATTTTAGCCTGTAACAGTTTGGGGTAGGACTTTGCATCATAGTTCTTGGCTTCCACATGAGCCAATTCGCTTTTGATTAACTTTTCAGTTACAATATATATAACTTTCCAATTATGCCACACACATTTTAAATACATATTTAAAGACATATGATGAAAAACAAATGGTCCCTAATAAATACCTTATCTTGAAAACTCATTAATTGTATCAGCTCACAACCTTCTTAAATGTTTTCCTCAATCCTTGTTCAGTGTTTATCAATATCTTAATTATCACAATTTAAAAATGTTAAACTTCTCATAATCACTACCATGCTTCCCAAATAAATATCTTAATGATTATTATTAGTTTATTAAGGTAGAAATTATATCAATTCTAGCCTAAATATACAAATAAAAATGAAATTGCAGATTACTATATCCATTATTATTATTAAACACAGCCATAAGGAATAATTAATTTTATTTTATTTTTTTCAAGTATACACTTAATTTTCGTTTTACACAATAGATAGGTTCCTGAAAATTATATGTAAAAGAAATTTGTATAAGTAAATACATTATATATATGGAAAATAAGGAGATTGGTTTCAGACCTAAGAAATCAATGAAAATAATTAAATAAACCATATGAAAATTTTCATTAAATGTTATATTTTTTGTGCGCTAATTTTACTTCATACACATTGAACATAAATAAAAAAAATTGAAAGTGGTAACACAATGAAACACTTATTGGTTTCTCTACACAAGCCATCAAAACCTTTAAAGTTCAAAGCATATCATCAATTCCAAGATAAAAGTAAAAAAAAAATTGAAATAAAAATTATTAATGTAATTTATCACAATTTATTTTATTTTATTTAACTTATTAATTTTTTTTAAATTTAACAACTAACACATTCAAACAGAGAAATTGTTGGCCTCCAGAACATGGGGGCCATCTTTCTTGTCTGTAAAACAGAGAAGTACCCAAGATTTTATTTGCGGTCACTATGTGACAATAAAGCATGTGTTAGGGCATGATTGAAATACCATTGCTATCATTAAAACTTGCAACATATATACGTATAGTGAGCTTTGCCTGTTTTAAAACAGTTATAGACAAGCATAAGAAGTGGTGGTCATGTGATGTTTATTAACTTACCATCTATTGATTTTTGGCAAAATTAATAAATATAAATTTTAAAAAATTAATTAAATTTAAACAAAATTACAATTTTTTAACATCAATACCAACAAGGAATTTAAAAAAAAAACAAATGTCAAAATGGAAACAAAACATTAATACCAAAAAGGTATGTGCCTTTCAAAACAAAACATCAAAATGTTATAACACAGAAAAACAAATTTCTCCATTTGCAGGAATATTGTAGGAAAAAGGATTTTTGTTTTCAAAATAATGAGAAATAGAAAGAAAACTTTTTTAAAAAATTAGATGATAATAACAAACATAACAGTTTTTTTATTTTTGTGAGGTAATCATGATAAACTTGACCTCAGAAACATATCTGTAAATAAACACAGAATTAAAAATATTTAAAATCTTCTAAAAAGGAAAATAAATTATTTTATATTATTTACATGAAATTATTCAGAATTAAAAAAAGTGTTTAATAACAACTTAAGATAATCTAAGAATTACTTTGAGAATGTATGATGATTTTTTTGTCTTTCAGACAATAAAGTTCATTTCTTTATTCCAATCATGAATACATCACAGCAGCTCAATCCTAAAGTACCATTTTTTTTACTGATCGTGTTATTTTAAAACAACTCATGTAAAAATATATATATATTTACACTCGTATTATTTCAAAATCATGTAAAAAGAGAAAATAGGTGTTGTTATAACTTTAATTTAAGTACACATACTTTAATTATATCAATAAGAATATCTGAAAATGGCAAATAAGCTTGCAAGATACATCACATGCTAAATCAGCATCAGTTGACTCAAATCAGAAACATATCTTTGCTAATCTTGCTAAGTATATATATATATATTGAAGCCAAGCATGTTCTGAAAAGTTGAGAGACATCACAAAAATTGACTAACAATAAATAAAAAGCACTCAGGTTGAAAAAGAACTCAGGTTTAATTTCCAGTTAAGAAGAAAGAAAGTGCATTTACTTTATCTGTTTTCACATGAGCTATAATTATTCTAGACTCTAATAATCTTTTACAAATATTTAATAAAATAATAAATTTGAACTTGTTAGGGTTTTTATAATAATAATGTGTGTACTCTTGCTCTTATTTTCTTTAATCATAAAACACTTAATAACTATTGTTTCTTATTTCAAACTTTAACTAACAGTAAATCTTAATCTGTGTTTTCTAAAACAAAAGCTAGCAAAATAAAATGCAAGGTTGAATAATAATTTATTTCAGCATGAATTGAATAAAATGCATGAATATTAAATGTTTTTATGCATTCCAGGATATGACAGTGTAAAGCACCATCTTATCTAATGACATTTTATGTTCCAAAGCGCATTAACACAATAATAATATATTCAATCCAGATAAGTTTTACCTATAAGTTTATATTTCAAATGGAATCTTTAATATCATGAATGTGAAATAAAATGATGATGTTGATTTAAAAACCACAAAGAGAAATATTAAAATTAACAAATAATTTATTGCACTATATAAAAATGAATAATAAGAACAAATAAAAACAATAATAACACACTTAATAAATATTAGTTTGTTCCTTAAACTAATTTAAAGAGATATATCAAGTGTTTTGTCGTATCGTATTGTGAAAATATTCACATTTATAGGAATAGGTTGTATTACTATTTCATAAAATAATCTTCAATTTAATACTGGACAATAATAATTATTACAATCATAAAAAATCAATGCCTTATGAATATTCTTAATTGGGTTATGTTACCAACCAATCAATTATTTACTGAACTCATTTACAAACATTGGAGAAATTTCCATTCTTCTAAGCTAAGCAATTACAAATCATTGCTTAGAAGACGTAGATAATAATATACCACATTGGCTTATTTATTTTTACCTCAAGATCATTTTCTGAATGCATTTACAGACTTAAACATCAGAAGAGTGCTCCTTTGTCAACAAAAAATGCAATTAAGTTATTAGGCTGCATTGTTATACACTAGATAACAGTGAAAAAATAATACTAACAAATATCAGAGATATATAAAGTATTTCTTATGGTTTATTCATCTACATAAGAATAATTAACTCCACTTAACACTGAAGTCAAAGTATTAAAAACTTATAAGTATTATTAATATTTGGTTCTATCTGTTTAATATAAGTTTATTAAATACTTACATTTGTACAACTCAATTATAAAATAAATTACATTTAATCCGTTCAATCTTAGAATGAATCAAAATGTTAAATAAAACATCTCTTACCTAAATACAGTAATATCTGAGAAAAGTTTTATTACATTAACAAATACTATATATAATATGAATTAAGTAAGAAAGTAGAAAACATTAAAATAATCCATTGGTTTATTAACAATTCATTTCACTTTTATAATATCTTTTCTGAAAATGGTGTAAAAATATTAAATCCCATTTAGTATGCTAATTATTCTAAGATAATCCATTCTTGTTGCTTATAACTTGATCATTTATTATATCTAGTATGTATTTAGAGATCCATAATTCTGGAATAGTATTTAAATATTTCTTTCTAATCCATTATCCTTGGAATATTATTCACATATTTAGTACAATTATTTAAACATTGAATACACATTCATAGTTTGTTTATAAGGAGTAACTTAATTCCTTTAAACAGATATTCATTTTTATCCAAAACTTTAGCATTTAATACTTTATTAATTCAAAATAAAACATTAATCCCTTCATTTTTTGGCCCTTAATTCATTAGGTCAATAATTCTGATCACATCACTGATGAAGCAAAGTTTATCATCCATAATAAGAATGATCTTTATTTTTAAATCAAAATTCCTTTCTTTATGTGAATTTAAAAACTGCTATTTTAAAATATATTTTCTTTTATGATTGAAGACAGGATCAAAATTACATTGATGAGACTTATAGATATTCTTTTTTATAGTAAAGAAAATAATTATTTTATAATAGTTTATGGAAAATACTTCAGCAAACTTGTTTATAATTAAGAATTACAATTTTTCCAAAACATCCCACCTACTTATCATTATCTCAATTAAAAAAAATCCAGCGATTTGTTAAATCTTGAGATAGCAATTCCACAAGTCAATTTGTCTATTTTCTGCTAACAGTTGACTATAATAAATGATATTTCTTGAAATAAAGAATTTATAACTTAAATTGATGATGATTTCTGGTGATTTTGTTGTGGTAAATCTCTCTTCCAGGATGACGAAATAAGTCAGATGCCCATCAAAGGCATATGCATAGCTGTAACTTTAGCCTGCCATCAGGCAGATAAAAAGGAAATAAGTATTTAATATTTTGGACTGGTTGAGGACCTACAAGGACTGAACATTTTTACAGACTATCTGGTTTTTTCAAACTTCACTTTTTATACCAATGATCACATGATGTCTGGATGACATAATATTCTCCCTCATGCATTGGGATTTCTTGATTTTTCTGGGAAGGTTGTCACAGTTTCTGCTGCCCAAAACATTAGAATAAAGATTTTTAAACAAAGATGGTAATCTTTCATTTCTATGTTTTAAGAAAAAATAACTCGACACATATTTTATTCAAATAAATCACAACACTTTTAAGTTCTCAGATATTTATTTTACACATTTAAATTGACTTTTGAATAAATAATTTATTACTTAAATATTTTTAGTAAACTAAATCAATCTTTGGTAAATAAAATTTTACATTTTAAACATCAAAACATAAAAATTTCCAAGCACATATGCATGCACACAGCATATAAAATATAATGACTGTTTATTTTAAATATAATTAAAATGTAATGTTTGATCTATAATCTATTCTCTATTTCTATTTTTGAATTATTAGTTATGTGTGTAACACTTCTTTTGATTTAGACAATCGATTATTTTATTTCTTAAAAATAGCAACGAAAGCATATGTATCTTCTTCATATAAAATTTATAAGTCTGTTACAAAATCAGCTTGTAAAACAATTCAAAAATACTTTGTAATATAGTTCCTATAAACATTGATATGAGAGATTATTTTTAACATGATGATGATCAATTCTAAGCACTATAACCAATGATAATGATGAATATATTTAAATTAAATTAATCAAAGCCAATAAACATTTTATAGTTTTAAAATTTAAAATAGGCAATTTACAGAGTAGGCATAATGTTACAATATATGTATGAATTTATATACTTTTTGATGCAAAATGTTACTGTTAAATATATAATTAGAATTAAAAAGATCAGTGCTAAATAGAATTTCATTAACCTAAATAAAATTGTCTCAGCATTTTATATTTACTAAAATTCTAATTTCATGATGGCAAGCAAAAGGACATTATAACCAATGATAATAAAATGAAAATGTTTGATTAAAGTTTCCTATTGTATTATTCTCAGCCTATCTTGTAAAAATCTTTATATATACATTCATTACAAATTAATTTGCAAGTTATCAAACTTTGTGCAGTTATAAATTTAACATTATTCACCTCAGATGAATCTAGTAAAGATTATTACCTAAACATTTATTATTAAAAAATAGAGATTATTTCTAGCCCAAATATCAACTTTAATCTTCAGTTAAAGATTTAATATATAAACTTTAATAAAATTTAAACACATGGAATAACCCAACCTCATCTCTATTTTCCATTGTAATATCATTTTTAGATATTTACTTTCCATACCATTACACATTCTTGAAACATATAAATACATCTAAAAAAAAAATAAAATAAAAAAGGTGAAATTGAAATTTTAAATTATATCTTAAAAACAATTATGTTGAAATTTCATCAAATTATTGAAATTCATAAAAGAAAAAAAACAGGCACATGTCAATGGAACCCAATTTCTCTACAAGGACTTTATGTGATTTTCATTTTCTAAACAAATGATAATTAGAAAATCTTAGAATGACATATTATATATATATTGCAATATTATTTTAAGAATTATAATAAAGAATTTGTAAATTATATTCAATAAGTTTGAAGATAGGATTCAAAATAAATTTTAAATTAATACACTGTACAGGCTTGCACACACCTGCACATATATAATGTAATATATAAGGGATTCGAACTCAGACTTTCACATGACCCTTAGCTCTCTTTGCCATCTCATATTGCTGACCAACCTGATCATAAACCAGCAATCACCAGTTGGTCCAGATTACTATCTCCATACATATATACACCAATATACATATTTCATGCTAAACCAGCAATCATAAGTTGGTCTAGATTACTATCTCCACTGTATATATGAAGATAGTAATCTGAACCAACTGATGATTGCTGGTTTAGCATGAAATATGTATATTGGTGATTATTTATCTTTTCAACAAGTGTATGATCAGGTGGGTCAGCAATATGAGATGGCATAGAGAGCTGAGGGTCATGTGAAAATCTGAGTTTGAATTCCTTATTTAGTAAAATTAAATTAAAGCACACATTTTATTGACTGTAATTATTATATAATGAATGGGAGGGAAAAGGGAGAGCAAATGAGTACATGTATTTAAAGTAACAAAGAAATAAAATGCACTGGTAACCTTAAAAAAATATTTTTTATAATTATCTTTCATTATTTTTTACCTATGCTGTAAAACTAGAATATTGAATTTTAAAATAAGGCAAAGATTGAATTTAAATATAGAGTAAATCATGTTAGAAATTATAAGTAAAAAAACAATAACTGGATTTAAACCCAAATGGTGTTTTTTTTAAAATATTAAGTAGAACTAGTCTGATCAATAAAAAAGAACTAATAATCACTCCCTATATGCCAGTACACTTTCTACCAATGAATGGTACAATGTTAAAGCATATCCTACCAATTTTCTTATTTAGTAAGCATTTATAATTTTGCTTATAGACAGTCAGAAATTTTTAATTTCTTATATTTTTTTATATGCCATAATAGAACAATTCATTTATATTTTATTACTTGGTTGATCCATTTCAATATTTTCCAAATCAGTATTTGGTATACTATGGCATTTCCTGCAATCATCTTATAAGTTTTATCAGTACTAGTATCTTATTATCTTCACCAGAATCTATTTACAGATTGGTTAGTGTAACTTTAAGTAATTTTAGAATATATCAGCAACTGTCAAATAAATCTCTAGAAAGAAAAACGTCTCGAATGATAAAGGCCATTACCTCATTTTTGTAATTCATACTTGCATGGAACATTGTAACTTTTCTTCTTTTACATTTCTACATAATAATAACTGAAACACAGGCTTGTTATATACCTGTGGCTATATATCTGTAATATAGGGTATATGAGCACAGACTTTCACACCACCCACCTCTCTCCACTCTATCTAATAACACCGATACACCTAAACACATATATGCTGAAAAGATAAATAATCACCAATATACGTATTTCATGCTAAACCAGCAATCATCAGTTGGTCCAGACTATCATCTTTACACACATATATAGTATAAGTGCTCAGATATATATTAAGATAGACTATCCTCATAGTTTAATGGACAGGCTTCAATCCACTCCAACTCTTCAACCGTCCATCCAATTGAAAATCTGATGATGGAATGCTCAAAGGCCACCCTGAGGCTGAGATTATTGTCACACCCATGTTGATCTAAGGTCAATCTGAACCCCACATGTACAGGACATAATCCATTTAATACATATGCAAGGATGGGCAGACATCTCTATAATGTAATAACTGAAACACAGGCTTGTTATATACCTGGAAAGAAGTGGCCCATATAAAAGAATGAATTAGCAACTATGTTAAGAAAGCATGAACCATTATTTTATTTTATGATTTCATAATCTGAAGATACTGAAAGTATTATTCTCCAACATTTGCAAGTATAATTTTCTGGATATAACTTCATTGCATAAGCTGCAGCCAAATATCCATTATTCTGTGTGCTCCCCCTTGCTCTATCAAGACTCTTTCTTGAATTGCTTTCTAGTAAAGCACATTCTAATCAAAATTAATTATCTAAGCTTATTGTTTTTCAAAAAGCACATATTCAAAAATGTCTTTTCCAATTTCAAGGTGTCTTCTTCAAAAAAGTCTTACTTGATGATTAATCAATCTTTCAATTACATTTTTTTAACTAACAAAATTTTTTTTTCCACCAAAAATAAGAAAAAAATTTGAGTGCCTTTGAAAAACATGTACTTAAAATGAAATATTAAATTAATCATCTTTTATTTAAAATTTAGTTTCACTGTGAATTTTATTTATTTTAAAATATGCCAACTTTCAATCTTTTCTTTTTCATTTATCCAGTTAGGCATCTTTTAATATAACTGCTTTCCACTTAATTATAAATAATTTTTATTTTTCAATAGAAAGAAATCATCATCATCAACCATTATCAATCCACTGCAGGAAGGTCTCTCCAAGTTTAATCCATCTTCTCCGATCTTTAGCTTCTCTTCTCCACAACACCTTTGCACATTTTCTTATTTCATCCATCCATCTAACATGTGGTCTCTTTCTCTTTTACAATCTCTTGGAATCCAGTTTAAAATTTCAATTGTCCATCTATTATCATCTCTTCTAGCAATATGTCCAGCCCAACTCCATTTCAATCTTTTAATTTTTTCAATAAGGTCAGTAACACCTGTTTGTTGTCTTACCCATACATTGCATTTTCGATCTCTTCTTGTTACTCCCAACATACATCTCTCCATACTCCTTTGAGTGGTCTGAAGTCTCTGTATTGCTTTTCTATTAAGTGTCCAAGTCTCAGATCCATAAGTAAGAACTGGTAAAACACATTTGTTAAAAACCATCCTTTTCAAACACATAGGCATATTTCCTTTTAGTATCAAGTTATTTCGACCAAAAGCACTCCAAGTTTAATTCTATGATTAATTTTCTCCATTATGTTTCCATCTGTATTAATAATCTGACCAAGGTATTTGTAACTGTTAACTTCTTCTAATTCTTCATAATCAATCTTTATTTTCATATTTTGAGCAAATCGATTAAACATTACTTTAGTCTTTTTAACATTTATCTTTAGTCCTACTTTTCTACTTTCATCTGCTAACTCCTGCAGCTCTGAAGCATTATTTGCAAAAACAACTACATCATCTGCAAAATCTAAATGACTTAAATACTCTCCATTTACTTTCACTCCTTTAGTTTCCCATTTTAATCCACAAAATACTTCTTGCAGCACTGCTGTAAAGAGTTTTGGAGATATGGAGTCACCTTACCTTTCTCAATGTTGATTTTTCCAGTATCATTATGTAATCTAATTGTTGCTGTTGCATTTTTATAAATAATCTTTAAAATATGACAATATCCTGGATCTATACCTTGATGATCCAATGCTTTAATCATTGAAGAAATGTGTATAGAATCGAATGCCTTTTCATAATCTACAAATCCAAAACATAATGACAACTCATATTCGTTTGTCCTTTCTATGACTTCTCTCAATACCTGGATATGATCTATTGTACTAAAACCACTTTTAAATCCAGCTTGTTTTCTTGGTTGGTGAAAATCCAAAGTTCTCTGTAGACGAGTTGTAATTATCTTGGTAAAAATTTTATATAAAACTGATAAAAGGCTGATAGGTCTGTAATTTCTAATATCTTTTTTATCACCTTTTTAAAATATTAATATTATTACTGCATTCTTCCAATCTTCCGGTACATCTTTATCATTTAGACATTTGGTATATAACTTTGCTAAAATTGTTTCTATTTCTTCACCTGCTTCTTTTAATATATCAATTATAATTCCATCATTTCCTGGAGCCTTTCCTTTCTTCATACACTTAATTGCATGTCTCACTTCTTCATTTAAAATTCTGGGCAATTCGGAAGATGTAATAGATATAGGAAGTACTTGTTCTTTATTACTATATAATTCTTGATAAAAATCTTCTACCAATTTCATGATGTCATCTCTCTTTTTAGTAATAATTCCATCTTTTCTTATTGCAGATATAAATTTCCTACCAATACCAAAATATTGTTTAACATTTTTGAGACTTTTATTTTCTTCTACAGCTTTCCTTGCTATTTCATAGTTATACTTTCTTATATCATTTTCAACTCTTTTCCATACCATTTTACAAAATTCGAGATATTCAATTCTTTTTAATACATCATTTTTGTATATCTTCATATTCCTTTTTTTCTTCATAAATTCTCTAGTCTCAGTAGAAATTTTATTAGTCAATTGCTGCTTTTTTCTACCAGCTATGTTTGTTGCAGTTTGTAAAAGTGCATCAGTTATTTTCATATTAATTTCATTCAAATCTGTATCATGTTCAAAATCTCCTAACACTTGAAACCTATTTGTAAGTTCTAATTTAAATTCATTAGAATGTTTCTGAAGATTAGGAATATCAACTGTAAATATTATTTTTCTTAATAATTTTTGTCTCTCTAGTTTTACATTAACACATAACTTACACCTTACTAATCGATGATCACTTCCTGTGTTAAATTTATTAAGAACATTACAATCTTGAAATATGTATTTTCTGTTAGTCAAAATATAATCCAATTCTGCTGTACCTTCATTTGGATGCTTCCATGTCCATTTCCTTTTAACATTTTTCTCAAAAAATGAGTTCATAATATAAAGTTTTTCATTTTCTGCAAACTCCACAAGTCTATGTCCTCTCTCATTTCTATTACCATAACCAAAATTACCTACAGCAATTTCATCTTTCATTTGTCTACCAATTCTAACATTAAAGTCTCCCATAACAATTTTAAAATGTTGTTTACTCATCACTATGAGAACTTGTTGGGGCATAAACCTGAATTATCTGCATTTGGTATCTGCTATTAAGTTGTATAACTAATCTTGCCACTCTGTCCGATACACCATCAATCTCCACAATATTGTTCTTCCACTTTTTATTTATAATGAATCCTACTCCACTTGTATTTCCAATATGTGTGCCTTTATAATAGAGTATATGTCCACTTTTTAAATCGTTTCTTCTCCTTTTCTTCTAACTTCACAAAGTCCAATAATGTCCCATTTAATATAAGACAGTTCTTCTTTTAATTCTTGCAATCTTCCTTCACTTGAAAGTGATCTGCAGTTGTAAGTACCTAAATAAAAAGTCATCATCAAATGGCAGCCTGGGTCTGCAATCAGGGATTCTTAGCACCCTCCGCCTTCGGCCACCAACCGCTGCCTTGGTTGGTGACTTTACAGCCTCCTGGGAATAAGGGCAATGCTTTGTTTTTGTCTGTCATAATTATATATATGTATTAGAAAAATATTTATCATTTACACAAACATTCATTCTGCCTTATCAGGCACTGAGAAGAAAGACCATGGTGTTTCTTGATCTTAAACTCAGAGGTAAAAAGCCAATAAACTCACCACGCTGGCTAATGCCTGTTGGTGAGCAGCCCATTCATGTTCGTATACTATATGAATAATCACAGTAATAACAGCTGCAACGACAAGAACGTATGGAGTGGACATTAGGAATTTGTCCTGCTCGGTTCCTTTAAGGCCTCCAAGAGGAATCAAAGGGTCTCCTTTCAGTTAATAGCAAACTCCTTTGTTCTCAAGTGGTCAGAGGGGGAAAATAGCATGGATGTCTGTTCTGTGATATATATATGAAGTCATGGTTTATAAAATAGGGGTTTAAGAATTATATCAACATTGGGATATTATAAAACAATATCGTTCCATATAATAGTAATGAGAGATAGTCTATCAGGTGGGTCATGCAGTGAACCACTGGAAGCCAGGGTGAAGAACCTGGCATGTAATTAAAATAGTAATAGAGAGAAAATGAAGCCAAAAAATAAACAGAAAGGGGAAAAGCAGAAGGTGATGGAAGAAAAAGAAGTAATGTAATAGAGAGGATTTTAGAAAAATTAGAAAGTCTAGAACTCCGATTTCAAAAATGGATGAGAGATTCGAACTGAGATTTCAGGAGATAGCACGGAGACTGGGGATAGAAAGCAAGGAAAGGGTGGAGAAGTCTGACGATAAAGAAGTAGAAGGAAGTTTAGATGAAAGAGAGAATATAAAACAGAGGCCGAAGGCTAGTGAGATTGAAAGACCGGAGCATATGGGTAAATGTATGGGTATGGCAATACACACCCATGTGAACCACTTCTTAAAGATACGGCAGTTTGAAGGCCAAATGGGAGAAGCTCCTGTGGAACATCTGCAAAGCCTACGAAGATACTTTGGCATGAATCCCATGCCAGAGGAAGGTAAATTGGTGGTAGCATACAACCATCTAAGTGGGAATGCCCAAGCATGGTGGGACTCATTGTCCCAACAGCCCACAACCTTCAAAGAGTACCAGAAAAAGATACGAGAGACTTTCTGGTCAGAAGACCACCAGGAACTTGTGCAGTACCAAGTGATGTGAGAGAAATAAAAGGGAAGAAAGAAAATTTCTTTGTTCTTTCATTGCCAAGTGGTGAGACTGAGGACACGACGCATGTCATTTATCAGAAAGCCATATCATTTGAATTGTAAGGCACAATATGCCTATGAAGGTGGAAAGAATGATGTAGGGGGTGAGGAAAGCATCCATCAAAGAAATGGTAAAGTTGCTTAATGCTCTGGACATGAGTATATATGACCATAACATACCGTTGGAGCGAAGGAAGGAAGTTCAAGATCAGCAAAGTATTAAGTTTGGGATGGAAGGACATGGTAGTGGGGACACAGCGCATAGAAAAGGCGGTGACAATAGTCACAGACTGAGATGGCAATACGAACCGGAAGCTCATCGTCCTCCAGATAAGCCAAAGTTCAACCAAGGAAAGGGACCGTAGCCACCGAAACAGAAAGGTGGTACTGAAGGGAATAAAGGATAGGGAAGAGTAGTTTAAGAAGCCATTCAAATACACAAGATATTTGAAGACTATTGCACCAGGGGGGGTATGTAACAGACAGGGTTCAAATACAAGAAATAATGCAATATAGTGTAAATTTCATGTGTTGATATTGAGTGACTGTATATGTGAAAAGATATACATAAATAGTCATTCCAACCCTGTTATAAAGAGTATGAAAGTAATGCGTAATCTGTTAAAGGCTGGACGGTATGTCTATATAAATATAGTTGTATGTGTGGTGTAGTAACGGTTATATGTGGGATTGATGAGAGGCAATTATATACGGAGTTGTATAAATTTGTTATTGATTATACATATATATTTTGTTGTTTGTTAATTTTTTTAAATTCTACATTTTAATAATATTAGTGGTAACACGTGTTTCTTGATGAATCTATTGAACACATAAAGCTACAGAAATAGAATGAATTAGTTGCTGCGGGCAGTTTGAATTAATGACTGTCGTCAAGAAGTCTGAGAACTGGTCATGTTGGTATTCTGAAAGGATAGAAGATCTGGTCAGCGGCGTACGAATATATAAGGAAAAATACGAGGTTAAAGAGTGTAAAAGAAAAGAACTTTTTTGTGCTCAAAAATATATAGCGGTGATTAGACGGAAGGAGAAAGACGCTGGGATTTCAGATTGTATTAACGTACAATTAATTAAGAAGTTTTATTAATATTACCATCAAAATGTTAAATGTTGGGGTAATTAAATAGTGTAAGTTTCGTTAAGCCAGCCCAGTGGATTGTTATTGTAGAACTCACCTGAATCGGATTTATTAAATTCGCTGTTTGAAATCTATCAAGTGTAATGGCGACGAAGTACCTTCGACAACTTGGACCTCTTAAGCAAGTGAAATCATCTACTCCACCTCTATGATAAACTATTCGGCGTATCACATTGGAACTGTTTACCATCCTTAGGATCGACAGATATCAATAAGGCCAGTATTTCTTTAGAATTATAAATGTGCAAACTGTTAGCTTTGACCACATGGACAATCAATCTTAATTAAGGTAAATTGACCTTTTTCTCTATATATGTGTTCAATAAATGCGTAGTAATGAAGGGACTCATGTTACTTCTATATTAAATACTGTAATAAATCTTGTTTAAATTAAATAAAATATCAACATTAAATAAACAACTCTAATGTATAATTGCACTATTGCGTTGATATATATGAATCATATATGTGTGTATCGGAATAAATGGGTTGTGTGCATGAATATTAAGATATGTATATACGTGTATAAAACTTAGAATTTAATGGCAACTAGTGTAGTAGCATATAGCTTAATTTTTTTATAACTTCTGAGCTAGAGTAATAGATTTATAAACAGGTAAATTATAGTGTAGTATATGTAGATATATGTGACGTAATCGGGAATTGTCTTACTTTGTTCTCTAGTTAGACCATGTTCCCCAGACCTTGAGATATTGAGCTAGTCTGGATGTGCTATCCTACATATATATATATATATATATGTACAGAACCCTTATTTATGTTTTCGATGAGTATAATTCTTATCAAAGTGTAAGATTGGCGCTTGAGATGGGATTAAACCCATGCTCATAAATATATTTACTCGAAGCTGTGGGAGAGGCCATATACATGTGTGAATTATAGAACAAGAGTATGGGTAGATGCTTACAATATGTACACACCATACTGCAGCATAATACTTTAGAAATATATAATTGACATTACTTAAATTGAGTATTGTGTAAGTTGTCTGATATTAAACAATTCAAAACAAAACAACACTCTGCATATAGTAATGGATTATCTAATGCATATGCATAAAACTGTGTGAATATTTAAATTTAGGATAATAACTATATTATTCAGAAAAAAAACACCTTTCATATAAGCACTTCGTTTACGCTCAAATCAAGTTCAATGACAATGTATGAGTTTAGATTATGATGACAAAAGAAATAACTTAAAAATATGGAATCAAGAAAGAATGAAAAAAACAAATTTTAATAAAATAATAAATCCAATAAATGAAAGAAATTTATTATTTACATGATAAATATTAAATTATTTTTAATAATTGATTTAAGTTCTTAGAAAATCATTGTAAACACTTGGCTGCCAGCCATTTATATATTATACTCAATAATTATCTAAATTATTTGTAAAAAGTAATTGCTTTGCAATGATATAATGAATTTGTAACAATATTCTAATTATTATTGTGCATTCAATGAATATTTAAATGGTAAATTTGAATAATTTAAAAATCAGAAATAATTATTTCCGAATGCTTTAAATATGTGAGATAGCTAATAACAATACTATGGAGCTAAAAGTTTTGTCATTTTGATAATCTAGGCTTCAACCATGAAAAAGTGATTATTAAACTTGATTTCTTTGAATACATGATTAAATTTTATTGTTCTAGGATTTTTTTTAGTTTGTGTTTGTAGTAATATTTTTTGTCTCATCCTTATATTATATTTTGTTAATTGCATTTGTTTAATTTTTGAAATTTAATCTTGTTGAGGAAAAATTCAGGTAAATCATGAACTTAGTAGAATTTCTCCTCCAGTAACGATAATCATATTTAGTTGTTTTTTTTTAGAACAATATATTTTTACCTGAGAGAAAATAAAAGTTTTGCAGGTAAATAAAAATTGGTTCAATAAAAAAAGATTTTGAGATAATGTACACACTTTAGAACCTATTATTAATGCAATGATATTAAAGCATATGATCAAAACTTGTTTTTAATTAGATAATGAATAACCTTCTTCCCCATTTATTTTTTGCTGACATTTTTTTTTTACATTTGTAATGATAACTATCATATGTTGTAGATATATTATAAAAATGCTGATTAAAAATTAAGCAAGAGGGTGATATTTTGAACTTATACTATCCTTTGATCACACAACATATTAATTACATAATGTATGAAATAATTTGTTTATTTTTTCAAAACTAAAATAGCTCAGATGTATAGTGTCAGAATTTTTGCCTCGGGCAAGATTACTGATTATAATTAACCAAAATTAATTAAATAAATATATTTCAGCTAATGTACACATTGTAAAATTCATTTTTACTGCTCATAGTTATTATATATGATAAAAATGTTTTTTTGCTTATGTATTGAACTAAAAGAAATTTAAATATATATATTTTTGACTTTCTTTTTTCATATTTAAAATAAAAGTCTTGTTTATATTAGATTTATCATAAATTACAGTAAGAACTGTCTTGCAGAGCTATTGAATAAAAATTGAATTCAATACAATAATCATATTTCTAATTATTTTAATTGCATATAGTACAATGCTGTATAATCAAAACATAATTACTGAACATAATGACTAAATTCTGTTAAGTACTATATTTTTTTTTGAGGGGGGGGCATGAATATTAGTATTTAACTTCCCTGTGATGTTCCTTACATGAAGACACTTTCCTATAACATCATTAAAAAAATTTATCAGATATTTTAAAAAAAATTGAATTTTTTTAAGATCATAAATTGATCTTTGTATAAAGATCCATTGTAAATAGGGAAAAGAGACTCATTTATAAATATATCTATGTGCATATAAATATATTAAATCATTATATGATTATATAAAATATAATCATTATATAATTGTTTTTTTAAATATAAAGAAGACTGATACACAACTAAAAATAAAAGTGGAAGAAGTTTTGAACATCTTGGAAATATCCAATTTTCCACTTCATCCTTTTTAATTCTCTAACTTTTTTTATCTGCCTTACCTATATAAAAGACCTATTTTTGTGATCAAATTCCTGCTGATGGTGTAACACATTACTGATATTTCTAAGCAAGTTAATAACTTGTAGTTAGAAGTTTTTTATTTTTATTCCTTAAATCTTTTCTAAAACTTATGAAGATAACAGTTCGTAATAATGGTCAAGATATTATTTTTTTTGACATGATGTCTAGGAGAGATGAATGTTATTTTTTGCACTGGTCATAATAATAAATTTGTTATATCAATTTTATAAAGATTTGTAAGGATACATTTTAGTAATTTCATTGGGTTCACTATAGATTTTTAAAGTATATTCCTGCTTGGTTGATTGATCAAGTCTTGGTTGAGTAAAAGGAAAGAATCTACTTGTGCAATGGAATAAAATTTTTAGGCTCAAATGAACATTGGATCTTCAACTATCACATGATCTTTTCAGTAACTGACAAGACCTACATATGCAACAAAATCTTGGTTTAAATAAAAATTATAAAAATAAAACTGTTGATTGCATAGGAGATCATATTGGAATGGCTAAAAAATTAAAAAAAAAAAATCTTCATAAGTCAAAAAAATCAGTGTTTCGAATTTTTTAAAATTTTTAGTTAAAATAATTTTAACTGCTAAAGAAAACATTAGGCAATGCTAATCAGATAGTACATATTACAAGGTCAAAAACAACAATAAACTCAATTACACAGCTTTTTGATAATGAATGAACAGAATTTACAATAACTGCTAAAAAAAATTAGGTAAAATTTTTAAGAATAAAAAATGGTTGTAAATATGAAATGGGATATTAAAAAAAATAAGAAAAATTTCTGAGGGAATTAAAGAGAAAAAAAAGGAAGTTAATAGATATATTTCTAGATATACAAAAATAATAAAATTTAAAAGAGAACTGAAAAGTCAAAAAAAAAAAGGTAATGGAAGTGGTTAATTAATACAATGCTCCTAAAAATAATAATTTTATGAAAATCAGAGTATGTAAAAAAAAAATTGAGAAAAATATCTGAAATTATTTGTAGAATGAGTCTTGTGGGCAAATGACTAATGATGACAAATGAGATATTTTTGTCTATTTTTATTTATTAAAGTATGAAACCAATACTTTTTATATACTCTCCTCAGTGCTTCATCACTGCAATAGCAAAAAAATATTTTTATTGATATCAATGAACTCTAAATAGATTGATGCACAACTATATACAAATGCATAAACACACATATGCATGTGTGTGTATATATATATATATGCAAATAGATTCAGATTCATCCATGCATAAATTTGCTTGCTGTTAATATTAGTACATTATATACTCATCAATATCTATATAGTAAGGGTCATTCAAAATGATTCCTAGTATACATATGATGAAGATATGTAATCTAGTTGAAATGTCAGTACAGCCCTTATATATAGTTGTACTTATTTATTGGACTATTTCCATCATCTAATATAAGTATGGAATGTCTTTAGGAAAATTTAACTTTATTTAAATATTCCAAATACATTCAATTATTAATAATAGCACTCAGGTTAATATATGCACAATGTATTGAGAGGTATTCAGGTATTGCTGGCCTGATCAGTGACAGTACTAGCATGGGAATCTAACTTGGACCCTTAGATTCTTGGGTACTGAATTTTAAGGTAATGCTCTAACCAACTGAGCCCTTTTATTGGATAGATTATTACCTTAAAATTCAATACCCAAGAATCTAAAGATTCAGGTTAGATTCCCAAGCTAGTACTGTCACTGATCAGGCCAGAAAAATGTGAAGTGGGAAGAATAATACCTCTCAATAGGTTGTGCATATATTAACCTGTGGGTTATTATTAACAGTTGAATGAATTTGGAATATTTAACTAGAGTTACTTTTTTTTAAAGACATTCAATACTCATTAGATGATGGAAATAATCCAATATACAAATAAAACACCATCATCACAAACCTTCAGGAAAACACAATCCATATATATATATTGTACTGGGTTTGAATATGAGAGGTTCGAAACACCAGTCTCTTAGGCAGAGAACATACTCAGAGAGTATGTATGTCCAAATGATAGCTATAAAATATATAACTAGTGTTACATTTCCAGGACATAACTTCTTCTCGACTGTTGAAGTCAACACCATGTTCAAAGCACTTTTTTGTTTTGTATAAACACGGGCTAAACACAGGTGCCAGTTATTTATCCAGAGGATGAATAACGCACTTTAAACAATGGCCACAAATTCAACACCTATACCCATGACTAGCTCAGCTATTTATAGTCAATAACAAATTATTGTTTCATAATAGTGGTGAAAAGAATTGACCAACAAATAAAGCTTATGTTTAAAAGACAATTTATTTTAATTAACATTTATACTCTAACTTTAAATATTTTTATAAATCTTATTTACTAACATAATACTGTTATTTTACATATAATGATCATGCACATATTAATTCACACACTGACATATAATAAAGCATTAAATAATATAAAACATATATTTAGAACACACAAATTAATAGTTCATTTTTATGTGCTATAGAGTTCTTAAATTTGACTCTTGAATTTTTATGAATGCCATGGCTACTTTATAAATGAGAATAAGAAAATGTGTTTTACCTAAGATTTTAGAATGTGGATGCATCTTGCTGTTTGCTGCTTCTAATGAGATATCTCTAACCGGTTAGGACATTCTTGAGGAGTTTGATTATTATCCATTGGTATTATACTTGGAGACAGTTAAACATTGGCAGAGATTCTTCAAGCTGTTACGCAGACATTATTTTCATGGGCAGGTCTTGCTGTTTTACAGGACTTCAGGTTAGAGTCAGCTGCATGTTCCCCATGGTTTTAACACTGCAGTCTTGATTGATTTAATCTCAACTGCACGATCTAGATTATACTCAACTCTGAACTGAACTCACTGAACTGATTGTCTGATAAAAATTTGACTATTTATGCACATGACATGTTGTCATTTTGATATCCTCCAGCAATATCTGTTGTTGAAATTTCTTTGATAATCCTTTAACTACGTGTTTTTTGAGATCGTTTAATTAGTAGCTAATCCTTTTGAGATAAACTTTTTAATCCTGTTGTTTTTACATTTTAATTAATAGCCATCGCGAACGTGTTGTTTTTTGTTTTTAATTAGTAGCCATTGCTGTGTTTTTTAAATATAATTTTCATTTATTTCATTTTAATATTTATTATGCATACATTATTTACCATCGCACATATATATTTTACTAACAAACATTCATCATTTACACACACGTATATTTTAAGATCATTCGCTATTTAATTTTAAGATTACTCTTTTTTTTTCTTTGACTTAAATAAAAAGAGATTTATATTTTAAACTTTGAGTTATGTTCCAACTAATAATACTAAAGAAAACTCTTTAAACTTAAAACTTCTAGTTTGCTGTTTCTGAAGTGAACTCCACCCCCCTTTAATTAATTGTAACTTTTATTTCAAACTCTTTGACTTTTACTTTTTTCGAAAACTGTAATAAAATTCTTAAACTTTTAAATACTATTTTCTTTTGATGAAAGATTTTTGTTTTAATATTTTTTTAAACAAAATTATTATGTGCCAATTCAATGTTGGTACAATATATATATTTCACTTGATGATATTTCTTATAAAACCATTATGTTGTCTTATATACTTTCTCCTGAATTGAATATTAAACAATCAATTTAATAGACAACTATATATTTTAATCATAAATTTATTTCCATCAATTTTGAACGAAATTCGATTATATGGAAATAAATTTATGATTTAAATATATAGATGTCTATTAAATTGATTGACTATGTTTTATATTCAATTCAGAAGAAAAAATATATGTTATACTATTTCATCATCTAATTTAACTGTTAAATGGTTTTTTGAAAAATTCAAACTTTTATACTTTTCCAAATATATTCCATTGTTAGCAATTACACACAAGTTAGTAAACAATATTTTGACTGGTATAATTTTCCTTCTTTTCTCAGACATTGCTCACTTAATCGATAAAAACTAGTTAAGAAATCAAACCAGTGATCTTTAAATTCATAAAATATGAATTTTAGTGTCATTCCAATTCATTAATCTATTTTGGGAAAAAAAATAGTCTGAAGAAAATTTTATATATAGTTATCTATGGAAATTCTTCTAATTTCTTCAGTTTTCTTAAGGGCAAGATTAATGAGTGATTTCAAAAAATTATGGATTATGTGACAATTCAAGTGAACATATTTAATTTTTTTCTTTTTACTTTTTTCTCTATGCCAAATATTTTTGTCTTTTTCCAGTGGAATTTTAATTCATTGGCTTATGCATAGTTTGCTATTTAGATATGTTTTTTTTATCTATAATCATTATTCTGTGCTATTTTAATACGTTTCCAGGGGGTAAATGATTTCTCTGATACATATCCGTTCACATTCACAAGGCATTTCGTAGATGCAGTTTTATTTTTTTTAGTATTTCAAGTTTAGGTTTCGTAGGATTCCTTACAAAATGTTATGGTTTTGTAAACTATTTTTAATATATTAATATCAGATTTTTTTAATTTTCCAGCTGTTTCTAATATATATCAATGAATATGGTACATTTTATTGTTTGTTTGTTTTTTTTAAGTTTTTTTTTGTAGACTATTTAATGTTTGCTTAATGATAGCTAATAGATAACTATTCTTCAAGTTTTTTTTACCATGCTACTGCTTTCTGAAAGAAACTTGTTTTGCTTTGTTTCATAGTGAGAATATTCTTACTTTTTGTATTTCTATCATGATCATAGATATAAGCTTAGTATTTTCCTGTGAGTGTGATTTTATTTGAAAGCCATGGTTTGTGTCCATGAAAAACCTTATTACAAAAATATAGAAGAGCAATTTTGTTCTTGTTCTAATTATATCATGAATTTAATTAACAGAGATATATAACCAATGTTTTTCAAAATGTATGTAATAATACTTCATAACAAGACATATAAATGTTTAATTGACCTAGTGAAGTCAGATTTTTTATAAAGATTCAATTGTATTTATGACTATACTTTCAAGTTCTTCCACGTAAATGTTATTAATCAAAAATGATAGTGATGAACCCATAACTAATTTGATTTTATTGGAAGAAATATGTGTTGTGTTAAAGGAAAATTGTTGTTATGCACAATGTTAACAATTTCATTATACTATCAATATCTTAAAATTTTTAGACCTTTGGCATGAAATAGTCAATCCTTTGCCAGGAATTCTAAGCATTTTGTGGAATTAATCAAGAATATAAAATAGGAAGAAGTGATAAATTGATATGCTTTAATATAAGAAGTTTATTTACACATGTAATCACTTATAAAATATTGTTTATTGTAAAAAAAAGGATTAAATAAGAATAATAGCTTAGAAACCAGATCAATTTGTCATGATAACACACCCTTTACATTTTGTATTACATAAACAATTTACGTAAATCATGGTTAAGTAAATCATAGAATTTTTCCAACAAAATCAAAAAATGGCCATGAGTTTGTCAGTGTCATCTTTGATTAGCAACATTTATATGAAAAAACATGAAATCATAATTATAAATATTACATTTGAATTCATTATATCAAAGATATATTTATCGTATGAACATAAAGAGAACCACTGATGGACATACATCATTAACTTGTTTTTTTCAATTAACTTACTATAGTTGGAATAAAAAACTTATACTTTTAGATACTTTTGTAACAAGACTACCTCATGGCAAAATAAGTTATAGTTTACAGAAAATCCCCTCATTAAAAAATACTTAATAAATACATCAAACATTCCAGAAAAAATGTAAGAGTTACATTATTATTATAAAAGAAAGGAAAAGAAGTTTATTCAAAAGCTAATGACTTAAAACAAAAAAAAAACACTCATGAAGAATGATTATCAACAAGCTATCCTCAATAAAACATTAAATAGATATATAAAAAAAGTTAGATATTATGGTCAACCCATACATATTAGGGATAATAGACTAACAAAAAATAATCTGATATGAATGTTACATCAGAAAAGCTTTCCAAAAACATAATATAATGCAAAAAATCCTACCCTCTACAAAATCTAAAGTTGAAATGTTGAAAAACAATGATATGAAAAAACATATACTACTTGAGCCCCATCAAAAAATAATTAAAAGAATACAAAATGATTAAGAGTGGGAATAACAGATGTGACTAAAGTAGAAAACCATGCATATACCAATGTATATTTTGTTCTACTGGAAAAAGACAAGAATACTGAGCAAAGAGTAAATGATGAATTTCCATCATCTATCATTAAATGTTCAATGTCTAGAAAATTTTAAACTTTATTTAAAGTTTTCAAAATACAAACAACTTTTAGTAATAATACACAAAGACAACACAGGTTAGTAGATTACACTAATCTATGTTGCCTTTGTGTGTTATTACAAATAGTTGTTTGTATTTGAAAAAGTTTCAATAAAGTTTTACATTTTTTAGAATTCAACACTTAATAATAGATAATAGAAATAGTCAAACATATCACATCTAAATACCATCATCACAAACCTTCAGTAAAACAGTAAAAAGAAAATTTAAAGAGGATGCTTACATGATAATGGCACATAACTCAGATTTGGAAATCACTATTAATAATATTCTTAAGAAAAATCAAGAAATCAGTAGAATTCTCATAGATAAATATATTATTGACTTGCCTTTGATAGAAAAGCCAAGCATTCATGAACCCAAAGATCATTGGTTCAATCCCTATGCTACTAATATTCTTGCAATATCTGAAGAAAAAAGGAGAATATCATTCAAAACATTGTGTAATACATTAATGTCTGAAGTAGTATTAATAGTTGAATGTGTAAAAAGTATAAATAAAGCCTAAATTTTTCAAACAAAATTTATCAACTACACTTGATGATGGAAATAATCTAACAAATAATTATAAATAAAATGCTAACCTTACATTATATATAAATTGTAATGAGAAAACAAGTTAATGCAAAATAATTTAGCTTTTGGCATGGCTACATGTTACTGCATCCAATTTAAAAGGAAATGCCACTGGTAGGGCAAAAAAGTGACAGTCAGAAAATCTCAATAAATAGTATCTGAGAATAAATGCAACTATGATCCATCTGTCTAACAACTATAATAGAAAGTGCAATATCATATCAGTGGTTTTTGCGAATGAACAATAACAAAATTATATAACTTGTAATACTTATAAAAATATTAATATGAAACATTTCAATTTCCAGTCTTGAATATCTCCAAAAATTGCTTATACAACCTCTTTCCTATTTTTCTTATAGCCAAAATGCTCTGAATAATTAAATATATAAATGAGCAACAGATATTATTCAAAACTATAAATTTATCTTTGACACATGCATTTGGGTATACATCTTTCTATCTAATAAATTGATATTTATATTATCTAATTTTGTTTTACCTTTTGTGATGTGATTTCTTAATACTTTTTTATTATTTTAGTTTTAAATTTATATCAGCATTATGACCTGAGTTAAGATCACCATTATTTATATATATATTGTATTAGATAGCCATAAAGTAGTAATCAGCATATGACAAATAATGGCAAATTATTAGTCTCACATTGGATAGCCATTATGCACCAGATGGTTATATCAAGCTGCATGATATTAATCAATATGTAATTGATAAAATCATGCTGACACTTCTCTGTTTAAGTATCATAAAAAATGTAACTCATCCAATAGAGCATTGGTCAATAACTGGATCATTAATAGAACTACCGATCATCTTTGGTTTACATAATTTTACTATTCAATGTGTAATATTAATTAAGTATTAATGATGAAATAATTATATTTTCCTAGCAATAACTGTTCCTATTTATTTTTCTAAATAGAATATAAAAAAATATTTGCTAGTACAAGTCAACTTTGTTTTGAGGATAATATTTCTCAACTTTTTGCTGTCACTTTCAGATGAAAGACAGATTTATCTATCTTTATGATTCCATAAGTATTAGTTCTCTTCCCATGAACTAACTGAAATAGTTTAAAATTTTTGTTTGTATATTAGATGATCCATAATAATACTACCCAGATTGAGAATGGAAAGATGAATATAATTATTATTTTAATATAGTATTTAAATAAAATGTGGGAATATAGAATACTCCACATATATATATATATATGATTATTATATTATTATTTTTTTAATTAAACCATTTTAATGAAGGAAAGCCATAGAATAGTAATGAACCATTCATTAAAATAAATCTATTGTTTTAAAATTAACCAATGAACAACTTTAAAGTCAAGTTCCTAACTTGGCAATGAAACAAAATGAAATTAAAAATAATTCAATTAATAACTTAGAATCGTAAATATAATGTATTCTACCCAAGCTCATTCTAGTATAAATACCACATCAAATATTTATATTATTAGTCTATCTTCCACCAAAGTACTAGCAAAGATGTACAATAATTTTATTATTGTTCTAATATAGAACAATTTAAAAGATAGATTCAATATTTTGAACGATTTATCTTGATAAAAATTATTAGAAAAATAAATTCTAATATTACTGAAATAAAAGTTGTTTTTTTTTTAAAAAATTACTCTTTATTAAAAATATCATTTGTATTGTTAAAGGAAAATAATATATTTTTATTAATAAAATCTAAAAGATCATTCTAAATAGAAGTTTTGAAATATATAAATCTTTCGAAAAGCATTTATAAACTTCAACGAAATCTGAATTAACAAGATTGTTTATAGAATGTGTCAGGGGTAAAAACTTTATTTGTTGTAGGATAAAATACTACTGTCTATCCGAAGATAAATGTAACTGCTGATTCCTTTAAAAATGCCTAAAGAAATACAAACTTCATTTATATAATTGGATTATAACTCATAATGAAATCATTCTAGAAGAAGATGCTAATATCATGCAAGAAGGATATTTGGGAACAATTGGATATTTTGATGATTTTACCAACAGATAATAATAAAGGAATATAGAACTTTATTCTTGAAGGACATTGCTACATGAAGTATAAAAATGAATAGGATAATTGTATGGAATTTTAATACATAACATCATCTTCGAAAATCAGGATTTAATTTTATTTTCTTTGAGGCTAAGGTCACTCATTTTTTATTTTATATTTAATAAAATTTAGATTTTCAAATCAAGCGACTTGACTAAAAAAGTTATCTAAAATATATGAAGATACACTGAACTATATTAAAGATAGAGAAGTAGACTTAATATTTAGGTGAAATATTTTTGATACTCTTCATATTAAATTATTTATTATGACATGACACAAACATGTTATTATTAATTTAATTAATTTATTAACAGTTATTTGTTAATAGTTGTGTAAATGCTTAACATTTGTATGGTATATATATATATTTAATATTTGACAATACATAGTGATCATCTTAACGAATGGAATTCTTTTATAAAAATTGCATTGATTTAATATAAATTAAATCAAATATAGCTAGTTTAGTATATTTTTATCTTATAATTTTCTTTATAAAATATAAGATCTTCGTTAATTATATCATCAACTATTAAATTGATCAGTGTTAAGTGATATTTATTTATTATGGGAAAAGATTGAATGTAATCATTATCTAAATATCATAAAATAGTAAATAGATAGATAAAACACTTACAACATTTTCTTTTGTTATATTTAATAAGTTTCAAGTTGTTTATTTGTTAAATAAATATTGTTATAATTTTTTTGTTAAAACTTAATGAAGTCTCTAATTTATTTGGTTCATTCATTTTATGAAAAAAAATGAAGTTAATTTTACTAACATATAATTATATATTATATTTATTTGATATCTTAACAAATTAACTATTCAATGACATTACATTGAATATTGTTGTTTATATAGTATATTAATGAAAATCCCTGAAGAGAGTCGATTGTAAAATCTCCTAGTTTGAACTCTGTGCATAATGGTATAATTAGTTAAGATGAAGATTGAATGATTAAATCTGAATTGTGTTTTAATTAAGTATTTAATACGATATTATTTATTTGAACTGAGAGTAATTTTAGATTTAATTTACATTTTATCATTCATAGCACCCTATATGAAGACATTAAAATCTGATTGTAGTGAGATATGGCCACCTGGAATCCTTTGAGGGAATCTATAGCATTACAATATAGATCACCCTTAAATCACATGTGCATCTATAAATATTTCTGACTGAATTTATTAACATATTTAATTAGCTTTAATCTTATACAAAAGAAAACAAACAAACAAAAAAAAACTACTATTAAGATATATGCACATTTTCTTAAATCACTTGTTAATTATATACAATAAGATGATGAAATCTATTCTCAAAGTAAAAACTTACACTGTTAAGCCTATGAGTATTGAAGATTTTACAAAAAATAACTTAAAATCAAGCTCTTATTATTACTTTATTATTGAGAATCATATTTCATATTATTATATCACTATTTATTTTCATTGTGCATAATTTGGAGAAATACACTTCCGATAGTCTTTAAACTAAACATCATATATGTAAGATTCAAATTTTGGAAATTTTTGATATAAAGATTATTTTTTTCCACAGCAGTGATGCTATTCAGAAGTTTTGTTAATTTTTATCTTTCATAAATTTAGTTTTTACTTCATGGGGTAAATCATATATACACCAAGAAGAAATACTCAATTTTAAGAACAAAGATCTAAGATTATATTTTTAATAAAATATTTAATTAAAAATGAGGCTGGCAACATATAATAATCACATAAATTTAATTGGCATATACGTTTAAATATAAACTAATATATAGGTAGGAAAAACTCTCCATACAATAGTGCCACCCTGTGCCAACCAGAGTAATTAATGGATGCCAGAAGGCTTGTGCATAAAATCCCCAGCTAGTGTCTACTCATCCAATATCCCCCAGACTAGTTTCTGGCTTGTGGCTTTTGTCAGTGAGGAGCCTTGGATCTGAGAGCACTGCATCTAGATCTTAGGATCTAATGCAACCCTCCAGCAGCCACCTTTTATCTCTACTTAACTACAATACTATGAGAATGAGAGCACAAGCCTTCTGGCATCCATTGATTACTCTGGTTGGCACAGGGTGGCACTACTGTATGGAGAGTTTTGTCTGTTTAATAACAGATACATGCTAGCAAAAGAGATGGTGATCATGTGATATATAGGTAAGAGTTAATATGATTTGAATGCATACTATTTCAAACACAAGTTCATATAACTATTTTGCTATTAAATATTTAAATTATCAAATTAACTTTAGTTCATATTTAAAACAGTAAACTAATTTAATTCAATATAAAATGGGAAAATCTTTTGATTTAATCTAAATCTAAAATATCATTTAAATTAAAATGCATAAATTAATTAAACAAATAGCAATCATTTTTACAGTAGATTATGCTTGAAACTAGTCTGTACAGATTTTTATTGTTCAAAGTTTAATGAAAGCTTTTCCGTACACAGACATTTTCTAACAACTTACATTTTATAAAATCCTTGGTGATAATTATTATATTGTTGCATGCCATGAAAAATATAATGATTCCAATATATTTATTCTATCAGAATCAATAGTTCTTTTGTTTCATAAAATCTAACCATTCATAGAAACATGATAGTTCATTGTGTAAATTATTAAACTATTAATAATTATGACGTAATGCATTTATAATAATATTTATTGATAATAATAATAATAAAAGTATCATTAATATTAAACAAACTATAGGTTACTAACCTTTTTGCAGTGGAATTAAAATTAATGGAATATGTATCTATTAATGGATCACAATAAGCATTCTCTAAACCATGTTGATCTGAACATTTATACCATGTTTTTTCAGAGGAAATATAATAAGCCCATAAGTATGGCCTATTATTATGAAGAAAATGACAATCAATCCCATACTGGCATTGTCCTTGTAAAATATTGAAACATAAAGAAGAGTTTGTTCTACAATTTGTGATTTTTTCATCTATAGTGGGAAGGTATTGTTTTGGTTTTGAAGAAATAAATGTCTTAGATGCAATAACATTTGAAGATATATGCACATTTTTAACATTTTTGTTTTGATTATTTAATAGGGGGTCTGATTTCTTATATGATGAATGAGGTTGAGTAAAAGAAGTAGATGAAGTTGATGGTTGAATAATATTTGGATTACTGTAATACAGTGAGGTTTGTGATTGATGAGTATGAGGCTGTGTTCTTGATATAGAAGAGATAGAGGTACGGGGTGTTGGTATTGGATGGGGAGATATATGAGCTGGTTGTGACACAGCAGTAGGTATATAAACGGACCTTGATATTGAAGAATTAGAATAATGAGCACTACTTGGAATTACTAAGTCATCACAAAAATCAAAACCTTTTGATAAAGAAGTTATAGATCTATGGTGGGTGTTTGTTACTGAAACAGTAGATCTATGGGATGTGTTTCTTACTAAAACAGTAGATCTATGAGATGTGGTTGGTACTGAAACAGTAGATCTATGGGATGGGTTTGGTACTGAAACAGTAATTGGTGTCCTATTAGAACTTGCAGGTGTAGATTGTTTGCCACCCATTTGAAAAAATTAAAGCCTAAAAAAATAAAATACAGATTAAACTTTTAGTTGTGCAAATAGTATTATTTTTCAATTTGTGAATCAACACAAATTATAATTTATGATTATTTTCATCACTGCCATTTTATTTTATTGCTTGGTAATTTTTTTTTTTTGCAAAGTGTTTCAAATCGAATAATAAAAAAAATATTTAAATAGTTCAATGTTAAAGTTATAATACTCAAATAAAAAGTTAGTTTTAAGAACTTAATTTTATTAAAAAATTGTAAAGATGAAGACTTTTTACTACAAATAATGTATGCAAACATAAAACATATATATATAAGTAAGATAAACGCTATCGATGTGCAATCCCCTATTTTTTACATATATATAAAAACACATATACATAAATAATTACAAATTATAATAAATTATAATTATATCAAAATTGTAGACGTAGCTAGTTTTTAGTGTAATAATTTAATTATTTTCAAAAGTATTATCATTATAGGCTTTTTAAATCTATAATATATATATATTAATGAGGGAAAAAAAGTTTAGTTAATTATATCTAACAATTATTTTATTATATAAAAATGGAAAATACATATAACTCAATAAAATATTTCTTTCCTTAATTTGAATATAAAAAATAATAATAATAAACATATATTATGGAAAGATTATAAATTTAATAAAGTATTATTTCTAAGCATTGCTTTTGACTGGGTTGATCATATTCATAGAACTACTGTAAGTTTATGTAAGTAGAATTTAGAAGTTAGTTCTGTGAATATGATCAACTCAGTTGAAAGCAATGCTTAGAAATAATATTTTATTAAATTTATAATCTTTCCAGAATAGTATACTTTACTATTATTTTTTTTATTGTAGATATTTATAATTAATTATAAAAAATAACTGAAAACTTGTAATAATATTTTAATGTTAAATAATAACAGTATAATTAAAATTATTTAAATGGGGTTTCTAATGGAGGATCATAACAATCATTCTTTAAACTTTGTGGATAAAAACATTAATATCAAATTTGAAATAATCTCATAAGGACATTATTACAATATGTAATGTATTTCCACATGACCCTATAGGGAAGAAAATAATATAAAAGTAATTCTATAAATATATATTTATTATTGAATTTACTCAGCAGAATTTAGCAAGCAAAATAATACAAAATATATTCTATAAAAAATTAATTCAAAAAAATAAATGTATAAAATAAAAGCAAAAAAGAAAAGACCTAAACCATCATGAGGAATTAAATGCAGGCATCGGGGCAAGTGCAAAATATATAGATTTTGTTTTATATTTTGCCTTCTAAATAATTGGCAGCAATAAGTGAATTATATAAGTCTTTTAGCAAACAAAGCAATAGAAAAAGAAATTCATGTAAAAGTGATTGACAGCAATAAGCATGTTAAATAAAAACTATAAAAATATCTATAGGAAATTACATGCACGCATATAATCCCCCCACCCCCAAAAATTTCACAAACAATAAAAAAACGATATTAGATGACGGTCTTGTTTGAAATGTAATTGGAAATTTTTAGTAACATTATCTAAAAAAGTATTTTTAATATCAGTCAAAAATGCTAAATTTTAATTCTTAATTTGCCTTGAAATTTGTGAACATAATGATGTAGGTATGCTGCAATTTTGTAAATTAAAACAATAAAAAATTTAATCCATAATAAATTAAAACATACATGTATTTATCCAAAAAAAAGTTATCCATATCAAGTTAAATGATGGTAATGTGTTTAAAATGCAATATCAGATATAATATTCAAAAAAATAAATAAATTAAAAATTATCACTCTTTAAAAAAAGTCCATTTTGAAATTTGTAATAAAATATATATTAATTTAATAATTACAGTATAATAAATAACACTCACCACATTTATTACTGTCATTCAAATTAAAAATGGCTTTTCTATATTATTTTGCAAATTTTGGAGAGGATAAATAAAGGTTACATTTTATTTTTAATGATCAATTCTTTTTTTAGCTTTCTTTTCTATAGAAACATACAGTAGACAGATTATGAATTTAAGATAGATCACTTACGGTTACCATGGTCTTATAAATATATTTTGTTGAGATGTAATCAAAATCCAACTGTATCATCTTGATGTGTTCTTTTAAATATTTAAATATATTAAACCATTTTTTTTTTGTATTTTGTTATTCTACAACAGAAGTGGGAAAGATATTCCAATTTAATATTGGTTCCAGCTTAGGAATTAAACATGGATAAATTATTTATTAGAAGCTAATCAAATTGTAATATTAAGGTTTCTAATTATAATTTCTCTATCATAAAGATGCATAGATTAAGTAGTATGATTGAAATTCCAGAATAAATTGTATTGAGAATGATAAACATTAGCAAAGTGCCACAAGAATGCTTATTTTCTCTACCTGACTTTCGTCAAAAAACTTAGCATATATTAAATATAGTTTGCTTCTTTTTTAGCTTGATTTTGAAAGTTTATTTATATTTGAATACAAACAAACATGAACTTATAGCCAACTGCATGAGTGATTTATTAGTTTTCATCTCTGTTTTACTCTTTATTTAAGAACAAATAGAAACCCGTTTACTGATACATAACTGAGTACACCTCATAGTGTAATTGTAGAACATTAATCTTAAAGCTGGAGGAAAGAAAAATTCCAAATATGTTTTGAATTTTCCCTTTACATATCCAACCCATAATCAATCCAGCTATCCGTCCAATTGTGATTGGTAAAAGATATCTAATTACTCTTAGATGGAGAGTATATCAAGAATGAAAAAATGATTTAAAACCTATTTAGTAGCCAACTATTTCTGTTATAATCAGTTAAATGAATATTGTTATAAGGGAGTGCAAAGTAACATACATTGTAAACAAAAACTAATTAAAGTTATTAGTTTTAGAGTAAATGAAAAAATAATGAAAGATTAATTATTTTCAAAAAAATTAAATAATGATGTTTTAAAATTATGAAAAAATTAATTTAATCTACCATCAAAACAGGATAATTATGAATTAAAAAAAACATTAAATTTATTAACTATCAAAATTGATTGCTTACCCAAGGCAAAAAAACAAAACAGGAAAAAACATTAAGATAAAGAACAAATTGAATTATCAGACTTTTTCTTATCGTATGCTCACAAAAAATAATTGGCACATTCAGTATTCCTCACTTAAGCAAAGTAAGAACAAGTAATGAAAGATATCTGACTCCTGAAGTGAAAAAACTGTATTCATAATTGTGAATAAAATATTTGAAGTTCTGCACAGTTGCTCTCATTGCTAAATATAGGTATTTCTTATTAAGTATAAGTTTTCATTCATAAAATTTTAGAAATATATTTATGGTATGTATTTGATGATGATAATTCTTTGTTATACTAAATATATATAGTTTTAACAAGGCTGTAAACCTTAGCAATGAGCGTCTGAAAAAATCGTCACTAGGGACCTCTGTAGGTCTTTAAAACACATGTGTTTTAAAGACCTACAGAGGTCCCTAGTGACGATGTGTTTTAAAGACCTACAGAGGTCCCTAGTGACGATTTTTTCAGACGCTCATTGCTAAGGTTTACAGCCTTGTTAAAACTATTACTGAAATAATAGTGAGCGTTTAATAAAATTTATAATTACAACTAAATATATATATAAATTTACATATTAGTTTAGATCAAATAATTAATTGGAGTATCTTATCCTGGATCTTATCTTTTATGACAGATTCCAAGATTTTAATGATGAGCAGGGACATAGAAATAGGCCAAATGTTTTTGAGGGTATGGGGATCTTGATGCTTCTTTAGGAAGGGGACTAAAGCAATAGGATACAGGTGGGGGATTATTCTCTTCTCCTGTGCCAAATGGTTGGTCATTCTAAATAGGATGGGAATTGTGATGTGGCTTAGATGATCTAACAGGAAGCACGGTATAGAATGCAGTCCGGGGTGTATTTTATTTGGCAATGTTTGGAGTTTGGCTTTCAGCATATCTTCAGTGATACCATGATCATCTTAACAAATTAAAATGTCTTCAATGGTGGGAGTATTAACATGGCTGAGACAATAAAATTTTTGTTCAAAGGGTTTATGGATTTCCTTAATCATTGGCAGGCCAACAAAGGACTCACTATCAATATTGATGATAGTGGGAGTAGGGAATGGTTTAATAGCACCCAGTGCCCAATGGAAGTAGCTTCTAGTCCAACAGTTCTGCTGAGTCAGAAACACCTTGTCACGCTTTATAGACAGATAATCTGCAAGTGCCTTCTCTTTGGCTTTATATTGCAGCTTAACAGATATAATTTCATCTATAGAAGATAAGGCAGAGTTAAATGCCTTCATTCTGAAACCAAGCTCATCCAAGTCTTTTAGTAATGCCAATGGTCCCTTTCGCTTAATTGTATGTTAGGAGATGATCAATTGAAGAATGCCAATAAAGACAAACCATGCTTCCTCTATAGGTTTAACAAGTATATCTATTTTTTTAAAATATATATATATAAGCCTCAGATGGTATGGCTTCTGTTATATTCGATTTTATCAACATTCTGATAGTGTTACAAGCGGGAGTGACATTATTAGCAGCTTCAATCTGAACTACTAGGGCAAGATGGTCTGAAAAGACCACGTTCTAATTTTGCAGTGATGAGAAAATGTATGTCAGGCATATAAAAGAATAGATCAATCAGTGACCTGTATTTTCTGGTGTAAAAAGAGTAGGAATCATTAGGCAGATGACCCTCACCACTCATAAATGGCTTATCTATCAAGTGAATATAGGTTTTTGTGAATTTTGCATAAGTGATATTAAAGTTGCCAAAGATTAGGGTGGGTTTATTATTATTTACCAATAGCATCTTTATTATGTTAACAACTTTCATTAACATGCAGCAGGACCTATCTGCATACACATAAATTATATTGATCACCAAATTTTGATATGTGACTGATATAGCAATAAGGTTATTCTCCTTATAGAGATTTATAAATTTATTAAGTGGATGTTTTTTATTAATAAGTAAACCGACTCCACCTGCTGCAGTAACGCTATCAGAGAATGCTATGTATCCAAGAGATTCAAGACATTCTCTAATTCTATAATCTGAATTTGAGTGATATTTTGTTTCACCCTCATAAAAAATAAATGTGAATTATTGATTAAGATCCATTGTTCAATGGCATATATTCTTTCCAATGAATTGATATCCCTTACATTTACTCCTACAAACTTATGCAACATACTTGGGGTTAGTAACTTAAATCAACCGCAAAGAATATAAGGTTCCCTTTTAATTCTCAGCATAAATAAAGTGTAAATTGTAGTTGGAATAGTCTGGATCTTCAATGATGTTATCTGAGGTTTCTTCTAACACAATAGGTTCAATCATTATGCTCACAAAATAATTGGCACATTCAGTATTCCTCACTTAAGCAAATAAGAACAAGTAATGAAAGATACCTGACTCCTGAAGTGAAAAAACAGTGTATTCATAATTGTGAATAAAACATTTAAAGTTCTGTGCAGTTTCTCTCATTGCTAAATATAGGAATTTCTTATTAAGTATAAGTTTTCATTCATAAAATTTTAGAAATATATTTATGGTATGTATTTGATGATGATAATTCTTTGTTATACTATATATATATATATATTGTAATGTTTATTTATATACGTTACAAATATATTGGCATTTGGTAAAAGCTAAAAAAGTAAATTTAGATTTTTTTTTGATTAGTATAATTTTTGTTAAAACGTGCAATGAAGGTTAAAATTGTCATTCTTATTTTTTTTTATCTAATTGGAAAGAATAAATGACATACAGATTACTAATCCAGATAAATTAAAAGAATTCCAAAAATATAAGCTAAAAGAAAAATATTTTAGCTAATTAAAGATGGAAGAATAATGCTAAAAAAAAAGAGAACTTTGTAACTTAAATTTAAGAGAGAGTGTATAAGATTATTATCTTATACGCTGATAAAAAGACAAAAGAGTGCGCAGAAGTTCCAAAAATGGAGCGCGATATAAAAAGGAGATGACAACTTCAATCTGGGTCTTCTCTTTAACTTCTAGTTATGTCTCTGAAAGTTGGAGGTTTCCACGAGCATAACCTGTGGCAAGAAATATACTTCTACACAGGTATGCCCCTTGCTGTACCAAGCTGTCACGCAAGCATGGAAACGGGACTTGTGAAGACCGCTTTTTGCAATAAAAGGGTCACTACAACCGTGCCTTTTCTCCAGCTATAGAATGGAACAATAATGGAAGATGCCGGCAGGAGAGACCAATGGAAATTCTCATGATCTGGGATCCCATAAACCTACATGAACTTACTGGTAAGTTAAGAATAAATTTTCCTGGTAGTGACTTAAAAGTTTGCAAACAATTATTTATCTAAGCTTAGACTACCATCCTGATATAGACTTTTCGTATTCAAGGGACTTTCTAATAAAGAATTTTATACAAGATCTTGGGACATTATTAAATTGCTTTAATTGCTTAATCTGTTTTTGTTAATCGATTCATTATCTGGATTGGTGGGTGTGTACTTTCCTGTTTAGTTAATTCGTAATTTAACTTATAAATATGTTTAGTTTGTTAGAATAAAAGAGATTTTACTTTTATCAACCTTTTCATTGTGCGTTATTAATAATAGTTGTTTTTTTTTAGTATTAAATGTATTATTAGTTTAGTGGGATTTAAAACGGAATTTACCTTGCCAATGTATTTAAACAAGCCCAGAAATAATAATCAAAAAGGAGAAAATAGTTCTCGTTACGGTATGATGCAATACCGATTAGTTTAAAAGCACTTTTTTTCTGGTAGTTTACGAGTTACAATATGTTTGACGCCGACTCAGTGGGTCTAACGACTCTGGCACCCTCATGTAGAAATTAAAAACTGAGTCAGCTCACGATTGTACTTAGCAATAATTCTAGGCCGAGTTGATCAGGAAATATAGCTATGTTTTTAGAATAGAAATATAACTTTCTTCTTTTTTGACATAGCTTGATCAACTCACGCGCAGTTTATATTAGCGTGTAAGAGGCCTAGCAAAACGGAAAACGTTACAATATATATATATATTTACACTACATCAGCAAAACTACTCTTAAATGTTAATGAAATTTATTATAGTGATAAAGGGTATGAGAATAATGTTTCTGAGGATAGAGTTGTTAATCTTTCTGATTTGAAGTTAAATGATAGAGAATTAGATATTCTTGGTAAAGGCCCTAATTTTGTTCCATTTCATTCAAAAAATATAGTTTTTGATACAATTTCGTCTATTGAATCTAGTAATTTGAGTGATGAGCAGAAAGTTGGTATTCAGTCGATTTTGAATAAGAGTTTAAAAAGGAAAGAAAAATTTGTTATTAATCCTGCTGAGATTAAACATCTTAAAAATAGGTTAATTGCTCATGATGTAATCATTTCTCATGAAGACAAAGCTGGTAGGTTTGTTATTATGAAAGGAGATGAATTCAAAGAGAAAATGGATAGAGAATTAAATAATGGTAAATATATGTTGTTAAAGATCCAGGTAATTTGATTAAAAGAAAATTGATAGATACTATGAAGAAAATGGTGAATTTAAAAATTTTTAATAGAGTAGATTATTTAAAATGCTATCCTAATGATTTTACATCAGCTAAGGTGTTTGTGAATATTAAAACTCATAAAGATGGTTTTCCTTTAAGATATATTTTTGATTTTACAGGTAGTGTTGTAGAGGGTATTTCTAGATTCTTGAATAATTTTTTAAAACAATTTGTTGATTTTGGTCAGTACACAGTCTCTTCTTCTTTTGAGGCTTTTGAATATATATATATATATATATATATATATATATATTCAAAAGCCTCAAAATATTAGAATAATATATATATATATATATATATATATATATATATATTAATTCTAATATTTTAGGATAAAAGATGTCATATTATTATTACTATTTTTGGGATATTCCGTGTAGTGAAAAAGCTAAATGCTGATGTTTCAGTACAATATCAAGTACCTTCCTCAGAGTGTCCTCTTTCTCAAATCATAAGAATGCATATATATATATATATATATTAGTTTAGATCAAATAATTAATTGTTATATATTAAATTACACCAAGTCAAGTTTTATATGATCAAATTATTTAAATTATTTGTTTTCCAAATCTATGAATAATATTAATGGCCACAAAATTAGACTACGTGTCATTTAACTACAGAGAAAACTAACAACCATCAACATTAATCTTGAGAGATTGAATCTTATAAAAATTAAATTATCAGTAGAAGATAGCTATTGCAGCTTGATAAGTGACTACAGTTCTGTAATGTTTGTATTAAAGCAAAAAAAAATATGTTTTTCTTAAATATCCATTAGAATGGAATCAAGTCTTAAGGTATTACATATTGAGAAGCAAGTTTGACAATAAAAATACAATTAGTTAGACATTATTTATGCAACATATTGAAAAATACTTCTTTATGAATAAAACTGATAAAAGTAAAATAAAAATAGTTACATCAAAAGGCAAAATGTAACTAACATTACCCTCCATCTGTACAGCACAATTAATACAGAAAATTTCTCTTAGGAAGAAATAATCTAAATTGAACTACTATTTCAACCTTTATTTCCATGGCATGTAGCTAGACTAGATCTTAGATCAAGTTGTCATGCCCAAGGAAGAAACTGCATGACTATAATATAATACTAAGACTTGTGAGAGACCAAGTATATGAAAATTTTATTCAGAGAATCACTTTTTTATCAGCTTCTCTGAGTCATGCCAGATGAATGACCAATATAGCAATTATTAGTTGAAAAAGATTTATCATATAAAAAAGCAATCAAAAAAAGGCTTAGATCATGAAATAATCCTAGAGCAGTTCAAATGAGAGACAAAATGTCCATGAAGACAACCGATAAATTAGTACCATCAAGGAGAAAAATTATATGCTTCTGAACTAGAAAAAATAGAATGCAGCACAAATCCGTAGATATATCATTGAAAAACAGAGTAATTCTAGTTTAAACAGGCACACTGCTAAGGTATGTGACCAATCAAAGACAGAATGGTGTAAAATTAAATTTAAAAAGCCATTTACCTGTCCAAAAAGTCAAAATAAAAACTTACATTAAAAATATAGAAATAAGCATTATTGAGCAAAACACTTCATGCTCAAATCTCTCAGAAAAATAACTATGGAGATTGATAGTGGTTCTGGCATCTCACATTCAAAAAATACTGGAATTATCTAACAACAAGAAAAAGAATAAAGAAATTCCACATTTCTAAAAATCTTTTTTAAAGGCACAAGATCTAAATAGAAACAAAATAAAAATTCTTAAAAAGTTATTGGCATTCCTAAAGATTATTGGTAAGTGAAGGGCATAACCATTGTACATTTTTGAAGTTAAAATTAATTCTATTATAAGCTGAAAATAGTTTGTAGGTCAGATATAAAAGTAACAGTTAATAAAAATAAATATCAAACATGAAATCAAAACGAGATTGTTGGGCCTATTCACAGAAAAATGGGGATGAATCAATCACAAAGATGGCATGCAAAAAGCCATTTACCAAAAGGAGAAGGTCTAAGAAACTCCCAACAAATTAGTTAAAAAAGAGTGGTAACATCTTATTATTATAATTACAAAGATAGAGGGGAAATTGAGAATTTGTGATAATTATTGTTACATGATAAATAAAAATATGAATAAAAGCACTTATATAATGCCAAATGCTAGAAAACTAATTGGATTTTAACAGAACTTGTCAGATATTGTGAAATTAGATTAAAATATCATATTTCATGAGATTCTTGATAATGAAATATCAAAATTATTGGTATTAACTATACACATTGGACTTTGTTTATCTTGTCCACCTTTGGTTATAACAGTTCTGAATGCATTTTAAACAAAAATGCATATTCTATTCTAAGGCAGAACTGATACATGCTGACATGGTTTTCACTACACATAGTTGAATAAACAAGAGAATGAGGTCTGCCAAAAATTAGAGATAAATTCAAGGTATACATACAATCAATTAAAACTTCCTAGTTAGAGAAATGGGTAAATCACCGGATCCTGAGAAGATGCTAGCAATGCAAAATACTTAGCAAAAGTTAGAGTACCTTTTCTAAAAGATAAAGCACAAATTGCCTACTTGATATATGATTTGTTAAAATAAAAAGAATATGGGCGTAAGCCAAAAACCAAAGCAGAAAGAATGTGTTTAATCAAATAAGTTTTATTAACTGCAAACAAGCTGTTCACTTATGTAAGTTAATATTGAAATAATAACAGAGCACTGATCCTTGTGAAGATCACATAGAAACTGTGCTACACCATTCAATAGACCAATAGCTTATATGTATGAATCGAGAACACTATCCTAGTGCTAGAAAAAAAATAGTCAATTATATTTGAAAAATCCCTGACTAGCCAAAATATTTTAATAATAACAGACTATAGATATATTTATCAGTTCAAAATCTACTCTTGATCACTTAAACATCTTGGTGCAATTTTATATCAGCATATGATTGTGATTATAAAAAGGAAAAACTAATTCAACACAAAGATATATTATCTTGAATTTCTGATAAACTGTAATTCCGAAAACCAAAAGTGGAAATAAATTACATTATTACTCTCTGATCAAATGAGCTAAACAGCAAAATGATATTAAACTAAATCAAGAGTGATGAATGATACCAAGATTTAATTAAATAGATAAGTGGAGGTTACTTGCAAAGTGACCAAAATTAATTATCGTTTTGGTATGCAAGAATGAAATTAACTATATGCCAAGTGTGCCGGTCGGATTTGTATGTTCACATAATAAGATCTAGAATCTAGGCAAAAGTACCTTGAATCCAATCATGCGCAAGATACACAGGTCAGGAACACTCATGAACTCTGCCCTATTTTCCTATTTTCCAGATCTATAACATTATGAACAACAATGCCGATGACATCGATTTAATTTACTTCTCACTGCAGGCATTGCTCATCGGAGATACAAAAAGACTCTAGGCTAAATTTTAATGATAGACTAACTTAACAACTAACTATATTTTACAAGCAATGAAGGCTCATGACCTAGCATATTAATTATGTATTTAGCAAATATCATCTAGCCAAATTGAGCATAATTAATAACTTAATATATTAACTAAAAGAAAGCAATGGTTCGAGAGTTGATATATATATTTAAGATTTATTAGATTGATAACAAAAATTATGTCGGGTTATTTATCCGACATTAGCCTCATAAGTATTATATATATATTTAATTTATATTTTACAATAACTTGATATTTGTGGCTATGCCAATAATATATGTGTGTGATTTAAGAAATTAGCACTATTGAAATGCATTACTAAAATACTATTACACCCCCAGAGAGATGAGAAGAGCATTTACTTGATTTAAAAAGAAAATAATTTTACAAGCAGATATTACATTTGGTTATTCAATATTATTATCAATTTGAGTTGTAAACAATTAATGTGCGGGACGGATAATGAATAATTATATAAATGATAATAAATTTATCGCATTGATACACAATAAACTAATGGAAATACGTCTGTTAAAGAAATCATCTCATTACAACTTATGGCTATTTCTGGGTGACTAATAATACACTGAAAGGTGGTGTGTGCATGGTGGCAGATTGGAGTGGTCCAATTATGGATCCTGGAGTGTGCTTCATGAATTTTAATAACGAAGTTGACCGATTTCCTCTGCAAATGTAGGCAGAGTCGGTGTTGAGATGAAGGGCGGTTGGCTATGTCTTTATCGGGCTGGATTTCCAGAGCGATTCCCATATAAAGCACGCACAAACGACCAAGTGTGTCCACCGGATGGTTTTACAGCCTGGTTTCTAGGACATGGAAAACGACGATGGGGCTCGACTTAGCGAATACCTCCATGTGAGAAAGAAGCACGAATATATATAAATGAAGTGACCTATATGCACACAACACTTAATAACATAACATAACTATAGATTTGAAGACTATCTAAACATATTTACTGCCCATAAATTGTGAAATACTCGGCATAATGGTATGGTTTCTTCGTTAAACAAACGTGGATAATAATTCTAATTAAATATAAAACAAGGTCTGAAAATCCCCCCCCCCCTTTTTACATTATGTTACTTAATATTATTCATAACTTCCCACACAATTAATAAATCTCAATCTTGGTTCATAAATGCCCTGATGAAATTGCATAAATTAATGCAAAATAAATAGGTGGTGGTAATAGCTATGATGGGTTTTACATATATAATATAAATTAATAATAAGAGATAGCACATTATTTAGAATGGAAAATATTTACGAAACAGATGTCAATCTGTTTTTCATCAGTAAACATAAAAAAGAATTAGTTTGTCTAAAATCACTAGTGCCTGGGCAAATCGAATAAGATTTGTTTTGATTAAGTTATAAGTTAACTACCCGATAATGATGGGTGGGGAAAACGAAAATAGATTATATGCTGGTGATTTTAGTAATATCATTGGCATTTCTTTTTAAAATATAAATTCATAAATCTAAATGAAAATTATTTGCCGCTTGGAAATAAAAGAAAGGAAAACATTTTATAAGAGGCTTAATAGTGATTAGTTATATAGAGTTATAAGCATTACATATTTTAAAGACATTTAGTATATATAGTTGGAAAATATAATAAATATTACAGAGAAGACAGGATTTGAGAATTATGAGCGGTCAAAGTTCTTTTTATCTTGCTATTTGGAAGAGCGATTTTACTATCAGTCAGTCCATTGGTATTGTTTCACTAAATCTAGGGTAGCATTATTATATGGTAGTTAGCATTTCACTTTCACGGGAAAAATATATAAAGTTCATCAGTATGGGATGCCGAGCTTCGCATATGAGAACAGAGGGGAAGGCGAAAGTTCCCCTACTCATGGCCAATTGAGTGAGAATCAAAACTGGCATGGAATATGTATAGCAACATCATAATTTGGTGGTCTCCTCTTCTGTGTGGATTCAAATCCAGCAGTATATATACTTTTATTTTGAAGATGTAATTTAGCAACTACTGCTGGACCTGAGGCGGTTTAAGCACTTACTGTACATCTGGAATAATTTGACCGGATATTTTCTTATCTGGCAAGGCTTTTGAAACAATGCAATTTTGTTATCAGTTTCTCAAATCATTGTTTTAAAATAAATCATGATTTTAAAACAAGCTAGCATGCACAAAATTTCCACTAGTGGGTTTATTTTATTATTACAAAATCATAATCTTTTACTTTTATCTAAGGGGTCTTCCGGGTAATTGTTTCGAGAGACTTTTTAACAAGACTGCATCATTTCTGGCTACAAAATTACATATGAAAAAATAATAAGTTTCATATATGATACTTTATATATAATATAACTTTACTAATTTATTCGCAATCTCCTACACTGAATATATAGATTTATTACTTATGCCCATATACACATGAGAATATTATTAAATAAAATATTTTTAAATTAAAATACATACGTGTTTATGTGATTTATGTTAAAATACTAAGCAAAAGAAATATACCTATTATTAGCTATCTATATACATGCGTAAAGGTGGGTTTGAATAGAGTTAGATGGTAGGAGATTGGATATGGGCTGTGAAGCAGGATCTGAGCATCAGATCATCTGCTTCACAAGATTATATGATGACTAAGTCATAATATCAGCAATTAGATGTGAAAAAATAATTTACTTCCCTATGTTCATCCAAGAATAGTAAGTCCATACTTTGATGAGAAGTTATGTGTGATGTCCTAACATAATAATAATTTGATTAAAAATTGTAAACTGTGCCAATCCATGGCTACATTTTCAGAAAAAAAAATGTTTATACCATAGCTTAAAGTGATTAAATCATGCAGAAAATTCATATTGATGCTTGATCTTTTAAGAGATATATATTTTTAGTAATAGATCATACAAATAAAAACAGAATGATTTGTGAATTTCAAATTCAGAAAAAGAAATGATAATGAAAATCTCCATAATGTAATAATGACCTTCTCTATTATTCTGACATTTCAGGTTTATATTTTGTTAAATTTATTACAACGTACTAAAAATGATAACACGGATTTCATGATAGATTCTGAAAATCCATATTTTTCAATATCAGTGTATTATAGAATAATTACAAATGGTGAAAAATATTTATAAAAATGGATTATTTATTCAATGAGTATCAATAAACTATTTTGTATTTGTTGCAAACTATTTTATTCCCATGAAGTGGCTTCAGTCTTATGATTAGTCAGTCATTCTAAATGGAAACATATAAATAATTATTTAAAGAGGTAAAAAAATTATTTAAACATGTAAAAAATTATTCACGAGTGAAACAAGAAAAAAATTTCAAAAATGCAAAACAATAATGAAGTAGTCGGTCATTGTTAAATGAATGAGAGCTTTAGAAAAATGGATTAATGGCTTGGTGGACACTAAACTTCAGGTTGGTCCTCTCCTGGGTCATAGTGTTAATATCCAGTGTAAAGGTTTCTTTTAACTCATATATGCTCTCTCTGATCCCTTCATATGCTTCCTGTAGCTCTCAGATCACCTCTTCCTGTTTTTTTTGTTCTTGGGCCTGTTCAATCTTATCCTTCCCTAATTTTTTCTCTATCTCTCTTTTGACCCCTTTTACTATACTCTTCAGTGTATACCCTTGCTCCTCTAGTATACTTTGAGTGTCCTCAAACTCCCTCTTTAATTCTTGTAATGTTTGGTTGGTTTCCTTTCTGTGGCTCCCTAAAAGCCCTGTAAACTTGGCCTATATCTCTTCATAATTTTGCTGGCAGTCTATCTGCAATTTCTCTAATCCTTTCTGCAGTCTATCCTCTGCCTGTCTATCCTTTTCCTCCACCCTTTGATTCAGGATCTCAAGTCTCTTTTCCAACTTTTTATCTAGAGTTCCCATTTCTTCATTTCTAGCTTCCCTCTCCTCCATCCTTTGACCCATCCTATATATATCACTATATAGGGTGATTTATACATATGAATTTATAGCAAGCAAATAAATAAATTGACCTTTGTATAACTTAATTTTGAATATCAATATTTGTAACTGTAAATCAAACTCCTCTGCCATATTTTAATATAATTGGCATATGTTCATATGTATATACTGTTATGAATCTAACCATGAGTGTTTTTATCTAATTATTTTAATTGGGTTTAAACCCAGAATAGATCGGGTTAATAATCAAAAAGTTGAGATGAAATGGGTGGGGTCAAAACCCACTATTTCAATAATAAAGGCGGAAGTCGTTTCGAAATAATTTGTAAAAATTATTTTGATTTTCGAAAGAACTCCATCCACCTTCTTCTGCAGTTGTTTTTTTTAATTAAATGTTTTAAAAGAGAGAGCAAAGAATACATTGCCATTTAGTTTAACTAAACTTTATATTCATTTTATAATTAGACTAAGAAAGACATTCATATCTATATGTATGCATCTATTTAATTTGTTGATTTATATTTTAGAAAAGTAGCTAGCAATTATTATTATTCATATGTATACTTAATCAAGCAAAATGCTATTTAAAGAAATATGTATTGGGGTGTGTGGTATATATAAGCATCTGTTATTTTTATATTTTGCAATAGAGGGATACAAAGCCATCTTTTTCATATAATTATCTATTCAATATTAATCAGATCTATGTGCATAAATTAATTAAATAATGATAATTATTGATTAATCAGGCTAAGAATAAATGCTGATATAATTTCTGCATATAAGTTTACTTAATGGCTTTGAAGTGAGGGTTTTTTTTATTATTGTATAACGGAATTTCTAGAATAGTAATATACAGGATCATATATCTATATATTAATGTTAATAATGCTTTAATATTTATGGTCATTTGACCGCATTCCCAATACTGAGTTACTTCGTAATTGTATCGTGTCTCTACATTATTTTATTGCTTTTTTGAATTACTTCATCCAGCCAGCTCATGAATACTGGACATATCAGATGCCTGGAGTAGTAAATCCTGTTAAAGGAGTGCGATAAGAAATGAACATTAAGCTATCACAAACGGGTGCGATAAGAAATGAACATTAAACTATCACAAAATACTTCATCCTTGAACCCGGGTCATGCTTAGGCAAATGAGTTCCTTTCTCTAATAATCAGAGGTGAAGTAGCTATCCATTAACCAAATTGGTATCATGATGAAGATTTTACTATATTTTAGAGACCCACATTTAAATATATACATAATCACCGAGTACCACACTGAATCTTACCCTTTTGTTTTATAGTTATGCCTGCTGATATATGACTTGTGCATTGCTATGCAAATCTATTGTTAAAGATTCATTGGGGTTATATATATATATATAAATAAGACTGTTTAATTCAATCTCCAGTTTGTTTAACTAATTTAAACATGTTGACTTTGCCATATCTGCACTTCCTCTCTACCTAGTTAAATTCATCCATATGTTTAATAAGGCATATCAAATGTTTTGTTTTTTGTTTCTTTTAAAAGTTGAAAGTTACAACTGAATCTTATGTACATGTGCGGTACTTTCTTGTTATTTGTAAATAATTCAATTAAATCAAATATAGACAATCATATACTAGCAACAAAATATAATTTATAATAGTAACCAAGTTGTAGATGTTCATGTGTAAGCCTGATTATCACATACTAGGATTCCTAAGAGTCTTGTCTCTACCTGACCACCGGGCAGCATTACAAAATTTAACTCTTTGTGAGATTAAGGAAGTGAGTCACTTAGTTATAATCTAGATGGGTAGGTAAGGTTCAAACCCCCTTTACCTATGTCTCTGAGTCAGCTTAAAGCAACTATACTTTCTGACTGTTACAATATAAATTAGGATATTTAAATAAAAATGATTGGGAAATCTAAACATTTTTATTTCCATACAAATTTTATTAATTATAGTGACAAAAGGACATTGGCCTGTTTGGTTTGTGAAATGGTAGAGTATATATGAAATATATTTTGAGGCTAGAGCAACTGCCTTAATAATAAATATTTACAATCAGAATGTGTTTCTAGGAATAAATTGATGTCGAAATCTAAACCTTTATTTATAAGTTTTCTTAATTAATTATCACAACAAAATGATGTTAGTCTGTTCTGTTTAGCACAATGATAAGAGTATAAATGGAATATATTTTGAACTCATGTCTAGAAATTTGAAGTCCATATATTTGTCACAAATACATTTAATTAAAGAAGTATTTCTCTTATATTTACGTAAAACATATTTACACTCAAAATGTATTTCTAACAATGAAATGATTAAAAAATGTACACAATTTTATTAATTATCTTTAGTATCTTGGGACCCCAGAAGTGAAGCAACTTTGTGCCCCACACAGCTTGCACACCCACATATTGTAGCCCTGGGAGATGCAATAATATTTTGGATGCAATCAATTTAATTTTTAGATGTTATTCATTGCTTTTATATTATTTTCACCATCTGTAATTAGTTAGAAAATTTTATCTGACAATATAATAAATTTCACTATTAAAGCAGTATGTGAAGCTTATTGGGACAATCACATTGAATGTTTAAAGCTCAATTAGTGAAAATTTAACAGATTCAGCTCCTGTGTATTAAAGCAATGTTATATTGTAAATGAACACTAATTAAAAGGTTATTAGATTTAGAGTGAACAAAAACTAATTAAACAAATTAATTTATCAGAAAACTAATTTAAATAATATTTTTAAATTCCAAAGATTATTTTAATTTAACATAATAGAGTAATTACAGATTGAAAAAAGAAACCCACTAATAATTAACTATCCAAAATAATAAGCTTTTCCAGAGACAAGAAGATATGAAGTGTATATAAATGACAAACTAAATTATTAAGGAAATTTCTCTTTTGCTCTTGAATAAAAAGCTTAACTGTCATTATCACTTAAGCAAAGCAAAAATAAGTAATGATAGTTGTCATCAGAAGTGAGAAAGCAGTTATGGAAAATTTGTATTAGGCTATTGCAGTTGGTTTTTTTTACTGTTGAATAAAACTTTAGATGAATCTGGGTATTTGGAAATAAAACTTTTCAGAGATTATGTAATCACTACCATTGTTAATTAGGAAATATTCCTTTGTTAAGTTTTAGAAACTTATATTTATTATATTAAATGTATAAGCTAAAGAAATTGTATATTTCAAACTACTTATATATTAGTACAGATCAGATAATTTATATATTAAATATCAAGTTAAACCAAATCAATGGTAAAGCTTCATATTATCAAATATTTGTTCAATGAATCAGCAGATTATTACCAACTGCAATTAATTCTTGCATTTATCTTGGGAATTTCAGAATGAATAACGAAGCAGATACCAAATCTGGATTTTTAATATTAGCAGAAAAACTTTCCTACCTATTTCTTTTTAGCTATGTTAGTGAGATAGTATGAGATACAACATTGGGGAAACAATATGCAAATCTATATAAGGAAAAACAATTGGATTTCAAAAGTGTCGTAAATTTATTAAAATCATGTATAGAATACAAGTATTTGAAAATGTTTTGACTTAAACAGAAGTAGTAGCAAAATTTTTTGGATAGAAGCCAATATTTTCAAATAAATGAATAGATCATAAAAATAAATTATTTATGAAATGGAAGACACTATCTTATTATTGGTGAGAAAAAATTTAGCCTGCATTATTCAAGATCTTTAGACAGTCTCTTGAAGAAAGATTCAATCAAATAAAAATATAAGAAAAACATTGGAGTTTTCTCTTTAACTAAAATAGGCGATTTAAATGAATTGAGTAAACATTAAATGAATTTGCATTCAATTCTTAATATTTTTGAAAAACATCAATTCCCTTTCAAAAGAAAACAAACTGCAAAATATAAACCCAAATATGTGGGTTGCATTGGAATTTTGATGACAGCTAAGCTTCTCAAACAGGATGATGGGATCCTATTTTACTGGGGGTAAAAAATTAACCAGTTATTCTAAGATAATAAACCAAATTTCCCAGGAATCACTCTAATTATGATTAAGACTTTTTCACTTTTTTAAAAAGATATCAAAAATATTTGCACAAAAATTTTAGTATATGTATTTGCTCTAATTTTTTGGTCTAATAATGAATTTCAGTGAAAAATTTAAAAAATGCAATATTTGTGCCACAGATACTGAATTGTAGTTGTCTGCTACCTATAATTATAATTTACAAACTTTTCAGTATAAAACTATTATTATCAAACTCATTTTCTATTCTGAAATTCTTTTTAATATGAATTTGTAAACAAAAATGTCACAAAATGGTATTAAATTTGACTTTATCAAATTCAACCTCAGAGAATCCCCCTATTTGCAGTTATTTTTGGTGAATGCGTCTATTTTATATTATTATGATTATTACTGTGAATAATTTATTATAAACAAAAACATAAAATAAAAAAGTGTTTAACACTTGAAAATTTTATTAATTCTTAAAAACAAATCTTTATGGTTAAATGTTTTTGAAGAATAAAAAAAAATTGACAGCTTATGTTTTTTTTAAAAAGTACTATAAAAATTAATAGTTTCATTTCTCATTATATTTTATTCAAATTAATATGAATTTATTTTTGTTTTGTTTATGATGAATTATTTTAGATTTAAGTTTTTCACATTAAAAATCTTTTTTGAATAACTCGTGTATCTTTTGTACTGTTTTTACCTGAAAAAAAAAAACAACTTCAGCCTCAACAAAACAACACATGCTAAGTGGATTAATCCTGGGAAAAGAATCATTTTCATTATATGAATTTGCATTCAATTCTTAATATTTTTGAAAAATATCAATTCCCTTTCAAAAGAAAACAAACTGCAAAATATAAACCCAAATATGTGGGTTGTATTGGAATTTTGATGACAGCTAAGCTTCTCAAACAGGATGATGGGATCCCATTTTCCTGGGGGTAAAAAATTAACCAGTTATTCTGGGATAATATACCAAATTTCCCGGGAATCGCTCTAATTCTGATTAAGACTTTTTCCACTTTTTTAAAAAGATATCAAAAATATTTGCACAAAAATTTTAGTATATGTATTTGCTCAAATTTTTTGGTCTAATAATGAATTTCAGTGAAAATTTTAAAAAATGCAATATTTGTGCCACAGATACTGAATTGTAGTTGTCTGCTACCTATAATTATAATTTACAAACTTTTCAGTATAAACCTATTGTTATCAAACTCATTTTTCCATTCTGAAATTCTTTTTAATATGAATTTGTAAACAAAAATGTCAAAAAATCATATTAAATTTGACTTTATCAAATGCTATCTTAGACAGTTCTCTGCTAAGTTGGCCTACCTGAAAAAGGCTTTGTCACAGCCCATACTGAGTTATTTGAAGGGAGAAGTGGCTAATAAAATCCATAAGTACAAATTTTATTATTTCAAGAGTCATTTTCTATCAAAGAAAGCTAAGAATTAGTATGAAAAGTCAAATTATAATCTGGGCAAGATGTTATACAAATGCCCGCCTATGGTAAAAATAGAACAAATCCAATTAAAAGAGATGTAATTAATCAAAAATCAACCTCAAACTTAGATGATAAGTCGAAAATAATAGTAACAAAGAATAATAATAGCAAGCAACCAGCTAAGAAGAAGGTAATGAACAGCAAACTTTTAAAAATGCCAGAGAATTGTAAAAACTCAGATAGTATAAAAAAATAAAGGAAAATGCGATTTAAAAAGTTACGGTCTTCAATCAAAGTCTGATAATGAAATAGTGTTCTAAACACAATGATGGGACTAATATGATAGATAATGATGAAACTAACAATGCAAAAAAAGAATTATGTGAAAATATTCAGAAACAAAAAAGTTGTGCTAAAACAATGGCATCGTTCATAAACAATGTAAATATGGTGTCTTTCTTAAAGTAGTCAATAGTGGCGAAAGTTTGCAGGATGGAAAAATGTCACAACATGTAAATATGATCCAAGTTTTAAAAAGTGATATTATAGAACATGATGACAGCTACAATTCAAGACCAATTGTGACTTCCTCCTACGCAGGAAAACAAAGTTACGGCCATAAAATGGGCGCAGAGGTGGTGCTATTTAAAAATAAACAACCAGCAAAACTTTTAATCGTAATGATATATATTTAGAAGCTGAAAATGAATGTATAAATAATACAGATAACTACAAACATCAGGAGAAGCTTACTGGAGTGGTGGGGAGGATCCTTCCTGCATGGGGAGCTAGTGGAAGTATTGAAACAGTAATAGGAACCAAAATAATACCCCCAAACAAACTAGAAATGCATAAAAAGACCCATAGAAAATCCATTAATAAGGACTTGACTCAAGGGGCCAGATGTAAAATTCCTATTTATATAAATGGTAAATCAAGAAATACTTATTTTGATAGCCAATTAACCACATTAAATGAAGTAATTATAAAGCCAACTATAACGGTTTGACTATAGGCAGAGATAGTCAAAGATCAACAATAAATCATCTTTCAAAAGACAACTTTCCACCTTTGACAGCTGATACAAAAGTTAACCCCCTTAAGCAAACTAGTCAAAATTGGGACAGTAAAACTCAAAACAAAAATAATACAGTGAACTAGTCAAAATTGGGACAGTAAAACTCAAAACAAAAATAATACAGTGCCCATGTCATATGCTGAAACCATAAAGATGAATATAAACAAGCATAATAATAATGATTTTCATTTGCAAAGTGGTTTTCAGGGAAGAGAGGAAACAAATAGCCACATAAGATCTTTGCAGTTGATGCACTTGGATGAAGTCAATAATGTGGATGAGGTGATGTCAGAGATTGATGACCTTGAAGAGGAAATTAGAAATAACCCCTCAATATATTCTGCAATCTCTGACAAATTTAATCAGGCTATTCCAGCAGTCCTGATGAAGACATTCGAGACATATAAACATGATAGAACATTGATTATGATGACCACAGACAATTATTTAAATCTATTTAAATTTCTGTACAAGAACTATATGCTTTAATTAAACAACAGGGACTCGAACAAACAATATATAAAATTTTATTTCATGTGAACAATAGATATCTAATTGTGCAATTTAACAATTCTTTCATGAAAGAAGCATTTAAAAATAAATTCAAGACTATAGCAAATAAACTTTTGATCTGCATGTGTCGATGGTTTGATTCAAAATTATGGTGTGAATTTTGGTCCTGCAGACTTGCAAAAAATTCTAAGCCCTTTTGGAAGAATTCTAAGCCTACAATTCCAATCAATCAATTTTCTGGGTATACATTTCTTAACAAATTTGGCCAATTTTAAATTAATATTAAAGAAAGGAATATCTTCTTTGCTAATTCCCTTTTTTGATTGAGTACTAAGAGGCTTCCTTAATTATCTTGCTGAAAGGTCAGCCCCAGTGTTTTTCTTGTAAGCATAGAGGGCATCTAAGGAGGGAATGCCCCGACAGAAAATATAACTTATGCGGAGATATAAGGAAAAGATTGCATAAATGTCAAACCAAAAGTTATAATAACCTAGGATCATGGCCTGGTTTAGATACAAGAGAAGAACAGAAAAGAAATAAACTTAAAACAATGAACAAAGGAGGAGATATTGAATGAGACTCAGAACTTGGAACAAAATGTTTCATCGCCATCTGATACTCTCAAAAAACAGACTTTAAATGAAGACATTGCAACATTCATGGGAGAGCCTAGTCCATGGTATGTAAAGACTTCAGCACAAGAGAAGAAACACAAAATGAAAGAAGAATGTGGTGTAGAAGGAAAAAAGACCGAGAACAAAAGCTTCAGTCTCTCCTCAATCAAGAGTAAATTCGGACTGTGAAAGTGTACACACAGTGAATTTATTGGATTTATCAGATCAAGAAATAGACTCATCACCTCAATTAATTAAGAAAACAAGATTAAATTCTTCTCTAAATGAACCACTGATGGAGCCCATTCCAGATGAATTTATCAATGACAACTTAGATATCATTGTCTCATATAGTGACAAAGAGAATTTAGAAGTTAAAAATAAAATAATTAAATCCCCTAAAATCAGTGATCAAGAAGTAATACTACAGTTGCCGAAATTTGCTGTGAAGTTAAATGAGCACTATCAAAAGAATGAAACCGATGAAGAGCTGGAATCATGTTCTGGTTTTCTTAATCCAACTGTGAGATGATTAAAATTGCCTCAATAAATATTAGGGGCTTGAATTCACAGGCAAGGGCCTTTGCTTTGAAGTGATGGTTCTGTGTTTGTAGCCCTGATATATTATGTTTTGGGGAGATACATAACAAAACTGATCAACACATTATTAATAAAATAAATACCATTGGGTTTTTTCATTATTCCTATTCTAATATGGCTGCAGGAGGGGTTGCAATTGTAATAAATAAAAATTCCCCTATCACCTTTTTTAAAATCATCAAAATTGACAATAACTGCTTGATTGTAATTATCAAATTTAAAAATTATACTTTTAACCTAATTAATCTTTATCTTCCTAGAAAACCTGAAATCATACACAAAATTATACAGAATATAAATATAGTATTGAGGACTAATCCCCTTCCCACTTTAATTATTGGGGATTGTAACTTAACATATGATAATTTTCAAGTTAGATATGGATGATTGATAAATAGGAAATTAATGAGCTATCGATCACTGTTTCCAGATGGGGCATTCTTTTATAATAAGAAGGCAAAAACACCGATTGATTTGCTATTTGTCTCCCCAGAAATTCTTAAATCCCTGAAGGTGCAACTGTGACCAATTATGTTTTCAGACCACTTTTTAATTGAATGTGATTTTCAGTTCAATAACTCTAATGACTCAGCACAGGAGCTCCCCAGAACTATAAGAATGTTCAAAGAAGTTGATTTGAGTAATCTTCATCCATATCATGCATGGATGCAATTTACAGAAATTCTTGGTAAATTGATTACTAAATGCACCTCAAAAGCCTGGGGCCCTATTAAGTTATTATCCGAATTAGATAAGATTGCAACAAAACTAATGAACTTGCCCAGTGAGGCACAGAATGTTGAATCTATCATAGACTTGAAACTGAAATACAAAAGTAAGCGGGAGGAAATTGCTGAATATTATTCTATAAAGAGATCATGACAATTTACATATCAGCACTGTTGGACCAGGGGCTATCTTAGGTGGGCCTTTGGAGCTAACAGAAAGGCCAAGGCACCCAGAGTGATTGAGATAGATGGCAACCTAAAATAAGCATGAGGAAGTTGCTGAATATCTTTCTATAAAGAGATCGTGAAAATTTATATATCATCAGCACTGCTGGACCAGGCGCTATCTCAGGTGGGCTCTTGGAGCTAACAGAAAGGCCAAGGCACCCAGAGTGATTGAGATAGATGGCAACCTATATGGTGGTCTTCCATGTTGGCCAGGATATGTGATCATTTTGTTGAAAAGTTTAAGCCAGGTGGAATCATGATTGAAAGAGAATTTAATTTAATTAAAAATTCAAGCCACACAATCACAGAAAAAAGAATTATTGATAAATTAAAGATGATGCCAAACAAAACACATCCTAGCTTGCACGGAATCCCAAAATTCCTCCTGCTTCATTTAAGTGCTTTCTCAGCACCAATCATTAAAAGGATGGCAGATCTTTTGGCTGACGGCTCCCAGGATCTTCCAGGCATCATCAACCCAATTTCCATGGTTTCTCAGGTTAAGAAACTAGAAATCCCTTGGAACCTGGGGAATCTCAGGCCAATATCAATGATCTCTCTACAGGTAAAGAGAGTTGAGGCCCTAATTAAAAATGACATAAAGATATTATAATTGATCAGCTGTCTAATTGCCAGTTTGCCAAAAAGGGGAGCTTGATGGCTGATGCTGTGAGCCGATTTTGTCTATTGATAGACCACATTTGCATGAAGATCTCACAGCCAATCACAGTTCAGCTCTATTTTGCTGCTGCTTTTGATTGCGTTCGAGTTGGTGCACTTATGAAGATCCTGGAGCGACTCAAAATACCAGCTGCCTACCTCCAGATGATAGAGAACCTCCTGTATAATAGAGAGGTGGTTTTTATCTCTGGATGGGAGGATTGCCCCAGGATTTAAGCCTGTTGTTTCTATTTCTCAGGGATCTCCTCTGAGTGCTCCTTTTCACTGCCTATGTGAATCTCCTCCTGCTGAGCATCGAGACATCTCTTAAAGGGATATCCATACCTTTGCTAAGAGAGAAGATCCATCATGTCTCCTATATGGATGATGTGGTTTTTCTTGCTTTGCAGGAGGAGCTTGCTGGGCTAGAGGAGCTCTTCGACCAATATGAACATAAATTTGGTCTAAGGGTCAACAAGGAGAAATCGGCAATCTGGTCGATTATGACCGGCAAGCAAATTCCCAGCATATTTAAGGGTCCACCTCAGAAGTTCCTGGGTTTTCATCTAGCACCCCCCATCTATAATAAGGAATGAAATTGAAAATAATGACTAAGATAACAAAATTTATGGGATCGTTGGAGATTTATTTGTCTTTGTTCGGGAAAATCATGCTGATGAATGCTATCATGCTTTCCAAGATTACATACTTCCTTGTGAGCTTCTCACTGATAAAAGCCTTTATAAAGAAGGTTGAAACCCAATGTAGGAAGCTGTCTTGGGGGGGGGGAAGCTTCTGTCATCAGCCTGCACCTCCTACAGAAACCTAAACAGATGAACGGCATAGGACTACATTCAGTCAAAATCTTATTAATACAGTGTTTTCATAATGTACTTACCAGATTATTTATGAAAAACCCAGATATGGAAGGGTCAATATTCCCAGAAGAAATAACTTCTACCGATAGGCTACCTCCCAAAAGTGGAAGGCTTTGGATTCAAAAGCAAATCTCCATAGTATTTAACCATCTAAAAATGAAGAAGCCAGGAAAAATGTTTAATAACAAACTAAACTACTGGTACACATATGATATTATGAATCCGGAAGAAACTAAAATTGACAATATTCTTTTGATTGGGATATCGAGGTTCTCCAGGTTGACCAAACATCTAAAATTGGAACCGAGGTTTGTTGATTTTTTAATCAAGGTCAACCTTGGGGCCTTGCCTACTGCTGACTTCCTACATAGTAAAAGGAATTATAATCTAGACCCTATATGCGCACTATGTAGGCATAGTGATGAGACAATGGCACATATATTGGAGTGTCAAATTTGGAATAGCATAAGAGATATTTTTAAATCATTAAAAACAAAGAATCAGCTTGTGTAAATTTGATGAAGGCCTTCAAGAATGGACATTATGGGGTCGTAAGATTGGCAACATTTATAAATTTTTCCATTTGGTCACTGAGAAATAAGACTATCTTTGAAAGTGGAGAATAATATGACATGATTAAAATGTCTTTACACTTATTAAAAGAAATTAAGTAATTAGACCAAAAATTTTCTCAGAATTGGATGTTCAACCAGACCTGGTCCCTAAAAAACCTAAAACAAAGAGTAGTACCGATGATGAAAAGAATATAAAGTTGTAAATCCACAGATACTGAGAAAATTTGAATGAACCATTTACCTAAAACATTCTAGATAAACTTAAAATCCAAGAACTAGAAAATGCCATTATAAAAGTTATTCACCTAATTGATGAATAATAGGAAAGGGCTTTAATCATTGACCCAATAAATATATTAAGACTGCTTTAATAATGCTTAATGGTAACCGATTTGTTTACTGTAAAGAATCTATGATATATTTTGTGTAATTTTCCATCTTATGTATTCTATGAAAACCTGCTTTTAAGTAATTTTTATCAATGTAATCCCTATATTGGATTGGCTAACTTCATGATCTATAAGTAAAGTGTATGATTTTCATATATGGTTCATAATGATTAATCTCTCAATATTTAAAATGTTAAATTAATACACACAGAAACATTGGAAATGCTCTTCACTTGATAAGATAAAGCTCTATAGACTAAATGGCCAAATATGGTTTTAATCATTGTCCACATGTTCATAAATTAAACAAACTTATATGTGTTTGAATTGACTAACACCATCATATATGTGATATACATGATCAGATTAATGTAAATGGGCCACTATTATGATTTCTGGAATGGGAAGTTATATGTCTTCAATTTCTGGTGATAACTAATGTCTTAATGTAAATGATATGAAATTAATTGGTTTTTGTTTATATATACAAGTGTAACCTCTGATTTTGTTGACTGATCTCCTTTGAGATTGATATGTAAATGTCCTTTTTGTAAATGATTCTTATGGTTTGTCAATAAAATTTCCTTTTGAAAGAATCATTTTTATCAAAATCCCGTGATTTGAATTTTAAGGGAAATTAGAAATCCTACTAATGACTCTTTTAATTAATGGATCCAAGAAATTGTAACAAATTAAAACTTATCAAAAAATATTTACAATAGTCTATTGAAAATACTGTCTCAGACAAAATGTGTTAGTAAAACATTTAAGTTTTGGCAGATTTAAAATCTAGAAAAAAATATCTAAATTTTAAGCAATTAAATTACAATTACAATGTAAAACAATTTTTGTTTCTTTTTGTGTAATTTTTCTGAATGAATAAAAATGACAGAAATATTAAAGCTATGAAATTAATAATAACTTGAAAAAAATACTCTTAGTTAACAGAAAATACTTAAATATGTAGGGATCACTACAAAGGAATGTCAGCAGTGCAAAATTATCTTGTATATCCTTCTTGGAGTGATAATTTCAAGAATAAATGTAGACATTTTAAGTATTTTTGGTTCATTGTTAAATTACTAAATAGTTCTATCAAAAAGAACACACTTTAAATGAACATTGATTACTAAAATAGTTATTATACAACTAAGCTCTTCTTCTGTCAGCATATTTTCTGTATCAGATTACAATTTTTCTTATTAATTTTATTAAATTGGAAAATTTTTTGGAGAGCTGAAAAAGTTACAATAAGATGCATTATGGTTTCTCCTTTGTCGAAGTCAGGAATCTCACAGCCACTATGCTGAAAGAAACCTGTTTGCCACAGTTACCTTCCCTTTCCATTCTCCACCTAAGTTTTTACCACATTCTTCCTTATACTGCTCCCATCCCATTTCCACACCATCTTTGTCCACTCTATTGCCAGAATAAAAACCAACAGCCCACTTTCTACGTAATCTTTGTTTATATTTATTCTCCGACATTTTCATTATTTGTATCCCTTTTGCTTGCAAGTATTTGCATTCAATTAGCAAATGCCTAATATTTTCTATGCCTTCCTTACATAACTTACAGACTAAATCATGCACATTTCTTGATTTATGTGTATGTTTCCTTGTTGCTAACCATCCTATTCAAGCCTTAAACAGTAAACTACTTTTCTTGCTATTATCATAAATTAACTCACACCCAATATCCTGTTTACTTTTATACATATTTAAACTTTTTTTACTCTTTATACTAGTTCTCCATCCCTCCAACTCCTATTTTTTATTAATGAATCTATTCTTCTATCCCATTCTTTGCCACTATAACACTTAACAATTCTCCTAACACAATCATCTCACTATTTGTACAAGAATACTAACAAAGTCTTTATCCAAATCTTCTGCATAGCATGCTACCTTTCTCACTCATATTGTTGCCTGTCCTTTACTCATAACCCAATTTAATATCATTTTGGCTATTCTTTTACTAGTCATAAATTGTAATCTATTGAACATTTTCATTTTGCTTTTTACATCTCTCATATAAAAACTTGACCATCCCATTTCTCCTTGAATTGCCTCCTTCACTAACCACCCATCTGCATCTAATGCATGTCTTCTTACTTTTCTTTGTACTTTTTCTAAGTAATCTAACACCCCTTTACTAACATATAACAGCCACTCCCATATAATTCTTTCTACATCATATTTATTATATGAAAACACTGTTAATTTCATTATCTGGCCCTTTCTTTTCTTTATCATTTTTTCCCCCATTCATCCAAGCAATTTCTGATTACATGATTCCCAAATAGTTATACCTATTCACCACATTTAACTTTATATATCAATAAAAATTCTTTCTCTTTTTCTTCCCCGGCATTTATCATCATTACTTTTGATTTTTCTTCATTAAACTTAATTCTATCTCTTTACAAACCCTTGCACAAGTCTTTAGCATAACTTCTATATTTTTCCTACTTTATGTGCACAAGATACTATTAGCAAGTAAAAGACCTGATAATGTATACACTCCCTTGCCATCTATTAATGGTATCTCTATACTACTTCCTAGTCTTTCTATTCCTCTTCATTTCTCTCAAATATAACAAAAACAAAATAGGTGTTATAGGGCATTCTTGCCTTAGTCCACCCGACTTTTAACTCCCTGATTCTATATTTCCTAATTGATACTTATAGTAATTATTTTCATACAAACCCTTAATAAGATCCACTAAAGACCAATACATTCCCAAATTTACTAAACTTATTCACAATCTATTTCTGTTTACTCTACCATATGCCTTCAATATATCTCTAAAGACCATATATAAATGTCTACCTGTATTCCTATTCATATCTATAAGTTGTGTGATTACAAATAAATTATCTGCTATATGATTATTCATTCTAAAACCTGCTTGCTTTTCTCCCACTATATTATTTTCTTCCTTCCATTTTGTGACCTTTCTTGTTGTTATCGATCTATAACTGATTATCTTTCAATGCTCCTTACCCTTTCTTTTAACTGGTTGATTCTCCAGGCACCATATTGAATTTTAAAAAAAAACTGACCTGAAATACAATTTTCACAATAACTTCAGTTTTAATAATGTTAGAGCAAAACTTTACATTGATAGAAACTAGAAAATCTAAGGAAAACAATAAGACAAATAGTGATAACCATTTAAAAAATAAGGAAAGAAAGAAATTTTAACTTCCGACATAATTATTACTTTATTGTTTGTTCATAATTTCTAATTTATCATTAACTAAGTTTAAATTACATTTTCATTTTAACTTCCGACATAATTATTACTTTATTGTTTGTTCATAATTTGTAATTTATCATTAACTAAGTTTAAATTACATTTTCATTGATAATTTCTTTGTATTCTTCACAAAATTATCTTTCAAACCATATATAATACTTTTTACCTAAGATAATCCATAGTTTCAGAATCTTCAAAAGTATTTGCCTAAGAATTTTTCATTTTTATCTTGTACTTTGCGTCTACAAGAAAAAGATTCAACCTCAAAAGATACAAAACAAATCATTTCCAGAAAGTGGATATGCATTTGTCATCATAGCAATTAGCTTCTTGTCTATCTAAAACTAGAAATTGTAGCGTACTATTTGTATCACCGATAAAATGAGTTTCATCTTTTCATTTTATATTTTTTGTGTACATCAGTGATGTTTATATTCTTTATGTACACCAGTGATGCTATCTTGTTATATTTATTGTCCCACAGAGATATAATTTATTTGCATATAGCTCATTTGCTAGCTATAGTCTTGAAAATAATGTGATGCAAGATGTAAAAAAACTATTGACCCCACAGCATGAGTATCAAGGCATAGGCAAGAATCAGAAATTTGATTCTTTGCCTGCATACAATTCCATGTGGTATATGCATAATCATTGTGGCTACAACTACACACACACCATTTAAAATCTCTCTTCATTGGTTATAAATATTTATATTTTCACATGGTACTATGCCCAGTAAATTTTGTGATTGCTTTATCAACTGCAACCTGTAAACATTCTGTACATTTGATTAACTGTTTTTAAAATTTACATTGCACTGCTCTATATATGTAAATCATTACTTGTTATACAAACACACAAGAGAAAACACACCAATACAAATATACTAATAAATTATTAAATCTTTTGAGAATCATTATGTCTATAAAATAAGGTTATTTCAAACTTGGATCAGAGACCTAAAATTTCACTGTACAAAAATCACTTTTGTTATATTTGAATACAAATTTATATAATGTATAATAAAGAGTATAAATGATTTAATATTATATAATTTATATATTACACACACATCAATACAAACGCAAACAAATTAATATACGGTTTATCAAATAATTTTAAAAAATTTAAAATATTAAAGTAATTAAAAAATTAAAATTAATAACTTATGATTATGTCATGTTGAAGGTCTTCATATCTGAATTATCAGCATACTTTTAATCCTCTATATTAGTTTATAAGGCTGATAAAGATTTTTTGCCTTTATCGCCCCGTGTAAACTAGTAAAATGACTAGAAAATAAATAAAGTAAACGCACCTATCTAATATAAATAAAAAATTCAAATACATCATTTTAAAGATGGAATCAAGCAGCAATGAATGCTGGGATTTCTGTTGACATTATGCTTATAGTTTTTGTGCAATTTAAAAAAGAAAAAAAATAAACCAATCATCTGTGACGTGCAAATGATATGCAAACCATCCACCAAAGATTAATTGCAAAGGGATAATTTTATTCACTCGATTAACGAACAGCTAAGTTTTAGTGTATTTCCATTTTTATTTTGCCCTATTTAAATAAGGATAGCTAACCATTTTTATATGTAATCACTGAAGTGAACTGTTATGCAAGTGGAAAATGAATCCACTTCCATTTTCTTTTCTCCATACTTATAATTAATTGGTATTTACAGTTTGATATTTGGTTATTTATTTATGAGGATATTAAAATGAATTGAAATTGAGCCCGTTTTGTGAAGTTAAATTACTAGGTATTTTGCAATGATGCTGTGTGTTAACATCCAATTTAGATTTAATGTATTCTTATTTAATATTAGTTGAAAAATTTAATAACTTTATAAAAACTAAAGAAAAGAAAAAGAAGTTGAGTTATTTTTCATTTGAAAAGTAGATTTGACAATAGAGGACAATGTGTAAACACAAAGAGCAACTAGAAAATTAATCACTTCAATCATTAAACATTATTAAATGTTATATTATTTGATATTTAAACAAAGACCATTATGCAAGTCGATGTGTTTTTTTTTCTTTTACAAAACTCTTCTTTACAATAATCATATTTCAGGAAATACATAAATGATTATTAATCATTCTTTATTTAATGACAAGTATTACATATTTCATTTGACTTTAGATAGAGAATTTTGTGGAGTTTGACTTAAATATTAAAATCTACTGTAGAAATCATGAACATATCTTTTTTTAGGATCTGGAAATGTATGTTCGAAATGTAAGACAGCCATTAATTATACACATATATATAATTTTTAGGATCAGTGAATCTTTCACTTCATCTTTACCATATTGCAATCATCTGTCAGGCAGAAAATCAGATCATCATCTTTCACTATGAGTGCATTATGTAAACAATTTTCACCTTCAATTAAATAAGTGATAACAAATACCCAAACCTCTGCACCCATATTGATAGATATCTGAGATTTTTATTTTAAAAGCACAAATTAAATCTGTAAACATATATTTAAGTTCTCTGAGCAAAAAAAAAAATTGACAAAAATAAATAATTTATTGCTAATTAATACAATAATAATAACCCTCAATGATTTCTAATATTTAAATGAAATTCTTTTAATATCAACAAAACTTTAATTTAATAACAATAGAATACTAATGAAATGTTCAAAACATCAAATTAAAAATTTGATATATTTTAAAATCTCTATCCAAATACAGTTTGATTATATATAGCAATGGAATAATTTGACCAAGTAACACAACATAATACATTGCTGATGGTAATTTGCTTTTGTTTACCAATACCAATATCTCAATTTTAGATCTAGTTCAGCTTTAATAAACAATTTACATTATTGTACATAAAAACTTACATGCTACATTTTATTCTTTATTAAAATTTGTTATTTAAATTTTAATATAAAATAATATAATTTTAACATTATGATAAGTAACAAACTTTATCACAGTAATATAGATAAAAATATTACCAATACGTTTCTTTTTTCAAAATAATTCATAAAATTCAATATATAATTCAATACACCAACTTCTTTTTAAATCTTGTTTTTATATTATTATATAAATATACACCATTTCGACTATTTAATATTATAGTCTTTATCAAGGAAACTGAAAAATATAAAAATAAATATCAAATATTCCAAACAATCCCCCCAAAATATATAAAATACTCTTTTCATCAAACTCTTTTTATTACAATCTCAAAACCTTATCACAATTTTTTATACCCTGAAAACCATTTAATTATAAAAATCTATTATCTTCTCTTTTTCTTTCTTTTCCATTAACATTCTATTCAATTCAGGTTTAATTTCATTAATGTAAATCTAGAAAGTAGTAATTAATTATTATCACTGATATAAGATGATTTAGCATAGTCAATGCAAATATTGAATATTAATTAATAATCACTTAATAATAATTAACATTATTATAAACAATTGTGAAATTCAAACTATGAAAGAATAAAGGAAGGAATTTACATTAATGAAATTAAACCTTAATTAAATAGAATATTAATGGACAAGAAAGAAAAAGATAATAGATTTTTTAATTAAATGGTTTTTAGAGTATTTTTAGATAAAGTGTAAAAAATGTGTTAAGGTTTTGAGATTGTTGTATTAAAAAGGGATTAAAGTCTAAAGAGTATTTTTGGGATTGTTTGGAATATTTATATTTATTGTTAATAATCAATTAAGAATTTATATTTATTGTTATATATTTTTCAGTTTCCTTGCTAAAGACTATATTAAATAGTCGAAACAATGTATATTTATATAATAATCATATAAAAACAAGATTTAAAAAGAAATTGGAGTACTGAATTATATATATAGATAGTGACTACAATAATAAACTTACCTGAAGGCGAATCGACAACAATAAACAAAAGTTTGGAAATCGAAAACAGATATGAAATTAATGTTATATATTTCATAAAACGACTTTTCTTCAAATATATATATAAGCTTACGGAAATTAATGACTTCTTTTCTGCCTCAAATTTACAACAAATATGTGCAATGTAAAAAAATAACGGGTAATTTCCCTATAATTGCTGACCTCAAGATAAAGCTTATCTTCTATCAATAGAAAATTAACATCCAACTTATAAGAATAAAAACTTTTAGAAATCAAGAGTCCTAACGTCACACTTATGGGCGTATCCATTAAAGTTATTTTACTTATGATAATTTAATTTGAACCTTGAATTTTTAATAGATACGCGCTGTCGTATAAAACAAACACAAGCACATGTACATACGCAAATGTAATATCTTCAAATTATTTACAGATAAAGAGTTCATAATAAATCCATTTATTATCATTATTTTTCCAAAATTTATCGACTATTTTTCCAGATAAAAATAAATAACGGCTTTAAACTCTGCAATTGAAAAGTAAATACTGAAGAAAATAATTAAACTTATTTTATAAGTACAATATTATTGTTATGTAAATTAGAATGATACTAGTGAATTTACCGGTTTAGGACTGAAGTAGTTTTTGTTGAAATATGCGCTTTCAGGGACAAACAGTAAACCGCAACGGTATCAAAAAAAAATGGCAGAAAACGAGCGATGGTATTTAATATTTGCAGTGTTGTTTTTTTTTTTTTTAAGTGTCATAACATCGGTCGGGACGCGAACCCGCAACCCGGGCAACTGCCTGTAAGTACAAGGCAGTCGCGCTGACCTCTCGACCACCAATGCAAGACATGTGTTGTTGTTTTTTATGAGTTATTTTAAGCAAAGACAAATTGATAATATTTCCACTTTATTTACTTTTTTTCATTAACTAAAGTTACGGTATTTTACCGGTAAATATCCACAAGTCGTTTTTTTTTAAAAAAATAAATGCTAAGAATTGATTTTTTAAAAAAAGTTTAGCGAGCGATAGTATTTAATATTTCTCGTATTTTTTTTTATTACGGTTATTTTAAAGAAAAGCAATTTTATAATATTTCTATTTTATTTGTTATATTTTGTTTCTATTCATTAAAGTTATTTTACCGATAATGCTAAGAATTGATTTTTTAATTAAAAAAGTTTATTATCATTGGTTGAGAGATGACAAGATCAAGGAAGAAAGGATAATACTTTAATTACCGTACTGTATTTTTTTGTTTTGTAATTTTTGAAAAGGAAAATCATTTATTTATTAAAATAACTGTATTTGAAAAAATATGTGGACAATGTATGAAGGTAATGAATATCTATTAATAATGATTAATTTCCAACTGGATTGCCTATTTACCGTTTTTTTTTTTTTTTTAAAGATTAGGAAATATATTCTCTTAACAAATTTTTTTGTCACTCTATACCAGGATTGGATTGAAAGAGAATTTGCAGATAGCTGGAATAATACAAGAGTAAGACTATTATTTAAAGTAAATGATAATGACCATAAAAAGATAAACAATAATAGACCGATAGCGGTAACATCAGTGTTATATAAAATTTTTGCATATATGATGGCTGGAAGGGTGGCAACTTCGGTGGAAGAAAATAATATAGTGGCAGAAATTCAAGGAGATTTTAGACCGGATGGACATATAGAACATAGTTTATTTGCAATCACACAACCTATAGATATGAGTAGGTATATAGGTAAACAAGTTATATATGGTTTTTATAGACATAGAGAAGGCATATAATAGAGAAAATAAATTATGGATAAGTTTACTAAATTTGGGAGTGAATGGAGCTTTAGTGTATCTTCCTAACAGATTGTATGAAAATAATTACTATACGTATCAATTAGGAAATATAGAATCAGAGTCAAAAATGGTTTGGGACTAAGACAAGGATGCCCTGTGACACCTATTTTACTTTTGTTATATTTGAGAAAATGGAGATAGCAGTCAAAAGACTAGGAAGAAGTTTAGAGATACCATTAATAGGTGGCAAGAGAGTGTATACATTATCAGGTCTTTTACTTGCTGATAGTATCTTGTGCACAGAAAGTAGGGAAAATATAGAAGTTATGCTGAAGGTGCATGCAAGGATGGTAAAGTGATAGGGATTAAATTTAGCGAAGAAAAATAAAAAATAACAAGGATAAATGCTGGGAAAAGAGAAGAGAAAGAATTTGTATTGGGGATATAAAATTAAATATGATGAATAGGTATAACTATACGGGAATCATCTTAAGTATTCAGAGAGGAGAAAAAATTGATAAATGGAGCAATAAAATAATGTGATGTAGCAAAAATTGTATGAAAGGGAGTAGCAATATCAGGATTAACTTATGGTAATGATGGGTTAATAAAGGGGTGTTAAATTACTTAGAAAAAGTACAAAGAGAAGTAAGAAGATATGCATTAAATGCAGATGTATGGATGGCAAAGGAGGCAATTCAAGGAGAAATATGATGGTCAAGTTTTTATATGAGATGCAGAAAGTAAAATGAAAATGTTTAGTAGATTGCAGTAACCAAAATAGTATTTAATTGGGTTATGAGTAAAGAATGTAACAAAATGGGTGAGAAATGTAGTACTGTATGCAGAAAATTTGGGTAAAGACTTTATGTCAGTATACTTGTGCAAAAGGTGAGATGATTGTGTTAGGAGGATTGTTGAGGGTTATAGTGGCAAAAAATGGAATAGAAAAATAGATGCATTGATATAAAATAGGGTGTTGGAGAGATGAAGAACTAGTATGGACAGTAAAAAGTGTCTTAAATATATATAGAAGCAAACAATATTGGGTGTGAATTAATTTTAATAATAGCAAGAAAAGTAGTTTACTGTTTAAGGCTCGAACAGGATCATTATCAACAAGGGAATACATAAATAGAGAAATGTGGGGTGATTTAGTCTGCAAGTAAAATATTAAGAATCTGTTAATTGAATGGTGTGGGAGAATAAATATAAAGTAATTATACAGAAAGTGGGTTCTTGATTTTTATGCTGGATTTGGGAAAAGATAGGGGAGATCTAGATATAAAGGCCATAGAGTGGACAAAGATGATGTGGAAATTGGATGGAGCAAGATAAAGAAGAATATGGGAAAAACATAGAGGAATGGGAAGGTAAGATGGCCAACAGTTTCTTTGGGCATAGTGGCAGAGTGACAATGAAGGAGAAACCATATCCACCACTAGAACTACAAATGATATTTTTTCAATGTTCAAAATCTGTATGACATTTTATGGTTTGCTGAAGGCATGATAGGACGTTTTTTGGCTTTTAAAAAGTACGTATGTCATTTTGGATATTTAAGAGGTGCATACAATATTTTTTTAATATTTGAGACTTTTTCTTTAAAATAGTACTGTGTTACTTTTGTATATAAGCTGTTTATTATCACATTTTGTTAGCTACTGAATATATAACGTGAATTATTGAAATGCATTAAAAATAGGTGTAAAGTATATTTTGAGACTTGACAGTGTTAACATATATTATCTTGGCATTCTCACATTGTAGCTTTTTCAGCTTACAATTCATCTATTGTTACTTTATCATTTTATTTATGCTCTCATTTATATGACTATATTATATAGTTTTATCTATAAAGTACTAATTATTATCACTGATATAAGATGCAATTATCAGTCAATGCAAATATTGAATATTGATTAATATTCAGTTAATAATTAACATTATTGGAAACAAGTGTGAAATAAATAAATTAATAATAATATTTAATAATTGCATTAATTAGTATTATTTATATTTTAGTTGTTGGTGTACTTTTAAAACATTTATAATAAAAAAATCAATTAAAGTTTTAGTAGTTACTTTCTACTATTGCTAAGTTAGATATCAGTAATAGTGCATTAAATTCTAAATGAGCTATATAAAATCATAAACATGATAAAAATATATTTGGTATAATATAGAACAAAGTAAAAATTAATATTGTTTACCAGTAATAATTAGTGATATAATTTTAAGGCATTTAATGTATAGTTATATGATTTTCAAAAAAGAAACCTGTGAATTTGATTAGCATTATCTATAATAAATAGAATGTATATTACAAACAAGAAATTAGGATATGATGGGAATTTTTTAGGCTAATTTTCTATGATGTCAAAAGAGAAGACATTGTAGTACAATTTTTCTTAAAGTGATAATAATGCTTAAGCCAATTTCATGATTTTAGGAATGCTATAATATATATAGATATAAAAATTACTTTCTATATATAATAAAATAAAAATTTAATGAATAATCATTATTATAACATTAATATTACAGAAATAATTTTGAGGTATATAAATTGTGTTTTATGCTTTACTCTTACAGAAAAAATTGACAAGCTGGGAAGACAAGAATAAAGACCAACATCAATTGGGCATATATATTTATTTATAGTATTGCGGGGGGGTGGGTGTAATTTTATTTTGAAAATAAGATGTCTTATTAATTTATTAAAAATTTAAAAAAATGTTTCTTCATTAAATCTTAATTCATGCCAAAATAATAATCAAGTCTTAATAGTGGTGGAAATGCTCTTTCTTAGTTTTGCCCCTAAAAGAGCTGCCCAGGTCATTCCATAAATTTGGTATTCTAATTGCAATAATTTTTTACCTTAATTTTCTAATCTAAATAGATTACTGACTATGAACTTACATTGTTCTGCCAAAGGATATGTCTTTTTTTTTTGTCATGATGATACATAGTATAATTCCAGAATTTCTAAAAATTTTAGAATCTAAAATCAAAGAATGGTTGGCAAAACTATCGAATAACATTTTTCATACAGATACTATTTCAAAAATTTGGCATAAAAAAACAAACAAAAACAATTTTCCAAAAAAATAATCATCCAATATCCTTATTAGGTATTTCCTATAATACATTTGAAAGAATCATATTAACCAAAATTTTGCCAATAATTAAGAAGCACTGACATCTATTAAGCTGGGTTTAGGCCAGTAAGCAGCTACTGTGAGCAAATTTTATCTTTCGCAACCTAAATTGAAAACGGCTCTCAAAATAAATTAAAAAGTGAGGTTTTTTAAATCGATCTAATCTCCACTTATGATTGTCTTCATATAAATGATCTAAATGTTTTTAAATTCATAAATGAAAAAAAAAAATTATTAATTTATTTGATAAAATGCATTCTAGTAAAAAAATTCTAATGATATGATAAACAGATAAAAAAAATTTATAGACTGGACTACCTCAAAGCTTAGTTCTTTCAACTACTTCATTTAATAAATTCATATGTGAGCTTTTAAAAACATAAAGCATGCAATCCACTTATGCTGGTGACATAGATTTGATTTAACAAAAGGGATCCTTTCCTGAAATAGAAAACTCACTCAATAAGGATATGAAAAAATTGGAAATCTTTTTCAAAGACAGGTTTTATTCCTAATCCAACAAAGATAGTATTCCTAACTTTTCATGTAAGCATAAGAATAAGAACTAGTAATCTGAATATAATATTTTGCAATAATAAATTGAAATATAATCCTACACCATGTTATTTAGAATGGTCTTGGACCATAGCTTAACTTATTTTCTTCATTCATCTAAGATTAGATCTAAAATAATTTCTAGGAATAATTTTTTGAAAAGATGATTGACACTTATGATGAAAATATTTTACAGACAGATTCTTTGTCAGTTTTTCTACTGCTGAAAATTATGCTTCTATTTGAAAAAAAAAATCCCCACACTAAACTTCTGGATAGTCAAATATTACCATATGAAATACTACTGATTTATACAATACTCCTTTGCAATGGCTTTCTGTTCTTATTCCTCTACCAGGTAGCAGAAGTAGAATTGCCTCACAGAAAATGTATAAAAAGCTAATATCAGACTTGGCAATAACTCAAGACACAATTTCACTACTTAAGACTCATCTCAAATCAAAATCTTTTTCTATGTGTTAAATTAAGAAACTACACAGAATGGTCTCCTCTATAAAGAGAATCCAGTTATGACTTGTTCCCAGTTTGCCATTCAGGCAATTACTTAAGATTTGGTTCCAATGATGACTGTGCCAATTTGCTATTCAAGTAGTCACTTAAGATTCAATTCCCTTGATGACTGCACCAATTTGTGGTGTTCTGTGAGCAGTAAGTAAATAATTGACAAAGGCAGAATGGAGATGGTAAGTGAATTATTTAATTTAAATAATGTATGAGCATATTTACAAATGTACATACCCCTATTTAAGGCATATTAAAATGATAAAAGGTCATGGTGACCTGCACATAACAAATTCTAATCCTGCTTTTGGACTTATAGAGGCAGGATTCTCTGAATTACATTAACACCAGAACATATAGACCAGGTTCTGGGGATTTATATACCCCTCAAGACTTCTGGAGTCTTTACAAACTTTACCAAATATGGCGTTTTTTTACATACCATACCATATATGACATTTTTTTACATACTCATGGTATTTTTTACACATCTCATGATATATAGTATTTTTACAGTTCTCTGAGCTTATAAGGCCAGTTATGCAACTATACGATCTAACAACATTGTTATACATTGATAGTTACATTGCTACACATTTACTGTTACACAGTCATTTATATAATCATTATATATATATATATATATATATAATTATTTTACACAGTCACTATATATAATTTTTGTACAAAGCTACTATTTTTATTCTACACAGTTATTATACATTTATTGTTGCACACGCATATACATTCCTTGCTTGACATTGAACACTGCATTTATATAGTTAGTTAGCCATAATTGAGGTAAACTATTGAATATAACTGTTTGTATATATTCTATATATAAAATACTGTTGTATATACTTTCCATACAGTAACACCACTCACTGAAAGCCAGAGTAATCAAAGGATGCAAGAAGGTTTGTGCATAAAATCATCTAGTTTTTATTCATCCAATATCCCAAACTAGTTTCTAGCATGTGGTTTTCATTAGTAAAGGGTCTTAGATTTGAAAGCACCATACTTAGGTCTCATGATCTAGTGCAACCGTCTAGTATCCACCTTATACCTTTTTAGCTAACTATAAAACTGCAAGTCCAAAATGAAAACAGATAATGTTTTCAATCTAAACTCATTCTCTTGTATAGTCAGATCTATATGACTAAACAAATGAATGAGCTTGGATTGTTTTCATTTTGGACTCAAAGCTTTGGGGTTGCATTAGATCCTAAAATTTAGATGCAGTGCTGTCAGATTCAAGGCTCATTGATGAAAGCCACAAGCTATAAACTAGTCTGGGAATATTGGAAGAGTAGTCATTAGATAGGGATTTTATGCACAATTTTTTTTGCATCCATTGATTACTCTGGCTTGCACTAAGTGGTGCTACTGTATGGAAAGTTTTGCCTCTGTGTTAACAGCTTGTGTACACATAAAAAATGGTGATCATGTTACTCTATATTATATTTAATATTTATTTTTGTATTTATTGAAAGAGTCATGTGTTATATTTAAATGTCAGGAATATTACTCCTGTCTATACAATGTTATAAACACAACATGTTAAGGTGAAATAGGAATGCTACTATAGTGACTAAATTAGTACCAGATGCATATATCAATGATGAATAAAAAAAGTTACATATATAAGGAATAAATGAATATAATTTATAATACATAAAACAATTTATTTAGTTAAATTAAATTCATGTGGCAATAAATGTAAAAAATAAAACATGACACTAATATATTTATTAACCAAATCAATTTTCAGGGACAATGAAATAATGTACTTTTTAACAATTAATTCACATCAGTAAACATAAAAATATTAATATATTTAAAGACCAATCTATGTAGAATAAATAGGTTTTATTTTGTATTTTGCATAAAGAATGGAAACGTTTTATTTTCTAAGGTGTGTTTTAGCAAACTGAAAGTAATCCACCAGCAATACAAATCCATATAAAATTAAATTCTTAAAGCTATCTATTTAAGACAAGAATTATAGTGCTACAAATGAATTGCTTTTTAGAATTTAATTTTTTATGTGGCTTTATTGTTAACATGCTATATACCATGAAGATAATGTTTTTTGAAATTAAACTTATATGGATTTGCATTTGGTCTGAGTTATAACGATCCAAAAGAAAGTGAAGATTGAAACTTACCGTAATCTGCACTACAAGGGCGCCATCTAGGCATTTGAACCTAGAAAAATTTATAAAGTAGGCAGATACGCGCTGTTAAGATCCCACTTTATTTTATATTTGGATCGTTAGCCCAAGTCACTAGCTTAGTGGAGACGCAGAGATAATAATGTATAACTTTGTTTAATCTATATCTTAAATATATATATAAAAAAAATAAAAGCCACTGCCAGTAATTAACACACAAACAATATTTATTTATGCACATATATAATCATTTAAATTTGAGGAATAACATTTATTATTTTAGATTTTAATATTAACATTTAATTTAAATTATTTTAAGATTTTAAATCATCCACACAGATGAAATTTATATTTATTTTAAGATTGTTGAGTATAAATGAATTTAATATTTTTTATTAAGATCGTCGAGTATGAATAGACTACATAGATTGCATTTGAAAAGAAAATATTCTATCCCTTACTTAACCTTAGGCCAAAAGTTCGCAGTCAAACCAGTGTCAATCCATCTGATACATTAATGTATTTAATGTAGCATGAAAATACAACAGCACTAATATACTATACTGTCAGGAATGTTACATCTGTATGGCAAGAAGAACAATAAAATAAAAACTCCATAGGAAGAGACTGCAGTCCTTTTTGCCAACTTACAATCCCATCCATAGGCAAAAGGGTTTGTGTGGCGTATACTGGAGATCCTGCACGTAGTGAACTTCATACTACATCTACTAATTACAATATATCCAATCCATTGACCCAATTTAATTACGAAACAAATATCCTAAGATTACCCTCCCCTAATTAATTAATAAAACTTTACAAATCTATATAGCCATTCATGCCGACTTAAATTTAACATTTATATAAATTCGCACAGATGAATTTTATAAAATTTGTTTTATAATGTTGAGTATAGATCGGCTGCATAGATTCCATGGTTAATAACATTTCAAAATAAACACAACCGATCAAAATACAAAGTCATTGATAACGTCAATTGCAGAGGGAATACAAGAAACCCAATGGCATTCATCATAAGATGCCGAACTGACATCGATGACATATATTCTAATCGAATATGAAAACCACAACATAATTAACCGCTAACGAATCCATGCAATGTCCATACCCAACTTAAATTTCATGCATTTAAATAATTTATACAAATAAATATTAATAGAACTAAAAAAAATGGAAATGATTTTTTTTTAGCAAACTCAAATATATATAATTTAAACATTAATTGTCAATTTGAAAATTTGAAAGTCAGATAAGAGTTCATTTTTAAATTTAGGTTAGCTGAATCTTAAAAGTTTGAATGAAAGTTCTTAATTATATTTAAATTTTAAAATTGTTCAGTTCAATAGCTTACAGTAGAAGAGTCACTGTTCTTAGTGTCAATTCCCACGAAGACTTTCATGGAAGACTAGTTCTCAATCTGGAGGCTGCCTTAGCTGGTTCGATCTTGAATCACAGTCATTTCATTCTTTTTAAAATAGAGAGTGTGATATGTGCATCCTATCACATTTCTCAAACACAAAAAAGCTGGAACTGTCCTTAATTTCAATATTTTTCCTTTTATAATCATCCTCTAGATTCAACAAACAAAATGTCACTAATCCATCATTTTCATTAGGGTCCGAGCTGAGGCTTGGTGCTTCCATTGGTCAAGCTAATTTCTTTATTTTCTTATCTATCTTTCATCAGACTTTTTAATTATACAAGAGCCCAAGGGCTAGCTTGCTTTTCAATTAATTTATAAAACAACCATTTCCATTTACAACAATATTTTATCTTTAAATCTTGTACTTTTTTATAACAAAGTACGTTCAAATACTTTTATTTATTAAAAAAATTTTTTTTTAAAGTTTTGCATCTGTGCGAATATATATACATATACACGTTTAACAACTTTAATTTTTTTAGCTTTTAGTTTTTAATAAATTTATTTTTATTTGCGAACTTATTTTTTTATTTTAAATTAATGTAATGGCATATTTATATATCGTTACAGAGTAAAATGTATTTTCATGGTTTGGGTTAATGGTTTTTCACTAAATGAGTAGCTTTTTGGAATTCATTTCATTTTATTTCTTGTGGATTGCATATATTTAATATACTTATTGCCACCAATTACTTTCTCATAGATGGCATTGATTACTTTCTTTGCTCTGCTTATTAATTTTTTTTTAAATATTTATTCTGAATCCATATGGTTGCTAAATATATTATTTTCATGTTTTTGTTTATTACACTTATTGCAATGGATCATTTCTTTGTTAAATAAATTATTTTGGGGCATTATAAATTCATTTTTATTATTTAGCTTTTTTCTTTGGTCATTGATATATGGAAACATCTCATAGATAAATTACCCGTTCTAGTATAATTAAGCCAAATAACATTAGAAAGCCTACATATGCAGTAGCCACTCCTAAATGAGTATGGTCATTTTATCTTCAAGATATAAGAATTACAGAAACGACTTTTGCTGACTGTACAGTCCAATTTGTAAAACACAAATATATACTCCTATACATCATGCTCACCCATTTTTCTGTTTATATAATATTTTGTGCTGCTGTGTTTTAAAATAATAAAAAAACAGCTACTTAAAAATGAGTATAACCATTCCAACTTTTAAAAAAGGAATGAGAAAAAAAATTTTGAGAGATGAGTTTTAGAGGACTATACATCCAACCTGTGAACCACAAATATATTTACATATAGAACATACTGGTACATTTCTCTGTTTACTTGACATTTTCTAATGTTGTTTTTTAATTTTTGCAGTATAAATCTTCTTTCTGAGATACTTCAAAACATGTCTAATTGTAACTTTCCAATGTATTTTATTCTCTGCCATAAATTCCCAATGGACCAAATGGCATTGCACTTCTTTAGAATTTCTTTTAGTTAGCCCTTATAATGTAGATGTGGTCTATCTTTCCCAAGAAAACCAGGCTCAAAGTTATGATGAAACACTCTTTTAGGAAGTTTTCTATTGTTCATTCTCTCTATATGTACAATCCAACAAAAGTAAGATTTTACAATTGTGGATGCAGCATCACATTCAACAAGCAGAAGAATATATTGATTAGATTTATCATGTTGCCATTGTATTTTTAAAAGTTTGCAGACCATCCATAAAATAATCTTTTCTAATGTCTTTATATTGTGTTAATAGAGTGTTCATGTTTTACTGTCATACAATAAATCACATAAAACAAGATCTTTATATATAGTTAACTTAGTTCCACTAGTTATATTCTGTGAATACTCTATTTTTTAACTTGTTAAAAAAAGCTATATATTGCAGTTTATGTTGTGCCTTAACATCTTTTTACTTATAAAAGAACTACTAAGGTATTTAAACTGATTTACATTTCTCAAGATAATAACCATTCAAGCTAAAAATTGTTGAGGTTTGTTCTTCCATTACTGACTGATAAAAAGCTTGAGTTTTTTAAACATTAATTAATAAACCCAAATCTTTATACATTCTGTAAATTGTTTTATTAGACTAACAAAAGCAGCATAATCAACAGCATATTATAAATCCAGAATGTAAGAAGGAAAAGTTCTAGAATTTACTTTTAATCGATTCATATTAAAATTTCACCATCAAATCTGTATCATATCTCGATCTTTGTTTGATTACACCAACTATAAACAATTCCAAAGACCATTGTCATAAAAATTATAAAGAATGTTAGAGCAAGGAAACAATTGTTTAACACCAGTTTTCATTTCAAATGCTACAGATTTTCCACTATAGTAATAACACTTCTTGTAACTCCATAATGTAGAAGCTACTTAACATGAACAAATTTCAGTAAACAACTAATTAATTTCAAACAATGCTATAGACTTGTCCTATTTGACTAAATCAGTAAAAATATATAAATTGATCTTTTGTTCTGGATATTTCTTGCATTTACTTGGGAACAAGAATCATGTTTTTAGTGTTTGATTCTTTGTTTGGTAATCATTCATCTATAACTGGAAGCAATTTATTCAACAAAATTCTTAAAAGTATCTTTATCATAATGGATAATAATGATATTCTATGGTAACTACTGCAATCTTATCTATCCCCTTGGTATTTGAAAATTGGAACAATAAAAACATCCTTAAGATTGGATGGCACAACTTCATGGGATAATATATTCCTAAAAAATTCAATATTTGAAGTTAATATACCATATTTTAAAACTTTCATGAATATTTCATTAGGACCTGTATTCTTTCCATTTTTAATATTATAAAGAGCTGTTTTGATTTCACATAGAGTCATGAATGAATAAAATGGATATATCATTAAAAGTTATCTCATCAATTCATGTATTATTAACTTTTGCAGAAGAAAAATAACTTTAGTATATCCTATTTGCATTTATTTAATTCATCTACTAGGAGAATCTACTTCAAAATTAAGCTAGAATATAAATAAAATCACATATACTTTCAAAAATTAGATGAAATAAGCAAGAATATCAATCATAATAGCAAAACATTTTTTTAAAATAATTTTTATTTAATTAGTTGCAGGAAAGTATCTAAATTAAATATTTTTCCAAAAAAAAAACTTACATTTGAAACATTTTTAATGGCGGTGACACCTCACTTTATCTTTTTAATTACTCAAAAATAGCTCAATTTTTTAATTGAACAAATTTTTCTAATACTTACTTCTGATTCAAGGAAAAAAACATGTTAAGTAGAAATGCAAACAAAAAAGGATACTTGAGTATTAGTCCTGCAACATAGGAGAGATCCACAATAAATGTGTAATCTTGCGATTGCGTTAAATTTAAATAAAATAAACCCTGTGATGTTATCCGATATCGTGTGAAAACATGGTCTTTTTTGTGATATTTCGACATTTTCAGTTATTGTCCATATTTCTTTCTGACTGCAGCTTCATTTTAATTGCATTTTTGCTTCAAGTATTTCTACGTTATTTTTATTTCTGAGTTTCTCCACTTCATTTGATTTTAAGTGTGTTATTATACATAGTGTCCGTTTTTTTCCTTTTTTTTTGTTTTGTTTTCGTAACTTCCTAATGTCAGTTATGATAATTTTCATGATAGTTTTCTTAAAAAATGATGACTCGTTCATTTATATACTAAACTACATAAAAAAAAAATTCCGCCAAAAAGTTTTTTAAAAAAATCTACCATTAGAAATATAATACAACAAAAAGAAACAATAGTGATTTTGCTTTATTTTTAAAAGCAGAAGGTGAAAGTAAAATAAGAATTTCTCAGCGATTGCATTTTAAAAAAAAGTAGAATCAAAACAAATTAAATTACTGACAAACTGTTATTATTATGTTGCAAAGTTTCTATAACTTAGAACCATGTTCATAAAGTAAAATCTAAAGAGAAATTATTAAAATGTTCAATCAATCAATAGTGTTCTGTTCTCTGGACATATCCAAAAAACAATCATAGTCCCAATTCTTTCATTTCTCTTTTCTGCTCTGTTCATAGTCCAGATCTTCATTTCCACATTTCTAACCATCTCTTATATCATACAACAAAATTAATCTCCTTGCATCCATTCATCACTACTTTATTCTTTTTTTTTCTGATGCCCAATCCAGTTGGTAGTTGGTCCATAAGAGTTGCCATACCACATGCTGTACTCCCAGAAAAAAATATGAAAGTCAATTTTTTAAATTTGTGTTTGAAAATATCAATAGTATGATAATTATTTAATATTTTTCATAATTATTTGCAAATACAACTAATTAAACTTTTTAAAAAGAATTATTTTAACCAATGCTTGCAACATCAATACTTATTTGCGTGTGGTATATTTATCTATTCTGTTTTCTCTTCAGAGTGAATAAATTTTTATTGTTTACATTTAAGCTAAGCAATAAAATATTCTGGGGTTTTTCTTTGTAATTAACATATAAATATTTATTACAGAAAAATATAAAATAATAAAAATAATATTTTAAATATTAGTGTTGAATATATAAAAAAAATTACATTTTCTCAGTTGTCATTACATTAAAAAATTAAATAAAAAGTAAAGGTTGATCTACTCCAGATATTATAATTTGTTTAGCAGCAGTTAATAAAAACATAAAATATATTTGATCTTCTAACAATGATTGGATGAAAAAAGTAAAATGATTGTGTGAGTGCAAAATTTAAAAATGTTATCTTTTGTTTCTTTGCTTATGTTTTGATAGTGAAATAAAGCACCCTTGCTTAAAAATTTCATAAGCTGCCAATGATCCTGTCCATTTTTTTTCCATATCTAATTTCCTTAGTCAAATATTCTTATTTGTCATTTTATTCATCTCACAAATCAGAATGCTCACATCTTAAAGGTCTCCAATCTGGTCCTGATTCTTGTTTCACAACCATACAATAATACACTCCAAGTATTGCAGCTAATAAATATATATATTTTTAATTCTCTCTTCAAAAGCCTAAAATATTTTATTTCGTTTAATATTTTTTTAAATTTAATTCTCTTTTCAAAAGTCCATAAAAAATGTCTTTCCTTAAAAAAGCCTCCTTTGCCAGTACTATCTTTTTTTTAAATTTATCTTTATTTCCTCATCTCCACTTAACTAACTACCTAAATATCTAAATACATTCATCTATTCAAGTATCTTATACACCTAATTCTGTTTCTGCAAGTGTTGTTTTAAAATAACACGATCAGTAAAATAATAAAAATTATGTGTTACCATCTAATTTAAAAAAAAATGTTTAATCTCTTTATTTCCCATTATTTCAAAAACAAAAATCCATTTTTTTTCGCAATTGCAAATAAGGAAATTTGATTGTCTGCATTGTAACATTTTTGTTTTGAAAAGGGAAGTACCTTTTTGGTATTGATGCTTTGCATTTTGACATAAGGTTTTTTTAAAAAGGTTTCTTTTTAGTGTTGATGTTAAAAAAATTTAATTTTTCTTAAATTTAATTGCTTAATTTGTTTTAATTTAATTTATTAATTTTGTCAAAAATCAAGTCATACATTGGATGCATACTTTTGAATTAGTGTTGTTAATTAAATCTGAAATATTTTTCTGTAGCCTTATACAATGTCAAATAATTTATCTGCAAAAAAGATGAGCAAAGTAATTTCTTTGCATACTAAAATTTGAATTTTAGATCATCTTGAAACCAGAGAAGGTACAGCATCTGTAAGAAAGCATTTTGGTTTACTTAAAGCTACTATAAGAACTATTAGAGGTAATAAAGCTGCCATTAGAAAGTCGGTATGTTCTGGAACAAAATTCAATACTAAATCATTATTTTGCACAATAGATATTATTAAGGGAAAAAAGGAAAAAGCCTTAGTAACGTGGATAGAAGAAATGTCAGGAAAAAAGAATACCAGTAGATGGAAATGCCATCAAGAAAACTACTAAAAATTGTAAAATTAAAGAAATTGAGCTAGGCAATTTATGTAAATTTTCTGCAAGTACAGGATGGATGATAAAGTTTCTTAAAGGAAAAACATTTCCCAATATTAAAATAAAAAGTGAAGTGCATTTGCAGATGATTCCAAAAAAAATTAGCTAAAATTCTTGAAAATGAAATATATACTTCTGATCAAGTTTGGAATGTTGATGAATGTGGTCTTTTTTTGAACAAGAATGCCATGTAGAATGAACCTACATAGCAAAATCACAGAAAACTGCTGGTGGTTCCAAAGTAAAAAAAGATTGTGTCTCTGGTATTCTGCTCCAATGCTTCAGATCACATGTTGATACCTCTACTCCCAAAGACCATGTTTAATGAAAGGTATAGATTTGAAAAATTTCCAGTTTACTAGGTAGCAAATAAGAAGGCCTGGATCACCACTGAAATTTTTGCAGAATGGTATAACAAATGTTTTATTCCAGACGTTATGTGATATATGATTGTCAAAGGTCTAGAATATAATGTTATATTGATTCTAGATAATGCCTACAGCCATCCAGTATTGGAACACTCAAATGTACAAATTTGTTTTCTGCCACCTAATACAACATTCTTGATTCAACCTTTAGGGCAAGGAATTATTGTAACATTTAAAATATATTATGTAAAGTAAAAATTTCAATACATTTTGGATAAACTGAATGATAAAAGATCAAGTGTCATGCAAGGGTGTAAAACATTTTTGCTTCTGGATTGTGTGAATTAAGTTGGATTAACATTACCTGAATTAAGATATTCATGTTTGAATGGATGTTGGAAAGCTATTTGGCCAGAATAAGGTGTGACTGAATTTTCCAATATCATAATAATGGCCACTTAATTAGCAAAGAAAAATTCAATGACATGTCATCCAGAGATATCAATGAATTGTTAGTTGATAAAGTATTGAGAAAGAAATCATAGAGATTGTATGCTTGTTTTTTTTATTGCCTTTGAAATTATTGCAGGGAGAGAAATACACTACAACAATGGTGCAGTCTACATATTTGAATCTGTAATAGGGGAATTAAGATTAAAGAGAAACCTAAAAGTAGTACAGTCTATAATAAAGGTTGACCTAGGAATAAGATAAAATATTGCTAGGATAAATTAATATCCCTAAATTTAATATTGAAAATGCCGGTGAATGGCCTTTATATGTTACTCAATTGGAAAGTTTTTTCAAGCTTAATAGTATAGGAAATAATGAGAGAAAGGTAGTAGTGCATTTGTGTTTGGCAGGGCATAAAATAATCGAAATAGAAATAAATTATTTGATTGGCCTATAACAGAGAAGGTACTTTTTGAAGAGATTGTAAAAAAAGTTAATGTACCATTTTAGTCCAAGGCCATCTAGACTTAGTGGGGTTGGCTCTGCAAAACAGAAGACAGGCCAAATGTAAAAAAATTAAAGAGTATGATATAATATTCCAGTTGACAAAAAATTACAATTATGGCAAATTTGTGGTACAGATATTATTAGATCAATTATTGTGGTGAGTGACTGATGAAAGATTGAGACAGACATTTCTTACAGAAATTGACATGTCTTTCTAAGTAGGGTTCAAAAAATGATATGAGGCAACAATCGAACAAGCTCTTGCATTTAAAAATAGAACAAGAAGGAAGAATGCCAGTTTACAAAACAGATAAAGGCAATAGCCAAGGAAGGAAGTTTTAACCAGAGATAAATCAATGGGATTAAAATGTTATTGCTGCAGAAAAATGGCCATCTATTGAAAAATTAAATGTAAAACAGAAAGTTGTTTTAATTATGGGTATAGAGGATAGTGGGCATTCAGCAGCAATGTACAGAAAAGCATATGAAAAAGAAAACTGTAAAAAAGACCCAAATAGAAGGGGGAGGTAGATAGGAAGAGGCCAATATTAATAAGAATATAATATTGCCCACATGATTGTGGTAAAAATATGCAGCACAGCGTTAGAAATAGAAATAGTGGTTCGGTTATTTCACTTTTATTGAAAGTAAATGGGATAAAATAACAGATCATGAAAGGGATCAAACTTCTCAAGACAGAGTTAAGAATGTAAATGATAATGATATATATATTGAACTGGATGCTTTATCCAATTCAATGGTTTCATTGCCAAAAATAAAATCAACTTTTGGTTTTATTAAAGTTAAAAAAAAAGCTATTTAAACGTTTGTTTATAAAGAGTATGCGCATAGACACACATACTTAATTATTTAAAATTCGGTCATTTCTAATTTTCTTTTTTTTTTTTACATTTAATCCTAAAATAGTTTTCTTTTACTGCTTGTTTTTTTTAATAATTAAACACAAGCAAACTTTTTAATTGCATTCTTGTTTTGATTACAAGTAATTTCTAATTTATTTTAACTAAGAGACTTGTTTTTAAATATTTTTGAATTAATTATAAATAAGATTAACCCTGGGGAGAATCTTTAAGTAGAATTAAGTCTGAGATAAAGTTGCCTTGTTGAAAAACCACTAATTAAAAAGTGTTTTTAGAAAGATAAGAGCTCTTATAAATAGACATGGGATTGTAGACTGCTTGTTAGTGTTTTTGCAACTTTTAATACACCAATTTTATTGCTGTGCTGTTATAATTTTCTCAATGCCAAAAATATATGCAAGGAAGAACTGCTTCAATAGTATTTTCACCATGTCATGCTAGACCAACTTGAAAACAGATCCTAGAGCCAAATTGTCCTGCAAAATCATGCCTAAGAACTCAAATCAGAACTGTTCCCTAACATTGTCCCCTGCCTTCTCATAAAAATGAAAACCTAAGGTCTTTGCGGAAGTTTCCCATGGAATAAAATATATATACTGCACTGGAAGACATCAGCTCATTTTAAATTTATACCTCGAGGTAACATGTTTCCTTTATTCTTTCCAGGGTAATATTTTAAGTCTCAGCTTAATCTTAAAAGAACCTATTTTATTGTATCATTTGTTTATTAAACTTAATATATTTAGAGCATGTATTTTATTTGCTTATCATAGTATTTATAGTGTCTTGGAATCTTAGTTTTAAGATTCCAAGTTTGTTTTCCATTTTGTTTATTGGAGAGTGTATTGTGAGTTTATATTTTTTATGCTTAATATATCTCTGTTTATATGTCTAACTCTTTCTAAATGCTTTAGCAGCCTTTCATAAATTTTAGTTTGATCACCTGTCCCTATGTTATTCCCTAATAATTCATTTAAATTACTGTGTTTGTACTTTTTGTAAACCATAAATCTTTTGGCTGGTGGTTTATCATTTTTGTTGTTTCTGTTTTTCTTGGTAGAGATTTCATTTTCTATAGTTTAAATTACGTAGTCCATAATCTTCCTTTTTTGTGTGAGACTAACCTTGGCTGATTTAAATGTACTTGTCCATGAGAATTTTGCAGAATTATGACATTCTTAGTTCCAACATTTCTTTTTTGGACTAAGAAAAGCTCATCTGCACTGTCCCATTGGTTCTCCACACACATCCATCCTTCTAAATCTGTATTAAAGAAATGAAATTGGTTTAAATTCTGGTGATAGAACATTTCTTTCTGCTAAGGTCTTTAATGTTTTCATATTTTCATCTCATATACACTCTCTGATAAATTAACTTATAAAAATCTAGATCAAACATTCATGTTTTGTTTGCTAGATTTATTTATTTGTTAGAGGGTATTCTGGGAATTTTGATTGTAAATTTATGTGTAATTCTAATTGTCCCACTTTCTTGAAATGCTTGGGCAGACATAACTACTTTTATAATTACTTACCTGTCTCCTATTGAGACCGTTAATTACTGTACTCAGCTTAGTTTTGCCCAATCGTTTGGTTGGCCATTCACCCATATTATTAAATCGATGATTTAAAAAAAACAGGCATATATTTTATTAGTTTTAAATCATTTACGCCAGAGTATTTTCTAATTTTACTATTTCATTAAGTTGGAGATGCAAGTTTTCTCCCTTTTATAATTTATACTCCGATGCATTCTTTTTTTTTTGTTCTTGCATTGTAATCAACCTTGGTGATCTTAAACGTGATTTGTTCATGCAGCAGTCCTCCGGCAATATATCATTAATCAATAAGCTAGTGAACATTCATCTGCATTGGTTCATTGATTCATGCAAGAAACTTTCCATTGCTTTTTCTTTTTGAATAAGTAAACTAGAATTGCTTTGGGTGAATTGTCAGCAAAAGGAAAATCTTTCCCTCCTTTACTAATTCACTTTTATGAAGTTAGTCTGTCTATCAGAGTGTTGACCTTTTTATTCTCTGCAGTACATGACTGATATAACCATATTTACTGTGTGCAAATCTTTGCTTTATAATTTTATATCTCACTTAAATAAACTTTAAAATTGCTTAAACTTAATTTGGTTGAAGTTTGTGTTAGTGCTTTTATTTCTCAATTGTCTGAACAATATTTAAAATTTCTTGCTTCTCCCTGAGTCTAATCAATGCAGACCATCATCCTTATCCACTTTTGATCATGGTAAACAAATTTTCCAGATATGTGGTGATCTAGTGGCGCCCTCTGTGATTAAAAGAAAATCGAGTGTCTAAAATAATATATATATATATAACTGGAATGATACATGTACCGTTTCATTCAGAACTGGTTTACAGAAGTAGAAATAGAGATTTCTATACTAAAAAATATTTTCATTGAGCAGGAAATGTTAAAAATGTACCCAGAATTATTCACTGAAGATCTGGGTTTAATTAAGACAAACCCAGTAGAAATTGAATTAATTGAAAATGCACAGCCAGTTATTTGTAAACCGTGAAAAATTCCATTTGTGCAAATACAAAATAGAAGAAAAGTTTTGATGGCTAGTGGGGTGTTAACCCCTGTGGAAGAAGCAGAATGGGCCATGCCAATCATGATAATAAGTAAGCTGAATGGGAAAATCAATGTGCAGTGATTACCGGGTAACAGTTAATAAATATCTGAACAAAGAAGTGTACCCAATACCTAATGTACAAGAAGTTTTAGCAGTTAGTCAAATTCAAAATGAATTATAACTCTGCCTATTATCAAATTAAGATAACAGAAAAAGCAGCACAAATCTTAACATTAACTATGCCTTTTGGTCTATACAAGTGTAATCATTTATCTTTTAAAATTACTACAGCACTGAACATTTTTCAGACAAAATTAAATTTAATATTACAAGGTTTCAAAGATATAACACCATATTATTATGATATATTAATAACAGCATTATCTAGTATAGTTGTCATGAGTGAGAATTTTAAAGTTTGGTAAGTTAAGTAGGATGAGAGTTAAAATTAAATTAGAGAAATGTGCATGGAAGACTAAATTAAATTTCCTAGATAATTGTTTCTCTGATAAAAGAAAGCATCCATTAAGGGACAAAGGACAAAGGTTTAAAAATGTTTAGCAGCTGCAGGCTTTTTTAGGTTTGGTAATTTTTTTGATCCTTTTCTCAAATCAAGGCAATGATCACAAAACCTTTATATGAACCACTGCACAAAGGACAAAGATGGGTCTGGATTGAGACACAAGAAAGAACTTTTGGAAAAATGAAGATATGCTGTTAATGTATTTTGACAGTAATGTGGATGTGACAATCACAACAGATGCATTAGAGTGGGGATAGTGAGTGTACAGTGGCATATGCATCCAGAACTTCATCAAAAGCAGAATGAAACTATAGTCAAATAGAAAATGAGCTCTCATGATTATTTTCACAGTGAAGAAATATCAATTTGCTTTTGGGTGAAGTTTCAAGATTATTACAGATCATACTCCATTATTAGGGCTATTTGGAAATGACTGGGCAGCACCTAAATATTTAAGCTGCAAAATGTTAAGATGTTGGAATATTCTAGCTTCATATGATTATTCATTGAATTATATAAGTGAGGTAAAGAAATCTCACATCCAGACACATTGTCTAGCTACCAGATAATCAAGAACCTGTGAAGTGGAAGTAAATTATATTGATAATATGAAACTTGGAAATTGGAAACAGGTGTACCATCTAGAAGTTGATTAGTGAAGATAAAGAATATGGGATTTTGATAAACTGGATTAAAAAAACTGGTCTAAATCTAAAGCAAGTTTTGAACAATGGGGTTTTAGAATGAGATAAATTATCTGTATATAGAGGATGTATAGTGATGGATGATAGGGTGGTTATATTTCTTGCAGGGAGGGATAAAGTTCTAAAATTATTACATCAAGGGCATCCAGGCATAGTGCAAACAAAAGCATTGGTGCATAGCTTTGTCTGGTAGCCACAAATAAGTACAGATAATGAAAAGATGTTCAGCATGTCAGGTGGAAAATGCATTGCCTGCTAAATGTTACTCATCCTGGCCTAAAGCAACAAAAGCATAAAAAAGAATACATATTGACCACCCTGAACTAGTAAACAAAAAAATAATATTAATTAACGGATGCTTTTTCAATATGGATAGAATTCCACATAGTGAAAAATTTGAGTGCAGGAAACAATTGTTTAAAGGAATTTTAACTATTCATGGTTTTTCAGAAGTAATTGTATTGAACAATGTTGCAGGATTTATAAGTGATGAACTAAGTAAATTTTTTTGTAACTATGGAATAAAACATCTATGCCACCATACCATCCAGAGTAGAATGAATTCACAGAAAATGTGCAGCAATTAAAAAGAAGTTTGAAAAATTGTGAAATACACCTGAGTCTCGTTTTATGTGATAGATAGGTTTCACAGAAAACCTGCATTAAAAAAAATCACACAAAAATAGACAACTTACCTTGAAAAATGGGGGATAGGTTCTGTAATTTTTGGAATTCACATAAAAGCAAAGCAACAAGACAAAATTACTTTAAACTTTGCATTAAAAAAATAAGCAAATAAAGTATGACTAATAAAATTTTTTAAATATTTGAAAAAAATTAATACAAGACAAACTTTTTTTACTTTTTTTATTAACTACAGTATTTAATTTTCCATACATATTTTAATCATTACTGCTAGCGTTTATTTGTAAACTATTAAGAAATCAGATTCGATGTGATGTATTGTGGTTTCTCCTTAAACGAAGTCAAGAATCTCTCAGCAATTATTCCAGAGAAACTTGTTAGCCACTTTATTTTTATTTGTGGCATTATGAGACACTTTCAGTCTTGAGCTGTGTTAATGGTTTTCTATTTCTATATTAAAAAAATGAGATCACAATCAAAACAAAAAGATTATACATTATCATTAGAAAGATTATTTTCAGTTTATAAAATCTTCATTTTTTATTTTAAAAATCTAAAAAATTATTTATTTCTGTTATATATAACAAAATACATTTTAAAAGTTTAAATTTTTTGAATATTTATTGTGATATTTTTATATGTAAGTATAAATCTATTATTATTATTTACTCATTAGTATAAATAGGTTATTTACGTAGAAGCTAAGATTCTAAATATAGCTTCAGGCCATATTCATGTTAGCTGCTAATATAACATTATATTTTTGAAAAAAAAAAGTATTTCAAGTTAAAATAAGTTATTAGTAATTTAAATTTCTTGATATCTAATAAATATAGTGAAATATGAAAGATATTAAGAAGAAACAAATCGCATAACTTCAAAATCACATTAAAATAATCCGCATAAAATGAGACCCAGGTGTATAGAGATGCAAGACGCATTACAAGATTTTATATTATATCAACATACAACCCCATCTACAGTAACCGCTATATCACCAGCAGAGTTAATGGGTGGGCTTAAATTGAAAACAAATTGTCAATTTTGCATCCCAATGCACATAGTAGTCTTCCAAATACCATGCCAAGAGCAACATTTAAAATCAGTGAACCAGTATAGGTAAAAGGCAATTCGGAAGAAATGGATTAGGATTAATTGTCAAAATAAACATATGCAATTAGCAGCCCAATTGGTTTACACTACAGACACCATGCAAATTATATTAGGAAAAAAGAATCAGAAGAATTACAAATCACAAATTTTCTACAAACAGGAGAGCTAGGAGAAACAAATCAAGGGAAAAATTAACTCAAGAGGAAATAATGGAAAATGAGCCAATGGCAGATAAAATTGGAGGTATGTAGGAAGTGAAACATAAAGCTGAAAAACAGAAATCACTCTGACCCATTTGTTTAAAAAAGAAAATGCAGACATTGAAGGATTATGTTTAACTAAATAAACTCTAATTTCTGGAGTGACAGGTGGAATGTTATATTCGTATACAATATCATTATAAAAGTAAATAGAAAAAAAATACTCCAGAAGTAAAACCAAATAATGTTAATAGGAAAAGAGTTATTTAAATCTGAAAGAAAAAGATGACAGAAATAAAAAACAAAATTTTTTAAGTAAACCAAAATAATAAATAATATGGAATGTAGAAGTTAAAGCTTTGTGAAATGTATTTAAAACATTGGACTAAATAAATGATAAGAAAAGAAGTACAAGTAAATACAGACAACTGATCAAAGAAATGGATATGAAAACAATAATGGAATATCTGTTTGAATGCACTATGTAATTCTGAAAGAAGGAATTAAGTGTAAATGAAGGAAAAACAAAGCCAGGAACTATACAAACTGCATATTGAAAAGTTTTACTGTCTATTTCTTATTTCATTGCTGTGCATGTTACCAGTTGAAGGAGCTCATAAGGAGTTCAACAGTTTGGTAAAGCCAATCAGTGAGGCAAGAGAACCCAGAGACTTGGATCTGAAGATACAGAAAACCAACTAAGGTTTTTTACAGATCATACCAATTTTATTTTATGTAAGTTTCAAGGGCTCCTGAGGGTATAATATTTATTTAGAGAGTAAAACAGTTAAGAGTAGCACATATTATAGACAATGTTGAAAGACTAATTTTGTAGGAACTCAAGAGAAATGAGAACTTTACTGATAGCAGTAAATGCTGAAATTATTTCTGGATAGTCATGCAGATACAAATGTATTATGGATCAATGTTTATCTTTTCTATGTCATTATTGTAAATAAATCTTTTTTTCTCTAAATATTATTATAAATTTGGATTGTATGATTGTTTTTTTCTTGCCTTTGCAACTATTACAAGGAGGAAAATACACTACAAAATTAACTTAAATAACTAATTATTTTCAATAGTAAAAAAAAAAATACCTAGTGCTATGAATATGATATGCATGATGAAAAGCAATGTTAAGCTGTACATTAATGTGTAGTATTGTTAATATTTCCTTCATATTGAACTATGTTCTATTGAAGCACAAAATAAAAAAGTAAAGTTTATAGAATTACAGAGTATAATAGAAGAGTATATTATGTATAAGATGGCAGTAAGCATTGGTGACCAAGTGGTCAGCGCAGCTATCTTACAAGCAGTTGTCACGGGTTCGCTTCCCAGCTGATGCTTTGACACATGGAAAAAAAAGAAAGCTGTAACTGAAAAAAGAATTAGATTTCAGGAGAAATGCCTATGCTATTATATCTTTCCCAATTGTTGTAATATTCATATAAATAAGCTATACTTCAAAAAGGAAAAATACTTGTGTTTAAAGAAAGTTAGTTCAAATAATTATTAATGGACGTGGAAAAGCATTAAAAATGAGGTATGCAGATTAAAGAATATTGAAAAACAGCAAAATTCCCAGAAGTATACAAGAAAAATGCTTGAATATAATAAATTAAATTACAAATACAATGAAAAATTGAAATTCTTGGCTAGCAAACAGAATAGAAATATTATCAAATTCACCACTTCAAATTGAAACAGAGAATAGATTTAACTAATTTAAATGGCAACAGATTTGTTAACTTGACCAAAATTTCTATCCAAAGAGAATGACAAACATTCTTTTGAATATGACCCAAACTAAACATTCATTCAAAGATAATAGCCAATACTGAAAACAATTAATCCCAAGAAAGAAAATGTGATTGGCAACATCGTACAAGTATTAGATCTCTATCCAATTAAAATGAATAAAAGATAAATACAGTTGGACTAATATAAAAGCATCAAAAAAGTTTTTACAATCCAACAGTATTAAATGTCTGAAGAAGGACAAGGGGAATGGGTTCGTTCTTTTGTGTTATAAAAGGTATGAAATAAATGTTGATGAGCAAATTACAAAATTAAAGTTTAAACTCCAGGAAGATAACTTAAAGGATGAATTCATTGCATCAATTTTAAGAAAATATCAAAATAAAGCCATCAATACATCCAACTGTAGAAGAATTTATCACACGGCTGCTATTTCCCACAATTTTTGCAAATGTGAAAGTTCATAAAAGGAATCACCCTCCTGATTAATAATAGTTTTTGGGAATGCTTACTTCTACAAGATAGCCAAAATAATGGCTGAATAGCATGTAGATTATATAGGATTCAGTAGATTTACAATCTTCATTTCATTGATATAGTTGTTTAGATCACAAAAGTCTAACTGCTGGTGTACTCATTGGATATAGTGGAATTATATGATTTAATATTACCTTCACAGTCCATAGAAACAATTCATGATATACTAATTGAATTAGGCTTTGATCTGAACAAGACTAATTTATTACTGATGCCCTTAAATTGATGGATGGTGGTATTACAGCTTTGTTCAATAACAAATTTTATACAATGAAGCACAAATGGCCTACAGTGTTGCCACTTAGTGGTGAAGGGTGCAGCATTGAGTTAAATAAATTCAAGAAAACAGTTACTCCCAAACACTTTGCCACAGCTCTCACATCATATATATATATATATGCTACATCAATGACATTAATTTAAGCTGAGGAAGAAATTATTAAAATATGTGATGAGCAGAATTAACTATCACCTTTGGTGTCTATAGAGTATAAAGATGTATTTAAAGGAATACAATTTTTGGATATGTATAAACAATAATCAAATAATGAAATAAATTATAAAATGATCATGCCTTGGTGATATTAACTCTATTCACATACCCCCACCTCAGATAAACTAGCTGGCTTCAAGAGTTTTCTTTACAGAAACCAAAAGCTTTACAAATTCGAGGCAGACTGGAAAAATTACATCAAAGACTTAGTCAATGTAGATTAAAATCAAAATTCCTTAATAAGATCCATCAAATTTTTTTATTTCACAATAGACAGCAGGCCTCTGAACCATAATAATGCTAATGTACAGATTAGCCTACCATTTATACCCAGTTTATCAGAAAGATTAAAAATGGTCGTGGTTTGCAGACCGTACTGCCGCCATCAGAGGGCGCGGCGACATCATCAACAACTGGCCTGAAAATGGCAAGTGATAAATTTTTTTACAAAATGCCTCAAAATCGACAAATAAAAATGCCTAAGGCAATATATGTACAGCAAATAAATCGAAAACTACAAATTAAAAAAAAATGCAAGAAAATGCTAAAAAATTCAAATAATAAAACCAAAAAATCATGAAAATTCCATTACGAGCTCTACCCCCCCCCAAATAAAAAAAAACGCCTCAAAATCGACAAATAAAAATGCCTAAGGCAATATATGTACAGCAAATAAATCGAAAACTACAAATTAAAAAAAAATGCAAGAAAATGCTAAAAAATTCAAATAATAAAACCAAAAAATCATGAAAATTCCATTACGAGCTCTACCCCCCCCCCCAAAATAAAAAAAACGCCTCAAAATCGACACAACATATTTGGGTCAGTGAGATGGATTTTACCATTACCCGAATATAATACACAAAAGAGCTCTCAATATAAACTCAAATTAAGAACTATATTTAGCAGTTACACATAAATTTTATGAATTCAATAACTCTTATAACTTTAATATTGAAGAAATAGGAATAACTTTCTAATAAATAAACACAATAACTTACCAAATTCCTTTTCTCAAATAATTATAAACCATGTGATCAAGATCAGTGAATGATAGCTCTGCAGATTTAACTAAATCAATTAAATCAATATTATATTTATCTTTTAATCTATTACTTAAAATAATCTGTACTCTAAGTTATTAACATTTTGATTATTTTGTGATGATGCATTAGATGTACTAATAAATTATAAGGCTTAACAAAACTATTATGATATAGCATAATATAGTTACCCATACTATATTGGTCGATGATTTCAATTTATAATCTTCTGATGGGTCGATAGCAATAACAATAATAATGTATATATGTGGTAATCAGCAATAAGACTACAGACAACTAAATAAATTTTTAAACACAACAAACTTTATTTAACAATATTTACAAATTTTAATTCAAAGACATAGCATGAAATAAAACTAATATATTAAAAGAACTTATGGATGGGAAAATACCTGATATCCCATTGACTATATACTTAGCAAATGATACAATCCGCTTATACAAAGAAATTCAAAGTATTACTTATTATGGTTTCATCTATCTTAAAGAATAAAATGATGAAATCTTATTGAAACTGATTAGCACTTACATTACGCAAATAACAGTATATTTAGGACCTTATGGTATGCACAAATTTTAAATTTAGAATTTAAAAATTATAACTTAGTGTATTATACCAAAGCCATTTCTTTTATCAGAATATGATAAGGGCAATTATCACATTCTGCACAATTAATAACTGATTAAGATTTAAGATGAATAGGTTTGGTGTATTAAAGAATAGACATTAAAAGTCAAATACACACATGTCACTAAAGCATTTTCTATGTCCACAACCTAATTATTGAATACCTAACTGATCTGACTGATCCATTATTAAATTATTATTTGATGAAGATGAATCCACATTGCCCATGTGCATCTCTTACTTTTATATCTAAAAATCTCCACAATCATTAATAGATCTTGGTTTGGTCTGTCTCTAACTGATAAAGATCCTACAACATAATAAAACACTATAACAATTAAGCCAACACTATAGATAAATCAGTGTTCTTAAATCTAACATTTTATTTTATACTTGCTATATGATTTTTGAACTACTATACTTCACCATACACGGTGGAAAAACTAACTATATCATCATGATGGATTTAATACTAAAAAGGGAGGCTCTATAAAAACAACATGACAGTTGTATAATAATATGGCTAATTCTACTACCTCTCTATGGGTATACACATGTGGGCTTTGCCTTATCATGAAAACCAATACAATTCAGACCATGGATATCCTTTCTCTTAGGATTATTTATGGGAATAAGCATTAATTATTACTTAGCTTCTACCAAATCTTCCTCTCATGGAATTAGCAATGGGTGACTCTCCATTAGCCCATGCTTAATATTAATCTATTGGATGCCATTCTATTGGAACATCCTATCGGCTAAAAACTACCACAAATCATTTTCAATATTATAGCAAGGTAAAACAACACTACCAATAACATTGGAGATATACATATTCCATTTCACAATGAAAAATCATTAATGTATCAATAGACAAACCAAAAAATATATATATCAAATGATCTTTAATTATTTAAAAATGACAACTATACTTTTGTTAGAGAGAGCACAACATATTTAAGCAATAAAGATCAAACCTGCATTTGTATTCAAAGTGGACAAGTTCATTTCTATACAAAATTATGAAATGAAAAAGGCTTATATTAAATTTTCTTTTATATAAAAGAATAACTTGGTCATTCTAATATATATATCTTTGACACAATGTCTGCATATTCACCCTTTAATAAAATACACTAAAATCGGTTTTAAACTCCAAGAGATAAATATTTTTCTCTCTTCAGATTAATGACATTAAAATTATGTTTTCCCTTACTTTAAAAAATACCAAAAATGTGTGTAATAATACATGTATGTGTCTTTATACATTTTTATATCCCCTTGACTAAATATATTTTTAGACCATGTACCACAATAAAGCATATATATTTAAAAATAAAATTCCCTAATAACACATGACGTAAGTATTATAACTAACACAGTAATAATAAATAAAAATAATAAACGTTTTCTACCATCCGAGTTTATCCAGTTAGTAAAGTTCATTTTATTCTAGTGAGCTAAAATAGTAAGAACTGATATTGTGATGAGCAAACATTCCAGATAACGCATATATATTTTTATTATCCTGTTTGATGCATATATAATAAGGCAATATTCAATATTTCTCCAAAGGCAAAAAAAATATATTATTGAATGGTTTCTGTACTGATAATTAATAAGACAATTAAAATTCACACTTCCAATTGTAGCATAGTTAAAAGGATAGGTTTATCTACTTTTCTCTACATAATTTTTCTGAATCACTTTATAAGTTATTATAATCTTCAAAACAAATTTTTTTTTTTTAAAAGACATTTATTGATTGATTCGATATTAACATAGTGAGACAAGGTTTAAATGTTTCAAGCAGAATGTAACTAAATCAGTTTATTTACGTTTTACTCCAGATGATTTTCCTTGAAAATCACTTTAGAATTTTATTCCAATTAACATATTTAACTTTTCTTTTAAAAAATTATTTTTGAATTTTGTTCTTCCTTCTGCGGCAATATATAGGTAACAATCTTTAAACAATCTAGCATTTAAATATTTTAAAACCTTATTATGACAATGTATATTTCACAATAAAACCTTAAAAGTAAATATTTATTTTGTTCTATTTTATTAGCAAAATATGATATGATTAACAATATTAAATTTTTTTTATCCAATTATTAATATGATATCTTGAGCACTTTTAATGAAATTTGTAGTTGTTTATTTCTATCATTATACAAAATTGGCGCTATAAAAAAAATCAGCCTATGAGAATTGAGAATAAAATCACGCAATTTTTTTTTTTACTTTATGAAAAGTTAAATGATTCAAAAATGACTTTAATTTATTTACTATATATATCATACATAACACTTGTTTTCAAAATTATCTCGAATTATTTTTTTTTTCTTGATATTTTAATTATACAAGCACAATATTGTTCTGCTGGATAATAAGATTGGTGTGAAATATAAACATTATCAACTTTTTAGTTTACTTACAAATAATTTGTGCATCATTTTCAAAGAAGAGATTTCAAAAATATAAACAACATAAAAGCAAAAGCTTATTTTTTCTTTAATTTTTCTGGGTTTGAAGCAATACTTATTTAAATAAAGATTATCCCCATAGCTTTCATTTCCTTCTCCAGTATGAATCCTAGGAAGTATGCAGTCGTGGAGATGGTGCTTAAAATGATAGCAAGGTTTTTAGATTTATTCCAGCATTTCTAGATAGCAAGATATTATAATTTCATTCAATTAGATTCCAGAATTTTCTGATTTTTAATTTTTTTTCTCCTTATTTTAGATCAGAATTGAGGTCTGTGGTTGCTTAGTTCTTGTTTTTCTTAACCCCCCCCCCGTACAACTTTGTTTTAATATATATAGTTTTTATTACAAGGAATTGTGGTAAGAAATTCACCAATAATCTTGGTGTGAATAATTAATATTACCCCCCTCTGGCTTCATTTTTAATAACAACCCATAATTATTCAAAACAGCTTTAGATTCATTACATAAAAAATATGCTTAAGAATTAATTGTAATGATTCATTTTACAAGATTTACAAATTTGATTTGATTATTTATTTATTTCACTTGCTATTCAAAAATAATAAAATAGTAATATATTTATCTCCCAATTAATAACAATATTTTTAAATTGTTGTTTTATCCCTAATTTCAAACCTACACTGGGTTTGAAATCTCATCTCCACTGAAGCGATTTCCCACTGCATCCAAAACGGTCTTTATTGAAAGCCACTCATTAAGATTTTCATGCCATATATATCATTATTATTTAAAATTTTGGATTATTAAATACAGGGACCTAAATAAAAGGTCACAATATATATATTTGTTGTTTATTGTATGATTTATTTAAATATATAAAAAAACAGCATAATGGATTTCTTTCCAAATTTGATGACAGTGGCTATAGTTTATTGCTATTGGATTAAACAATATGTTCTATTGCTGTTATATTGATTTTTTAAGCTCTAATATTAAGAATAGCATAACAAAATAATGAAGCCTTTTTCATTAATGTGAGTATAAATATATTAAAATTGTCATTTCAAAGACAATGACAAATGTATGGTTAAAAAAATAAATAATTATCATGAAGAAATAGAAGCCATAGAAAATACAAATGAATTAATTGTGATGCAATAATTAAAAAATATAATTGATAGAATAGTTTAAAATCACTAAGCAATTCTAAACATTAGAGTTTAGCATAAGTTGTACAAAACAATATAGTAGTATACATTATACTGTCATTAAAAATGGAAAGAAATCCATTATGCTGTTTTTTCATATAAAAAAATCATTCAGTAAAATATCATTATATACTAGCAACAATTGTATATTTATACAACAAACCACACACAAACTTTCTTATAGATTTTGATTTACTATATAAATTACTGACATACAAAAATTTACTCCAATTTGACTATTTTTTAGTCTTTATCAAGAAACAACTAAAAATACATAAAAAACAAAAAATACATATACTTCATAATACATATAACAAATACCCCTTATCTTAACAAACAATCTTAACTTTCCATTACATTCGTTTCTTAAATACCCTTCTTAAATAATGCCCTATAATTATTTAATTAAATCAATCTATTATTCACTTTTATTTCAATTAATATCCTATTTATTTTATTATTATAAATTCCTTCTGTTATAATTCTTTCATAATATAATCTAATACATTTTAAAGGTTCTATTTTAAAATCTTTGCTTAAATTTAATCATATAACCAAAAACTGCAGAATTTTTATCAAAGATTCAATTTTAAAATATTTATGTTTAAATTTACTCATATGATCATAAACTGTAGAATTTTTATCATTTAAATGATAAAAAATTTGCAATTTATGGGCATATAAATAAATCGAAACATAAAGATTTCAAAATAGAATCTTTAGAATGTTTTATGAAAGAATTGTAAAAGAAGGAATTTAAATTAATGTAATAATAATGAATAGGATGTTAAACGAAAAAAAGAGGATAATAGATTTAATTAAATAATTAGAGAGGATTATTTAAGATATATTTTTTTTAAGTGTCATAGCATCGGCCGGGATGCAAACCCGCAACCCGGGCAACTGCCTGCAAGTACAAGGCTGTCGCGCTGACCTCTCGACCACCAATGCAAGACTATTTAAGATATTTAAGAAAGGAATGTAATGAAAAGTTGAAATTGTTTGTTAGAAGAGTTTTAAACTAAGAGGTATTTGTTATATGTCTTATGGAATATTTGTATTTATTGTTTTTATGTATTTTTAGTTGTTTCTTGATAAAAACTATAAAAGAATATATATTGGAGTATATTTTGTATATTATAACAGTTCATATAATAAATCAAGATTTATAAAGAAGAAATTGGTTGCAGTTTGGTGTATGTATACTGAAATTAACAGGCTATTTTTATTTTCATTTAATTAGTTTTCTGCCCTGCATGGTTTACTGGATAGTGGTAGATTCTGGATCTCAATAGAAGAGATTCTTTTAATTACTATCATAATTACTAATTCCTGAAAATAATATTTTATTATTTTTCAGGAACTAGTGCTTGATAACATTTAAAGTTAACTTAGTTTAATCACAGAGAATATTAATGGATCCAATTATTGGATGTAAATTAAGACATTTTCGATTATTATTAAATTGTTATAAAGCAGTCTTTGAACTTTAGTAAGAATAGCTATGATTATGGTGCTTGACATCGAAAATGCAAGCTAAATAAAACTAGGAGTGGTTTCTTATTTGATATCTTGTAAAGCATATCTATCTATGTATGCTCAATGTTTAATAATAAAGCTATTTTGTGTATTTGATTGATCTTATAGCATTTATTCCAATGCATGTATAATCTTTAAATATAGCATTGTATTTTTTATTTATAAATACATCAATAGCAAGAGTACTCTTCATATGATTTTCAGTGATTCATGATGGAATATATGTAGTAGAATTAATAAAGAGTGACCCGTAGTTAATAAAAGATTACAAAGGATACTAATACATTATTGTAACCTCCATATTTCACATAATGTTTGATATAAATAAATCTGGGCATGGAGATAATTTGCTATCAGTCATAATGCAATGAACATATCTCTGCATACACATAATTTCTTAATGTCTGATGTTTATTAGATGCTTATTAGTGAACTTATGAGCAAAGAAGCTTGATATAAGTATTACTTGAGATTAGTCAACTTCAATATGTAAAGATAATGCAAAATGTTACCTTAACTGACAACTACATTATTTATGCAATATAAAGATTATAGCAGTATGTTATTTCTCCTAAGAAAAGATTTATGATATAATTAAGATGCCATATTTGTTTTTTTTTTATTATAAGCATTATTTATAATAGTTATTATAATATTCATATTAAAAGTTCCATGTATAGCAAAAAATAGAGAAATAAAATTACATTCATTTTTAATATAATCAATTCCATTTCTAATTGCAATGTTTGTTATTTTCTGTTAGGAAGTGAACAATCAGTTATTATAATAAAATAAATTTGATTTTTTTTAATTGTAAGAAAAGAAATATCCATAGATTGCAAAATATGGAGAAATAAAATTATTTACATTTAGATTTCAGCACAACATACTACTACATCCTCCAGAAGTGGCATAAAACTTACACTATGTGAGAAAGATTTAACCTAATTGTATTTTTGCAAAATACAAACCACTTAGAAAGATAATGAGTTAAACCTCTGTTCAATTTATAAAATTAAGGCATATAAAAATGTTTAGATATCACATATTGCTTGTAACTATTGAGGATTAAAGTAAATAAGTGTACAGTTTATTAAATGTGTATTATATTTTTTAGAAATTAAGATGAAAAATTTTGCTATATTGAATATATGAATACCACTCTAAATTTGAACTATCATCATAATAATTCATGTTTAAATATATGTATGGATGCACATTGTTGACTCAAATATTATATCACATGATCGCCATTTCAATACGTATAGAGAGTTTTGCCTGTTTTAAGATCAAAATATTTCAATCTTATGTTGGGTATATTCTGTTTCGGTAATAAATATTTTGATTTGACATATAGACTAATATTTTATTAAAATATTTCTGATGTTTCAATTTTTTTTACATTAGATTAAGCATGTTAAATTGCAAAATATGTGAATAAATGAATACACATCAACATAAATTTTACTATTTTTGCTCAGGTTGCATATATATATATATATATAACTGTTCTAAATATAAAAATGCACATATCTATGATAAATTCATAAAGTTAAATTTAATACATTATCTAAGTTATCTGTAATATTTGAAATGCACAGCAATAAATTACAGTACTGGTATAAAGCAATATAACATTATTGATAGACCATGCTAATTTGAATACAAGTTGTAATTTATAATTTGAAGTTAAATTTAATCAGTCATTTACAATAAGCATTCAATGTAGTAATTTAAAAAATAATCTAAAGCAAATAAAATTTTACATTTTCATTATATAAGTATTACAATTTACTGAAAAATCGAAATTGTATTATATTAATTTTTTTATTACTAAATTTATTTTATTTATTAATTTAGTGTCTAGATAATTATAATAATTAGGTCAAGTATGCAACTTAAGTTAAACAATGTGTATTATTTAATTAAAAAGTTCATATTTACAACTTATTTAATGAGGGTTCTTATCAAAGCAGCAGATGCAAGAAGTAAAAAAGGAAAAGCTTGAAAAAAATATGGTTTTGTTAATAAAGTTCAAAAGTCTAATAAAAGAAAGTAGTTTTTAATCAATTATTATAATTAAAATTTTATTAATGCTATTATAATGATTGTTATTTGGAGTTACTTAGCAGTATCCATTATTAAATATATCATCTAGATACTAAGAACCTTAATCATAGAACAGTTGAATACTAAGTTTAAATCCAAAGGTGAAATCTCTTGAGGTAATTATATTGAACTACATAATCATATTAGTAATAGAAATAACATATGTTTATGTAAATGATATAGTAGTGGTGTGCACACTACTTTATTAATTGAATTCTCCAAAAAAATTTATAGTCTGATTCTGAAAATTATTATATACATATGCACATTCAAACATCTAGTTATTAATATCACCAGTGAATAAATAGACAAGAAAATTTTGTCTTTAACTTTTTGCTCCAACCAAAATGTAATTTGAGACATTAAAAATAATAGAGATTTTTTATCTAATATACTTATGTTTTTTTTATATACAAGTGATTATTTTAAATTAAGATAGTATGACTAAATAATAATATACTAAAGTTATAAAGAAGTATTTCAAATTCTTAATTATAATTATTATCACTAAACTTATACAGATATGAAGCAGAATGTCATGATTTTCCAAGCAGTGTTTTTCAGAATATATATTCTATTTATAAAAAAAACATATAAATAAACAATAATTATTAAATATGTAGTACAGAAAATATTTATGAAATAATATATCATAATAATCATTGACAAGTTAGACTTTCTGGAGTTATTAATAACCTCTCTGATCACTCAGTTAGTAAACAATGAATTCATTTTTGTCTGGTCTTCAAATTCTTATTTATTAGTTAAAAATTAATATAATTTTTATGCACAATCATCTTGAAGTCTTGGTTAAATCAAGACTGTTATTATGCAACATTTACAATCTGTGAAATATCAGTGATTGATCTACTGTCTATATAAGAACTTGAAGACCAGATAAAAGTGAATTCATTTTTTAATGAATTTGTAGATTGATCAAAGAGGATGTTATTTTCAGATTTCTTAAATGATTCTAGAAAGTCTAACTTGTAAATAGTTTTATGGCATGCACAATCAAAGATTTTTACTTCACATATATTACATAAATTTATGTTCGAACTCAGACTTTCACACAACACTCTACTCTCCAAACCATCTCATATTGCTAACCCACCTGATCACACACATGTTGAAAAAATAAATAATCACCAATATACATATTTTGTGCTAAACCAGCACTCATCAGTTGGTCCAGATTACCATCTCCACACATATATACAATCAGTGCTCATCTTTATATTAAGATAGCCAATATTCATACTTTAGTGGACAGGTTTCAAACTACTACAACTCACAAACCTTCAGCCTTCCATTTTCATTGAAAATCTGATGATGGAATGTTCAAAGCCATTGTTAGTGCCAAGGTTGTCATCCTACCCATGTTGACATCCCTCATGTACAGGAGAATAATCCATTTTACATACATATGTGAGGGATGGGCAAATCTTTAATGCACTTTGTATCAATATGTAAATTAATATACTGTACAGGCTTACACCTGCACATACAGATATATATGTAATATATAAAAGATTCAAACTCAGACTTTCATACAACCCTCAACTCTCCAAGCCATCTCATATTGCTGACCCACCTGATCACACACATTGAAAAGATAAATAATCGGAGGGCTTTGAACATTCCATCAACAGATTTTCAATGAAATGGAAGGCTGAAAAGTTGTGAGTTGGAGTAGTTTGAAGCTTGTCCATTAAAGTATAAAAATTCGCTATCTTAATATAAAGCTGAGCACTGATTGTATATATGTGTGGAGATCATAATCTGGATCAACTGATGAGTGCTGGTTTAGCATGAAATACATATATTGGTGATTTATTTATCTTTTCAACATGTGTGTGATCAGCAATATGAGATGGCTTGGAGAGTTGAAGGTTGTGTGCATGTCTGAGTTTGAATCCCTTACATATATATCTGTATGTTTAGGTGTAAGCCTGTACAGTGTATTTACATATTGATACAAAGTGCATTAAAGGTCTGCCCATCCCTTGCATATGTATGTCAAATGGATTATTCTCCTGTATATGAGGGGAGAGAATGACTAATGTCAACATGGGTAGGATGACAACCTTGGCACGAATGAGGGCTTTGAACATTCCATTATCAGATTTTCAATGAAATGGAAGGCTGCAGAGTTGTGAGTAGTTTGAAGACTGTCCATTAAAATATGAAGATTGGCTATCTTAATATAAAGCTGAGCATTGATTGTATATATGTGTGGAGATGGTAATCTGGACCAACTGATAAGGGCTGGTTTAGCATGAAATATGTATATTGGTGATTATTTATCTTTTCAACATGTGTGTGTTCAAGTGAGTCAGCAATATGAGATGGCTTGGAGGATTGAGGGTTGTGTGAAAGTCTGAGTTTGAATCCCTTATATATTACATATATATCAGTATGTGTAGGTATAAGCCTGTACATTGTATTAATTTATAAATTTATGTTGTATATAATTCTAATAATTAAAATGCATATTTGAAAACTAGAAGTACAAAATTAAGGCAATTGTATATTATCCTGGCATCCCCTCTTAATTACTTTTTATAAAAAATGATCATAGAATTTTATTTTTTTTAAATAAATTTTATTGATAAAAATATAAAAATGAATACAATGATAGATTATATGTTAAACAAAGAAGATACTTGATATCTATATTACATAAATAGATTAAAAATATAAATTTGTAAATATTTTCAAATTATAATTAGATAATTTAGATTGAAAAAATATTAGATTATTGTTCAGTGCTTGCTTGAAGATGAAAGATTTCAAGTAGCTGAATATATATCAATTAGGGCCCAGACATTTATCTCATTTTAATCTTGTTAAAGAAATGATGATTGTAGTTCGACTGCATTGGAATTCAATATGAAATGACATTTTTGAAACTACAAATTGATGTCATGCACTGTGATTTCCCCTTATACGGAGTCAGGAATCTCTCAACCAGTATGCCCAGAAAAACCTGTTTGCTACTTTACCTTCCCTTTTTATTCCCCACCCTGTTTTCCCATATTCTTCTCTATTCTGCTCCATCCCATTTCCACAATGTAACCTTTGTCAACCCCATAGCCTTTATATCTAAATTCCCCGTATCTTTTCCCAAACCCAACATAAAAACCAATAACCCCACTTTCTGTATAATCACTTTGTTTATATTTATTTTTCCACAATTTCATTATTTGTACCCTTTCTGCTTTCAGGCATTTTCATTCAATTAACATTTTCCCAATAATTTTCTATTCTTTCCTTACACACCTTGCAGACTAAATGGCCCATATTTTTCCATTTGTGTATATTCCCTTGTTGCTAAATGTTCTTTTCAAGTCTTAACGGTAAACTACTTCCCTTGATATTATCATAAATTAACTTATGCCCAATATACCATTTACTTCTATATATATATTTGAACTCTTTTTATTATCCATACTAGTTCTCCATTTTCTTATTCTTTATTAATGCATATATTCTTTTATCCCATTCTTTATCACTCAACAATTCTCCTAACACAATCATCCCACTTTTTGTATAAGTATAGCGACATAAATTTTTTATTCAAATCTTCTGCATACTGTACCTTTCTCATCCATCTTCAAAGTTGGTTATTGTGGCTCCCTCTTTTTAGAATATTAGTAAATTCATTTTGAGACAGTATATGTCAGTTATGATGATCTATGATTTCTTCAACTCTGTCACATAATGAGTGTATATCAATATTAGTCCCATTCTAGCCAAAATCAAGGAGTTAATGGGAAGAGCATTGAGGTTGATTTTCATTAAAAAATGAAAATATTTAAGTTCCAAAAACTTTTTAATAATCTGATGAAATATTAAGCAATAACTATTTTCAGATTGTTGAGTATGCTGTTTTGTAAACATCTCTATATTAATTTTTGATTGTAAGTAAAAGGGCAGCTGTAGATGTTAGTGAATTTGTTATATTTTTTTCAATACATTGTACAGGCTTAAACCTGCATTTATATATGTAATATATTCGGGATTCAAACTCAGACTTTCACATGACCCACCACTCTCAGTGCCATCTCATATTGCTGACCGACCTGATCACATACCTGTTGAAAAGATAAATAATCACCAATATACATATTTTATGCTAAACCATTAAATTAGGTACGAATATATTACGTTGCATTAAAGATATGTCTTTGGTATTAATTCTAATAACACCACATGATCACCATTTCTGTTAAGTATAATTGGAAATATATTTTGGAAATAATAGAACATTACAAATAAATAATATTTCTTTCATTTTATTGATTGAAATTGCAACAATTTCTCATTCAAAAATTAAGGAATGTAAATAAATTAATCTTTTTTAATAAAGCGTTTTATATATCTAATTATGATAGTGATTTTGATCTATGCAGAGATATACTCGCTAAAGAGTTCTTTTGGCTAGGTGAAGTAGTTGCTTTTGAATGTTGATTCTGATAGAACTAGATGATAGATGAACCTAGGATCTTTGTTGAAAAATCTTTATAAATAATCTAAACTTTTAATCTACCTTAAGCACACAACTTTATACAGATAATTAAATAAACAATAAAACAAAGTTTGATTTTAAAAATTCCTTTTATTTTTTTTTACATGTAAAATTGAAAAACATTTTCATTTTTTGCAAAACTGGCTTGAAAGAGTTGACAGCAATGGCAAATCACCACTTGCAGGGATTTCATTGGCTGATTATAGTACCTTATGATTAAACTCCCTCCTCACATATTCCTTTAATTTTTATAAAATTAATTATAAAAATAATTTAAAAATTTACATGATGTAAATTAAATGATCTTTTTTGTACCTTTAATCAGTGTGAAAAAAAAATTGACAATAATAGATAGCTTTAAAATATTATTCAAAATGAAATTACATTTACAATTGGAATGTTTTATTTAATGTTGGAATTACATTTCATCTTCCAAAATGGAATCATTACATTAAATCATTATTAATTTTTTGTTTATTCTTTGGAAATATTTAGATTTGTTTGAAGATTCACAAACTTACGATCAAAATTCCTTGCTCTGGTTTTTAGATTTGTAAATTTTTTGAATTTCAAGAATAGATTTATTCCCTGAAACTACCAAGATTTAAAAAAAAAACTTAGTTAACTCTTTTGAATTAGGCTTATTAATTAGCTGATATTTTCTATTTTTTTTTACTTTAATTTTATTCATCATCGTCATCATCAACCATTATCAATCCACTGCAGGATAAAGGTCTCTCCAAGTTCCATCCATCTTCTTTAGCTTCTCTTTTCTACATCATCCCTACACACTTTATTTCATCTATTCATCTCATGTGGTCTTTTTCTGGGTTTTTTACAATCTCTTGGAATCCAGTTTAAAATTTCAATTGTCCATCTATTATCATCTCTTCTAGCAATATATCCAGCCCAACTCCACTTCAATCTTTTAATTTTTTCAATGAGGTCAGTAACACCTGTTTGTTCTCTTACCCATACATTGCGTTTTCAATCTCTTCTTGTTACTCCCAATATGCATCTCTCCATACTTCTTTGAGTAGTCTGAAGTCTCTGTATTGCTCTTCTATTAAGTGTCCAAGTCTCAGATCCATAAGTAAGAACTGGTAAAACACATTTGTTAAAAACCTATCTTTTCAAACACAAAGGCATATTTCCTTTTAGTATCAAGTTATTTCTACCAAAAGCACTCCAACTAAGTTTAATTTTATGATTTATTTCATCCATTATATTTCCATCTGTATTAATAATCTGACCAGAATATTTGTAACTGTTAACTTCTTTTAATTCATCATAATCAATCTTTATTTTCATATTTTGAGCAAATCGATTAAACATTACTTTCATTTTTTTAACATTTATCTTTAGTCCTATTTTCATCTGATAACTCCTGCAGCTCGGAAGCATTATTTGCAAAAACAACTACATCATCTGTAAAATCTGAATGACTTAAATAATTTCCATTTACTTTCACTCCTTTAGTTTCCCATTTTAATCCACAAAATACTTCTTGCAGCATTGCTGTAAAAAGTTTTGGAGATATGGAGTGACCATAACTTACACCCTTCTCAATGTTGACTTTCCCAGTATCATTATGTAATCTAATTGTTGCTGTTACATTTTTATAAATATTCTTTAAAATATGACAATATCCTGGATCTATACCTTGATGATCCAATGCTTTAATCACAGAAGAAATGTTTATAGAATCAAATGCCTTTTCACAATCTATAAATCCAAAACATAATGGCAACTCATATTCATTTGTCCTTTCTATAACTTCTCTCAATATCTGGATATGATCTACTGCAGTGGTCTTCAATGACCGGCACCGGGCCGCAGAAGTTTTTTGCTGGTCCATGCTAGACTGGCAAAAAAGTTTGTAATAACAAAATATTTTAAACTTTTAATTAATATAAACAATCTTTATTTATTTTTGCATCGCACTTTTACCTGATTAAAAAAAAAAAAAACAGAAAACAAAATCTAATCAATCATACATAAATTTTGTTTTTCTAGTTATCACAGATGATGTAGAATTAATTACTTTTCTAAAAAAATTCAAAATATTAAAAAAAAAGTTTTTTATTATACAAACTCTATATATATATAACTTCATTTAAGGCTAAGCTGTTTACATCTTTAAGAAAATTTATCTATAGACTTTGCCAGGTCTGCGAAACCTTATCCTTATTTTTACTGGTCCGCAGGTGTGAAAAGGTTGAAGACCACTGATCTACTGTACTAAAACCATTTTTAAATCCAGCTTATTCTCTTGGTTGGTGAAAATCCAATGTTCTCTGTAGATGAGTTGTAATTATCTTGGTAAAAATTTTGTATAAAACTGATAAAAGGCTGATAGGTCTGTAATTTTTAATATCTTCTTTATCACCTTTTTTTAAATATTATTATTACTGCATTCTTCTAATCATCTGGTACATCTATCATTTAGACATTTGGTATGTAACTTTGCTGTTTTCTACTTCTTCATCTGTTTCTTTAAATATATCAATTATAATTCCATCATTACCTAGAGCCTTTCCTTTCTTCATACATTTAATTGCATGTCTCACTTCTTCATTTAAAATTCTGGGCAATTCGGAAGATGTAATAGATATAGGAGGTACTTGTTCTTTATTACTATATAATTCTTGATAAAAGTCTCCTACCCATTTCATGATGTCATCTCTTTTTTTAGTAATAATTCCATTTTTTTTTCTTATTGCAAATATAAATTTCCTACCAATATCAAAAGGTTGTTTTACATTCTTGACTTTTATTTTCTTCCAGAGCTTTTCTTGTTAGTTTACAGTTATACTTTCTTATATCATTTTAAACTCTTTTCTGCACCATTTTACAAAATTAGAGATATTCAATCCTTTTTAATGCATTATTTTTGTATATCTTCATATAGTCTCTATAGAAATTTTATTGGTCAATTGCTGCTTTTTTCTAACAGCTAACTTTTTGCAGTTTTTAAAAGTGTATCATTTATTTTCATATTAATTTCATTCAAATCTGAATCATGTTCAAAATCTACTAATACTTGAAACCGATTTGTAAGTTCTAATTTAAATTCATTAGAATGTTTCTGAAGATTAGGAATATCAACTGTAAATATAGTTTTCTTAATAATTTTTGCCTCTAGTTTTGCATTAACATGTATCTTACATCTTACTAATCGATGATCACTTCCTGTTAAATGTATTTATGACAAAAAGATTAATTATTATCTTTGATATTTTTTTTTGGTAATAGAAATTTTTAAATAGATATTCAAATTAATTTTATTTTACCTGTATTAAAACATTAAAATATATTCAAATCTACATTAGTAGAGTGAGTATTATTTTTGTCAAGATAATTGTTATCCCTGAATTTGTTCCAGTTAGCATTTATCCTGAAATTTTTCACTTAGTTATTATTGCAACAATAATCCAAGTGTATAATTTTGCATCTTATCTGTGAATTGTTTTTTTTTTATTGTTTTGCAATATTTATAACTAGTTTTTTCATTTTTCAACAGATATATATATATTTCAAAAGCTTATTAAAAATAAATATTTTATTTATTTAATTTACAATTTATAAATCAATGGCTTATATTTTTGCAATAAATTGTATATATATATTACATTTAATTATGAAAACTACTTAAAGATATTATTCATCTCCTTTTGCTTGTTTAATTTACTGATATAATTTAAAAAGTATTTCTTTTTTTTATTTTAACATATAAAATTTGTTAATTATATTATATTAAAAAGTTATGTAATTAAGTAAAAGTGACATATAATTAAACAACATGACTATAATATTCTTTCAGCTTTAAGAATGTTCAAGACTAGAAGATGAAGCATGCAGCCAATAATCATATGTCTTTTACAGCAATAAAACTAATAATTAAAATCATTTATTGAAAAGACAAACAAGGAAACAAAAGCATTCATGTAACTTCTAGAACTACTAAAAATAACCTTAATTACACTTTTGTTTTTAAAAGAAAATATTATTTCATATTCTTTGTCATTTTTAATATTCCAATTTATTCTGTAAATGTAATGTATTCTTTAAAATATATATATATAAACAAAAAACTGGATTTAACTATATAAAATTTAATGCACCAAAATATAATTTATAAAAAGATATTATATATGGCTAATTCATTATATGTATATGGTTACCAGTAGCACTTTTTTTCAGATAATAGAATGCTACTAGGGATAGCAAATATGTTGTAAGCTTAGCTATAACCATACTTATTTATACATTTTATTTTTGGCGTATTAAATTTTATATAACAATACTAAGTACCAAACAGATCTTGAAATATCACATTTTTTTTTGGGATAGTTAAAAATGGATATGTAAATAACTGAAAGTTGGTGGCCTAGTGGTTAGCATAGCTGCCTTCCAAGCAGCTGGCTCAGGTTTGTTTCCCGGTCAACGCATTTGACATATGAAAAAAAAAATTATAATGGATATTTTCTTTGATACATATTTTTATTCACATATAACAATAATTTTTTATTAGGTAAACATTAAATAATTCATATTTATAGTTATGTAATATTTAAAATTTTTGTTGCCTAATATATGGTGTTTTTTAAATAGAATATTGACTAATTCAACTGATTAGATCAGTATATAAAAAAATTGGTGCTGATTAGAAAAGGAGGAATCGCAATGAAGTGGAAAAATTCAATCATCACAACAAGTGTAACTTTGAAAAGTCTGTTAATCACACCAATTGTATGACAAGCAGGAATCAATCTCAATTCGACAATAATCTAATAAATATTAATAATTTAAATTATACTAAAAAAATTTTTCTTGTCTATTATTCATAATAGATGTACATCAGGCTCAAAGTCTTTATTAAAAAAGATTTAAATAAATTAATAGAAAAATCGAATTTATGATTTATAGACTTTAGTCATATTATATTTTAAGTTATAACTACCAATGTTTAAAATTTTATCATTTAATGCATGTCTTTTGTAATCTCATTTTAAAATCAAAAATCGTGTTTAATATATTCAATGAAACTTTTTAAACATTTTTTAAAAAACTATTTCATTTAAAAAAAGTAAATGTAGTATATGTTACAAATTTGTCTTCTGAAAAAAAAAATAGACGTTTGTTTCATTAATGCTTTTAAAATATATATACCACCTAACTAATGAAGAAATCCCCTCAATCCCATCACTGCTAACCCTACCCAATCATTAAAAAGTTTAAACGGTAGCATCTCGAACCAATTTTTTTTTATTTTTTGATTAAATTAAATCTGAGTGTTCTGCCCATATGCCATTTTCTGGTCTATCTTAGAGGGTTCTCATGCTTAGACCCGGTCTGCCCTTTAATGTAAAATAATACATATTCTGAACCATTGTACATCATTCCAATGAGACAGAGACTTCATTGCATCCATATACAAAACTAGAGTGACTGTCCTCACTGGACTGGTTTCTAGCATATCCAATGGGATCTTTCCATCCATAAGAATCATAACTTTTTTGCTGTTTGCTTATTAGTCAACCAGGTACACACTCATTTATGGCCATACCTTGGTTGACCATAAGAAATTACTTATGGCAAAACTTCAGGCCATCAGAAACAGAGATGAAAAATAAGCTCCAACATACATCTACAATGCTACATGGAGCCTTGGCCTTGTAACAATGAACAATTTGTGATTGTTCAGTTGGTTTTTTATGCGCAGACCGTTGGTATTGAGTTATGTAATCTTTATTATAATGTCTGTTAACAACATAATTCTATTATTGCTATAATGTAATTCTTTGAGCTCACAATAAAATTTCTTGATTAAAAAAAAAATATATTCAACTTGAAAAAAAAAAAAATTCTCCTCCCTTCTTTTTTTTGAAATGACCATTAGATTGCAGATCATGCATTTATAAATACTAAGCCCTTGCTGTCAGCATTATAATGCTATCAGTTTTTTTAATATATATGATAGTAATAATATTTAAAGTAGAAGCTTAGATTAATTATGTATAATAGTTTATATCAAGAAGTGATCTTTCATTAGCTAACTAGAAGAAATAACGTAATGTATATATATATTTTTCTTCTACATATTAGATCTAGTATTAGATATGATGTATCTAATGCTGTATAAATTGGTGTGACTCCTCCCTCCATAAAAGTTTTATATGCATATTTTATATAAAGAATTTGAGTTTCTTCTTACAGAGCTGATTTCACTCAGTATATGAAGATTAAATATATGTTGTTTCATCTCTTTTAGATTGATTTTTTATTTTAATATAATTTGTTGATCTGAGATAATTTTATTTTTATATTTGTATGTGTTGCATTGTAATTGTTGGGTATTTAATAGCCATTTGGTTTTATTTATTAAATACTGATTTTATATTGCGAATTTTGACTGCATTTTTTTATATCCTATCAAAATGAATTTTGATTATTTATATGTACTTTTTCCAGTAATGATAAATTATTTTGTTTACAAACATGTATTTATTACTGGTTGCCAATTTTCATTTGTTATAGTAATCATCATTAATTACTGCATTTAATTCTATTAATATACATGAAAACTTGTATATGACATATGTATATGTTGCAGAAGTACATTCTAACAAGATATTTATTTAAGTACAAGAGATGTTTAATATCTTCTACATACAATGTTTTTTTCTTATTTGCATAAAAAAGTAATATTAATTTTTATACTATTTTTAAATATTTATAATAAATAAATGCATTTTAATTAAAATATTTCTTTATTATAGATGCTATTTTTAGATTCTTTTTTTGAATGCCATAAATAGTTCATTTTCTCCATATTCTCATTAACTTATGAAATATAATACACCATATACACCTTAAATGACAATTTACAATGCAGTTTACCATATAATATAAGGGTCATTTAAGGTGTATATGGTGTATTATATTATATATATAATTCAGCAATGCAAATAAGAAGAAGTGGAAGGAAATTTTAACTTATGAAATGTCAGGTTTTTCATATTTATTTTAAAAAATCAATAAATATTGAAGCTAAATTTGTACAAAATCAACAATAACAGTAATATAAACACACTTTGCTCATTTTCAAAATTTAACAATCCAAGATTGATAAAATTGTCTGCTACAGATGTACATACATATAAAAGATATTATTTAGAAGAATATGTTACTAAATATTGTGGATAAACTTGTGCAAAATCAAAAATAACAAAAATTCTTGGAGAACTTTCATTGTCTACACAGCTAGTATATAATTCATTTCCACCATTAATAGAAGGAGGTCGCTTATATTCAGGTTTTCCTAAGACTGAACGGCCAAGTAAAACTTTTGCAATAAACATTCTTTTATATCTTTCAGCATTTACTTCACAATAACTGTTGGAATATAAAGCATCTGCAGCAAAATAAGCACCCTGTCCATATATAGTCCCAGTGCGTTCTCCACTAAGTCGAAAATCAAATCCCTGATGACAAATAGCATCAATGTCTGATTCACGACATCCATGAAATAATAGTTTTTCATTTAAATCATTTTCGGTTAGCTCTGATACCATTTGGTGCCTTTTTCTGAAAAAAAAAACAAAAAACAGAAAAACAACAATATTAATTTTGCACAATTTAAATACAAGTCAAAATAAATTAATTGATTAACTTTGTAAGGACTTTACAAAGAATTTATAAAACTAATAATGAAAAGTTCAAATAATAAATGCATATGCATGCATGTATACTGCAATTTATTTTTGAAATTAACAGTAAAATAGTTTGCTACTTTGAAATTCTATACAAGTGGTGGTGAACCTTTTTACAAGTGCGTGCCAAAAATATCCAAAAAATATTTATGGAATGATTGGCGTGCCATATAGTTATTAAATCAAAATATAAATAACATATAGTTTTTTAAAAATTTATAAAACAAAATAATAATAGTAATAATTAAAATTTCTAAATAAGCTAAATACAAGTGAACAATATTTATTCAGAAGAGCACAAGTTGGATAAAATGTAATAGTAAAACATTAATAGTAATTAAAACAAAATTTTGGAAATAAACATTATTTAATGAGATTTTTGTTGTACTTTGAATGCCAAATGTTTTATATTTGGTTAATATTTTGTCACTTTTAATAATTTACATGCTAAACTAGATTCATCTGTCATTCTAGTTCTTGAAATGTCTTTAATTAAATTCATTAAAGCAATGATTCACATGCATATGTAGAAGAGAAAATTGATAACATAGCAGTTGCTAATTTTTTTTAAACAATTAAATGTTTCAGGAATAGCATTCCAGGAAGTAATCGTCTCTCTTTAGCATTCTTTTTATATATGCCCAATAATTGATCATTTTCTATTGTTTTTAATTCATTTCTCAAATCAACAAATTTTTGTTTCCATATAAAACTGGATCCCCAATCTTTCAAATTAAACCATGCAAAAATTTCTAACTTGAGATGATCCATTGATATTATGTCTGTGTATAAAATAAATTTTGATGTGTCTGAAAATTGTCTGTGTAAATCTTAAAAAAAATTCAATCAATTATTGATTGAATAACAGCACAAATCTCTGGCATCAATTTTACTTAATCCGGCTCTTCATGAGATTCTAAATTGCCAAGACCTTTTTTATATTTGGAAATTATTTGAAGGTATAACATCACAGTTGAAAATTTGTAATTTAACTTCAAATGCTTTGATCAAATCAAACATGACTACAATTGTCTTATTATAACCTTGCAGTTTCACAGTGATTTCATTTAGATGTGAACACATATCAGCAACAGACATTAATTTTGAAAGCCATTCAATATCCATTAATTCATTATATTTAGCAATGATTTTCTCATTATGTAAAAACAGTATAATTTCATTTAAACACTCAACGAATCTTTGAATAACTTTTCCTCAACCTAACCATTAGACATTGTCGTACATAAGTAAAACATTGTATATTGAGTTCACCTCAATAAATTTAAAAATTTCAATTTATTTAGAGCTTGTGCAGATATAAAATAGACTAAGTTAGTCACAGCATTCATAACATCATCCAGTGGTTTAAAGTTAGCCTTTGTGCATAAAACCTGCTGATATATAACAGAATGGAAACCCAAAATTTAATGTCCAATATGGTTGGTATATAAACTGAGAAAACCATTTTCTTTTCCAGTCATACTTAAAGCACCATCTGTAGTTATTGAAACAATTTTGGCAACATCTATTTTTTTTTCAGCAAGTATATTTGAAACTTCATTGCAAATATCTATTCCTTTTGTTGTTGTTACTAATGAGGTTAAATTGATCAATTCTTCTTTGATATTATTTCCAACACAATAGCGAGTAAAAATATCCAAATGAACTGATCCATTTATGTCTGTACTGTCATCAAGGCAGAAAGAAATGAAACTAGATTTTATCTCTTTTGTTGGTAAGTTATGTTATTAGCCATTTTCAGGATTCTTTCTTCAACTGTATTTCTAGCCAATGGTAAATCTTTAATTCTCTGAATAATTTTTGCTTTGTTTTCAAAATCTTCAAAAAGAACTGGTGCACTTTTCATCCAAACTTCTTTCATAATTCTCCATCATTAAAAGGTTTCCCACATTTAGCAATTACTTTTGAAATAAAAAACTAGCAGCAGTTATTATATTTGAACAATTTTCGATAAATTTCATTATAAATGTTGATTGAATATTTATATTTTCAAATGCTTGGGCAATATATTCTTTTTGTTCATCTTTACTTTTTTCTCAGGTGATTTATCATTGGTCTCATAGTGCCATTTTACCAATGTTCTCAACACAACTGTTCCAGAACATAAACACATACTGCCTTGGTACCTTTGTTAATCATTCCATATTCAGCAATCCACCAATTTTGAAATTCTCTACTGCTTGACAATTTTTGTTTTTTATTTTCACTAGTCATATTAATATAATGATAACAAATTTATTTAAAAGTAATTTTATAAATCAAAGATTTTTTATATGTTAAAACATATTATTATCCTTACATTTCACTTTTACAGCAAAACTTCCAAACAAAAAAAAAAAACATCATTTACTGGCATTGATTACATATTTCATTCCTTTGTATGCAATTTTGATTACATTAAAAAAATGAATGGTGTCAATACGTTTAGATCAAAAAAGAGTAGGGTAGAAAACCATTTTATTACTTTTACTTTAGATTTGAAATAAAGTTACAAAATATTTTATTAAGTTTACTTTCTAGTTTTATTGGAATCATTTGGCAGGTTTATAAAATATGATACACAGTATACCAGTACCACTTTATTTTATTTTTTCATATGTCATAGCATCGACTGGGAGGCGAACCCGCAACAACCGTCTGCATTAACTGCTTGCTTGCAAGGTGGCTGTGCTGACCTCTTGGCTAACAATGCTTGATCAGTACCACTTTATTTGAGTCATTCCCATCTACATATGTATACATTTTTTTTCCAAATTCTGAAAAGCAAAGTTAACTAATGAATGCAATCATTTTAAAAAGTGCAGTCCTCTGCTGACATCCACTTCAACAAAATGGTCCCGGAACCAAAACAACTCCCCACCCCTGTTGTAAACAATTCATTTAATCACATTAATAATTGTAACAATGGCAAAGAATTATCATTGAATTTTTGCTTAAAACTTTTAATAATGATAGTGATTTTTTGTTTAATAAAAAATATTTAAAAAATTGAATTCAATGTATTAATTTTTTTTTTTTTACTTGCCAAATTGATTAGTTTAATTAGTCATGCAAAAATTATAATAATAATGATTACTCCAAAGATATATTATTTTGTCCATTTTATATGTTGTTAGATTAAAACTAGATTTGCGATATGTTACACAATGTTTATTTAAATTTATAATTTAATGGGAATTTTAAAAACAATGTATAATACTTTATCATTTTTCTCTACGTTTGTTTTGTGAAGTTAATCAATTTGATATGTGAATAGCTCATATTAGTATAGACAATATACTTACATTTGAATATTATATATACATACATTTGAAATTAGAATAAAATTTGATACATTTCATGGAAGATTACTTTACCCAAAAGTTTATAGTTATCTAATAATAAAATTATATGAATTTAAATTCGAATTTTGAATAATTGAATTCAGTTTTTGAATTAAAGACATTATTAAAAAAATTAAAAATAGAATGTAAACATTTATTTATATATATAAAATGATAAAAAGCTATTTTCTAATAAGATATATATATATAAATTAAAAATCATGAGATTATATCACATGTCCTTGTAAATATTTTAGTCTTTAAGTATCATGCAAATCAGGATAATTATCATGGATCAAATTATGTGTACACATATTTAAATCCTCTTCTATTATACTAAACCCTGCAGTAAGCACACCAGAAATTAAATCAAGATAAGATACATTGTATCCACAAAATAGGCATAATATAAAAAAGATAAATGAAGAAGATAAATAAATGCTAATGAACAACAACTATTAATAATTTTGACACATATAAATTATGAAACAAAATAAACTAATAAAATATCTGATATGGACATTGAAGTTTCTTCCTCATAATTTTTTTCATTTTTAGAGAACTTAAACAATCCATTTAAAATTTCTTTAATATGAAATCTATCCCTATTTTAACTTTTTATGACATGAAGAGAATAGAAAATTCTTTATGCTGTACAATTTTTGTGGCACATTTATTCATTACTCATTCATGCATACACCTATAAGATAATTACTTATATTCTATGTGTAATCATAACACATTTATCATAAACTGATATCACTATTATTTTTCATGGACAATTGCTTTTCGATCATACAATGTACTGGTTTGTAGAAATATGACTTACCTATGAAATTAGGCAAAACTGAATGAATTTATTTTAATCAATATTATAGATAATGTTAATCTTTCTTATATTTACAAATGTAGAAAGAACAATTATTATTGTAAATATTTCAGGTCTTCCTTTAGATTAATATATAAAAAAAGAAAGAAATGTCAACTAAATACATACATTCCTAGAATATTTGTATCTCCATAGTGGGATTGCAATATCTGGGATATCAACATATTTTAAACCAATTATCTTATATTCAAAAAAAAAAATACTAATAATAAGCAAAAATAAATATTTGTAAAATAAAATTCAGATTAATATTGAGATTTGAGCTAAAGAAGGCCTTTATGTCTTGCCCAGCCAAACAGAACCTGCAAAATTCTCATAAAGATAGTACATTGGAAGAAAAATATTTGAAATATAAGGTCATTAAGAAATATAGGGAAATTGGAGAATTTGAAAATGTAAATGAAAATAATTAATATTGATGTTATAATATTAAGCAAAGTGATGTGGGAAAGATGTAGAGAAATAAGTAGTGGTGATGTTAAGATGCTTTTATTGTGATGCTGGTAGAGCAGTAAATGCAGTTGGTGTTGCTACTGAAAAGTAAATATGAAATAGTATGGTAAAGGTAGATTGTTTGATGATAGATATACAATAAAGGGAATAACTGCAAGTCCTTCATATTAATGTCAACTCTTAATCATGATAATAAAATACATGCATATTGTTGTTGGATAATTGGAATGCTGATGTGGAAAAAGTAAGAATGAAAATATTATTGGGAATTAAAATAACAAATAAAAGAGATAGATGTAAAGAGAATAATTTTGTTGTTGCAAACACTTGTTTTAAAAAGCATTCCAAAAACTGTATATATGGAAAGCTCCAGATGATAGAGAATGATACCAGATAGAAAATGTATGAATGAATAAAATAGACATAAAAATTCTATTAAAGATTCATTTACTTTGCCTGGGACTGATATAAACTGATTAGAATATGCTTATGGAAAAATTAAAATGGAATTCAAAAAGAATGAATATATATAAAATGAGACTTGGATAAATTGGGAGGAATGAAGGAAAAATGATTTGGTTTTATGTGTGAAAAAATAAAGAGTATAGATAAAGATAAGGTATATATGAATGATTCTGATAAACATTTGCATAGGATCAAGAAGGGAATATTAAAAATAGCAAAACATATGATAGGAACTTTGATTAAGAATAAATAAATGACCTTGATTAACTGAAGGTAATTTGAAAAAGATGAAAATATGAAGAAGGAAGAATGTCTATAGTGAGGAAAGACAAATAGCATATAGAAATATTTTAAACGAACTAAGAAAACAAACAGATTTAACAAAAAAAAAATAGAATAGCTGCAACAAAAGTAGAAGTGTTTCAACTGGAAAAAAATATGATCTGGTATTAGATAGAATTAGTAACATCACTTGGAAAAAGATAAATGGTTAATGAGTGAAATAGCTGATAAGAATGGATAAGGATTAACAAATAGAGATGATATATTGAGAAGAAGATAAGAATATTTTCAAAAGCTGTTTAGAAAACTAAAAATGATGCAATTAATTATGAACTTGAAATAAACATGGTATGGACATAATGACAGAAGTAATTAAATCAAAGAAATAAAAAATGGTATATCTGTTGTATGTGCTACAATACCTAAAATTTTTTGAAAGAGTTTGGAAAGAATATTATAAAGCAAATTATTGGACTATAAAATTTGATATATAATAGAGGAGTTTGACTTGAAGATTTCTTGATAACTATAATGATTCTAAACCATTAAACATCATATGATTACTATCTCCCATGCTTGCTGATAACTGTTGTTAAAATAGGCAAAACTCTCTCCATACAGTAGTGCCACTCAAAGCAAGACAGAGTAATCAATGGATGCCAGTGTATGGAGAGAGTTTTACCTATTTTAACAACAGTTATGAGCAAGCATGGGAGATAGTGATCATGTGATGTTTAAAGATTTAATACCAATCCTGCCTAATAGGAAGGTGGCAGCTATGATTAAAAAAGAACCAAAGACAACAAAATGTATGGGTGCTGAACTGAGTGAGATCAGATCTATATGACTATATCAGCTATTGAGCTTAGATTGAACATATTTATGTGTTTTCAATTTTATTTTCATAGTTTTGTAGTTATGTAGAGATAAAAGGTGGCTGCTGGAAGGTTGCATTAGATCCTAAGATCTAGGTGCAATACTCTCAGATCCAAAGCTTCTCACTAATGAAGGCCACAAGCCAGAAACTAGTCTGGGGATATTGGATGAGTAGGCACTAGATGGGGATTTTATGCACAAGCCTTCTAGCATCCATTGATTACTTTGTCTTGCTTTGAGAGGCACTACTGTATGGAGAGAGTTTTGCCTAAAATGATTCTAATTAATTAATAAAAAAAAGCTGTTAATTATGAAGAATAAAAGACAATAAACTTGTTATCACATGCTTCAACTTCAAAAATATTATTGATCATTTTAACTCAGAGAATTTATAGGAAAGTAGAATATTATATTGGAGAAGAACAGTTTGGTTTCCAGAGAGGTGAAAATACAATTGAAATATTAAATGGGATCCCAACAGATGGTAAAACACCTAGAAAAAAAATTGCATGTAAGATGATTAGATAAAATAAGACAGTTTACTGGTATAATGTGGAGAAGAAAAGCTAGAATCAAAGGAAATAGATTAAACTTGGAGAAACTTTCATTCTGCATTAGATCAATAATAGCTAAAATTAATGATGATGGAAAATAAGTGGAAGACAAATCAAAAATTTAGGATGGGGATCCTATAAAAATAGAGTCAAGTTGAATGAATATCATTTATTATTCAAAATGAAAGATATACATCAGCTGTTGGGGTAAAGAATAAAATATAAATAGCATTTACACTAGTACTTGCCATCAGAATTTTAAAATGCCCAGCAAATGTAAAGAATGTGGCACCCCAAATAGTGCCAATGGGTAAAAGGCACAGAATATAGCTTAAATATGTTTATATATACATAAATAAATACTAAGATTTAGTGGTGTAATGGATATTTTTTTTCAGATTTAAAATATGCTTAAAATTTTACTTTCAAGAACCAGACTTAGCCAACTAAGTTAGATGTGTAAATTTAATCAAAAAATGCTTGCCTAGTTATTTTAGATAGAAAGTAAATAAAATAAAAACACATCATTTTTCTCCTAATCTAAGATGTAATTAGTTTAATAGCAATGCCTTATTTTTCAGTAAATCAATCTTTAAAAAGTGGTTGGTGATAATTTTTACAAGAGATATTTTATTTTTATATGTCGAAAACCATTAACATATATAGAATGATCTTTGTACAACCTAAATCATAGTTTTTAAGAATCTATTGAATCATTGATTTAATTATGGTTATTAATAGCAATAATTGGGAAACATTTTTATCTTGCTGCAAATATTACTATTAAACACTCAGGTTTGTTTTCATATAAACAATACTTACAAACTAAAGCTCTGATGCAGTTTCATGTTTTCTATACGATGCAGGGCTTTAATGAAAACTCTAGGCATGCTTTCATTCATCAAGTTTTTTACTTTGCGAAATTCCCAGCTTTTCCCAGAACACTCAATCTTAATTAAAAAAAACATGCACATATATATATTAATTTATGTTACATAAATATAAATATATGTGTATGCAATTAAGTATCTAATATATAACAAAAAAATAAAACATTTATAATGCAAAATATAAATTTTAAATGACAAACTTCTATTATAATAAATTAATGAAATGTTAACCAAGACAACATAAATATAAAACAATGATGTTAAAGATTTAATCCTCTCATTACCTACTCTCAGATCAAATCATCCCTCTCTTACAATTCAATCCTAATAGGAATTATTCCACATATATATATATATATGTAATTATAGAATTGAATATTTATAAATACAGTAATTAGACAATTAAAAATTTTATCCACTTAGGAGTGCTTTCGATTGTCCTAGTAATCTTTGTCAATTAATACTTTGAAAGGCTAACCTTCTCACAATTCCAGATCTTAATGTTTGCTGCTGCCTGTTAATTAAGTCATGTTTCTATTTGTATATTAGCATAGCTTCCTTTATTTTTCATTTATTGTTATTTTTTTCAATTTGCAATATTTTTATGTTATTAAAATTGAAGCCAAAACCATAAATACATGACTTATTATGGTCGTAAAAAACAAATGCTGAAATATTATCTACTTTACAATTCTGTTTCGATTTCTGAACCTGTTTTAGTAACAGCAAGTGCTCTTTAGTTCTTTTTCCCAATATTAAAATTTTTATTCTTATATTTTGTATTAAAATCTCTAATAACATTATATATATGACTATAATTGTAGACAACATTTAACAATTCATTTAAATATATTTCAATATTTTTGCCTTTATCTGATGAATATTTGCAAAGACTATTATTTCTAATTAAGAAGGACTTCAAACCTACCATTTTGTGTGACATTGGCAGTCTTGATTTATATGGAATACAACTTTTTACTATTGGTTTAACGATCATACAGTAATCCATCATATATTGATTTCTAGTTATTTTAAGATGAAGAAACTGAACGCACTTTAAATTTTCATGTTTTTATTTATTTCAGGCATTTTAAACCATTTAATTCTTTAAACAACTCATTAATTGTATTTGGTTTGTCACATACAAAAACATTGATAATATACAGTACTATGTTTTTGATAAAATTCCTTTTTCAAAATATTTTCTTCATATGTACAAATCACATATTTGAGCATCAGTAGGTAAATCCATTGCCCATTTTATAAAAATCCTTCTTAAAAACTGCATAAATATTTTTATCGATAAAGCTTAATGTTTCAATTATAAAGTTTATTATTTTTGTGTTAACATTTTTTAAACTTAATGCATTGGAAATAATTTTAATAGATGCTAATCCATCAATTGATCCATACATTTCACTTATATCTAGAGTACATATGTCATTAACATCAATCTTATAATAATATTATATATATTGTAACAGTAAGAAAAGTAGAGCTGCTTTAACCTAACCTAGAGATGCAGATAGAGGGGGTTCGAACCTCACCTACTCCTCTAGATTGCTACTAAGCGACTTACTCCCCAAACCTCACTAGAATTTAATGTTAATGTATGCCCGGTGGTCAGGGAGAGAAGAGACCATGAAAAGGAATTTTTACATATATGATCAGATGTACATACGTATGTCACAAAAGAAAACAATACTAAGTGTTTTTATTTATAGTGAATGAAAGATAACAGAAACTTTTATTATTTACATTAAAAGAATTCATACAATGCTTTATTAATAGTGTCGCAGGCAATTTTCACTGCAACAGAATAGACACATATGAAAGATCCATTGATCGTAATGATAAGAACAGACAAAATTTTACATTATAATTTCTTCTTTAAAATATTCCAGCCAATGGAAGTGTTACGTAAAAGAAATCAAGAGAGAGAGAGAGATCATTCATTAACTCTATGGATGGGGAACATGGAATTAAATAGGTGGTCAAACTCAACTAAACACTTTGGACCGGTTTGAATCATAGCCCTGCTTATGATTAAAGAAAATGAGAAAGTAACTCCCAGCAGGAATTTCCAGCTATAATTGAAGTATTTCAATGAGATTTTGAGAAAGATTTTCTAATAAATATAAATATACAAGGCCATGCACAAAGGCGATAGCATACAGTGGGCTGTGAGGCTCTAGACATAACAGTTACCAAGAGGTTAACACAAAACCGGATAGCTCTCCGTCTCTAAGCTAGGTTAGAGAGAAAAATGGAACCCGTACGCTAAATGTGTGACCCGGATTCAGGATCGGAGTTTTATTGCTTATGTCCAGTTACGTACATTGAATGGGACTGAGATCAACATGAGATCCAGAACATTTTATTTATTTTAAGAAGATCCAAATGTAGGTATGTTAACCTAAGCGAACTTGGCAAAAAGAAGTACTATCATATATGCTAATCGGCCCAGTAGATCACCCGAGGCACGATACTATATAAATATGATCAACGACCTTTAAATTTAAAAAGAAACCCTCTGCAAAATATATATATTAAGGAAAGCTCAACTACCACTGAAAAATCCGCAGAAGAATAGTAACTTCACCTTTATAAAATTTGAATTACTAAAAAAAAAACACATGGGCGGATATTTTTATTGATTTAGTTCAAGTTTAACAGACCCATCACAGAACCAATGCGATTTAATAATTTTTAATACATGTACATATTGTCAAAATGTATTTTTTCTTATTACTAAAATATAAATGCGAACGTTTTATTTCACATTCTTTAAAATATAACTTTAAATTTGCAACCCTTCATTGATGAAAATATAAAGGCATTTGATAAGGATCTTTCTTTTATATATATATACAAAAAAAATCAAATTAAAATCTTGAAAGTTTTCTAATGGAATATTTAGCAATTAAATCTTGATTGTAAAAATAGAGTTTTGCACTTTCTATGATTTGCTTCCTTTTCTTTCCAAAATATCTATATAAAATAAATAACTTAAACTACTGGAGTATAATGGCGGAAAGTTAAACAAATTATTTTTCAATTAAATTAATAAGAACTATGGCCGCCATTATATATAATAACCTCTCCCATTACGATATAAAAAAAAAAAGAAAAGAAAGCAATTAATGAAATATAATTTGACAAGATACGAACACACAGATTAAAAAAAAAACATATATATATAAAAACATAATTCTAGCTCGAGTGAATTTGTAAATTACAAAGAGATTTTTTTGTGAATTTATGGTAACGTTACCGGTAACTAGATGGGGTGGGTCAAGATAAGTTCATTAGATGTTTCCCGCAGGTCTTCCCGGTTCTTCAAATTTGTTTTTCCATGTTTTGAGGGCAGATATTCACGGATACAGGGCAAGCACTTTAGTTCTCTGGCTGGCTTACATGATTAGAACTCCGGCCTCAGGAATGGCTCAGGAGAGTGAAGGCAAATAGGTTACTCCCGCATTTTTGCAGAGCAACACATTTCTGGATTTTTATTTATATGCCAAAAAAATAGAGTGCAGCTTGAAATAAGTACAGCAAGCGAGAGTTCGCTATATTGTCTAATTTCTCAGCAAGATTTCTTCCAACAAAATTCTTAAGATTTCCCTTTTTTACCCGTAAGCAGCATAAGACCAAGAACAAAAGAAAAGTTCTTTATTTATACCCTTTTCCCATTATGTTTTTAATCTGCTAATTAGTACCGAATCATGCCCGTTGTTTCAAATTTTTCCTGTTATCTATTTTTTCTAATTCAGCAAAATGTTTTACTAATTAAATTTCCTTTCTTAATGGATTCTATTTAATTAAGAACATTTATCATCGAATTCTTCCAACATATATTTTAAAAATAGTTGCAAATATAATTTTAACTTTCTATATTTTATTTTATTAAATCTTTTCTCTTTAACACAATTCCTTCTTTAATTTAGGCAACTATTTGAGAAAACAATAAATTTAGTTTGAAAAACAAACATACATTCACTGTGGTTGGACTTAGGGTCTTAATTAGTCCACAGTGAATGGTGAAGCCAGGATATATATATATATGCACAGCTTCAATATATATATATATAAAATAACTAATTAAGTACTACATAAATATATAATAATACTTGAATAATGTTACTTATATCTTCTATATAAATTTTATAATAACAATAAAGTTCAATGTAAACCTTATCTTGCATCATCTTTAGAAATTTCACGATCCTGACCATCTTTGAAGGGAAAAATATATCCAATGGAGATTAATTGATTTTTTTTTCATCAAAGTGAGACATGATTGTGAAATTTCTATAGAAACTGAAAAGTTTTAAGTTTACATTAAACATTGTTGCTAATATTATTATTTTGGTATAATATATGTGTGTGGGTTAAAATCATATACAATTAAAGAACTGTGTCAGACATGAGAATATAATGTCCTTAGTTAAAATAATTGCAATTCTATTTTAATATTTAACCAATATTCCAAGTATTAATATATAATTATAATCTAAATGCATAATATTTCAATGCATTATCAGTGTACCATAAGAATTAATATTATACAGCGCCAATTACTGTGATAATCCAATCTTATTACTTATTTCTATTATCAAAAGTAATATTTCCATATATTTAAATAAATATTTTTGACTTCTATTTTTGAATTTTGAAAGGTGTTTTAATCACTCAGTCTAGGACAGTGCTTAGCAAACATATCAAAACATAGAAGTACAAATTATTTGCTAAATAACAATGTTATAATTTCTTTTTTTGTTTTGTTTTATATCACAACCTTTTTTAAATATGTAATACCAGTACAATTTTTTTAAATGTAACCACATTTAATATTAATCTAACAATCAAATATGTTCTTTGTATTATGTTGCCAGGATTTGAAAAAATGTAACATAATCATAACTATCTGATAATATCAATTTCTAGGAAGCAGATCTGAAATAAAGCGAAGTGGATAAAATTTGTCAACTATGTCAGCTTGGACAATATCTATCAGTATATCATATAAATATATTTTAATTCAAAAATAGTCTTGAAATACTGGGAGCCATAATATCAGAATTTTGACAGCAAAGAACAAATTAAATTTGTTTAATTAATATTGTTATTTCCAAAAATTTATAGTCAACATATTTGAAAAATTAATATGTTTGAATGAATGAAACAAACTGAAGAGAAATCCTGAATGAATTATTTTATAACCAAACTAACAATAATAGACTTCCTAAAACAAATTATGTGAATTTGAGTGTGGTTTTCATGGGAGAGACTGATTGTTATATCATAAAAATTATCTTAATACATCCCAAAAAGATGAAATATTAATTACTTTAATTGAACAAATATGGATGAGAATACAATACAATGGAAAATTAAAATTAGAAAAAGTATTGGAATAATTTTTTTTTAAAATTTAGTGCAGGAGAAATTAAAATCAAAATTATTAGATGTGAAATAATTAAACTTTGAAATCAGCATATAAAGAAGTATTTATTACTCATGAATTTCCAAGTATAATCATCTCAATACTCAACTTTAACCTTTTTTTGTCTTTCTATTTTTATTTTTTTATTAGTGGTTGTTAATCACAAAACATTTATTCCAGAAGGTATTGATTATTACAATGTGAAAATTAAGGGTATCTTGAATTTGGTCTTTTAATATTTTAATAATTCATTGGTTAAATAACTTAAAATTTCATAGACATTTTAAAATGCAAATAAGTGTTTATAATCCTTGCAATAAATTATTCTAATTAAATAAATTATCAAGATATCTTATGCTGAGTAGTATGGTGAATAGTATGAAATATATTTGATACATATTTAGCTTAAGATCATTTACTCTTATTCTTGAAATTAATAATTCAACCTATATCTATTTTTTTTTGTAAAGTTTTGGCTTTTGAAATAATTAGGATAATTATAAATAAAATATAGTATAATGGAAATCATTTTATGCCTCATTAAACATGAAAATTAACTGCTTTCACAAAAAAAGTAATAATATTTTCTGATCAGATCATTAAGCTCACATGGAAGATTGTGGGAGGAGGACACACAAGTTAAAATTACTAGATTGATTCTAACTGGATAAACAATTTTTTTAATACAGTAGATTAGTGTTCACCCTTGTCAGAAACTTTTGATCAGTTGACCATATGATAAATAATATGTATTTTTATTTTATATTTATTTATTTTATTTTATTGTAATGCATTTATGCTAACACAGCAGCTTATCTTTAAATAATGGATTTGTTCTTACCTATATCAGAATCAGGTTATATTATAACTGACCAATGAAACAATAAAAGGAAATAATTAGTCAATTATTTAAACTGACCAATTGGAGAGCTAGGTTAGGAAATATAAATTTCCAGTAAGGTAAAAGGATCTTACTATATACAAAGGTCCATTTGAGAGAGAAGAGACAACCAAACATTGAATGGCAGTACATACATCATTGTCCATAATCTTGTAAGCTACAGTAATGCAAGCTCAATATGGAGTTTGTAATAGCTAGCTACAGGCATTACTGTACCATATACAAGGGAATACCTCCATTTCTTCCAAATATTAGCTATATCACTAACAGCTAGAGCACAGGCAAAATATTGTATGTAGTAGTATTTGTATTATTATTATGAATAACATCTGTCTGTCTGTCTATCTATCTATCTATCTATCTACCTATCTATCTCTCTCTATATATATATATCATCATCATTATCAACCATTATCAATCCACTGCAGGATGAAGGTCTCTCCAAGTTTAATCCATCTTCTCCGATCTTTAGCTTCTCTTCTCCACATCACCCCTACACATTTTCTTATTTCATCCATCCATCTTACATGTGGTCTCCTTCTGGGTCTTTTACAATCTCTTGGAATCTAGTTTAAAATTTCAATTGTCCATCTATTATCATCTCTTCTAGCAATATGTCCAGCCCAACTAAACTTCAATCTTTTAATTTTTTCAATGAGGTCAGTAACACCTGTTTGTTCTCTTACCCATACATTGCGTTTTCGATCTCTTCTTGTTACTCCCAACATACATCTCTCCATACTCCTTTGAGTGGTCTGAAGTCTCTGTATTGCTCTTCTATTAAGTGTCCAAGTCTCAGATCCATAAGTAAGAACTGGTAAAACATATTTGTTAAAAACCTTTCTTTTCAAACACATAGGCATATTTCCTTTTAATATCAAGTTATTTCTACCAAAAGCACTCCAACCAAGTTTAATTCTATGATTAATTTCCTCTATTATGTTTCCATCTGTATTAATAATCTGACCAAGGTATTTGTAACTCTTAACTTCTTCTAATTCATCATAATCAATCTTTATTTTCATATTTTGAGCAAATCGATTAAACATAACTTTAGTCTTTTTAACGTTTATCTTTAGTCCTACTTTCCTACTTTCATCTGATAACTCCTGCAACATTTCCTGCAGCTTGGAAGCATTATTTGCAAAAACAACTACATCATCTGCGAAATCTAAATGACTTAAATAATCTCCATTTACTTTCACTCCTTTAGTTTCCCATTTTAATCCACAAAATACTTCTTGCAGCACTGCTGTAAAAAGTTTTGGAGATATGGAGTCACCTTGTCTTACACCTTTCCCAATGTTGACTTTCCCAGTATCATTATGTAATCTAATTGTTGCTGTTGTATTTTTATAAATATTCTTTAAAATATGACAATATCTTGGATCTATACCTTGATGATCCAATGCTTTAATCACTGAAGAAATGTTTATAGAATCAAATGCCTTTTCATACAAATCCAAAACATAATGGCAACTTATATTCATTTGTCCCTTCTATGACCTCTCAATACTTGGATATGATCTACTGTACTAAAACCACTTTTAAATCCAGCTTGTTTCCTTGGTCGGTGGAAATCCAATGTTCTTTGTAGACGAGTTGTAATTATCTTAGGTAAAAATTTTGTATAAAACTGATAAAAGGCTGATAGGTCTATAATTTTTAATATCTTCTTTATCACCTTTTTTAAATATTAATATTATTACTGCATTCTTCCAATCATCTGGTACATCTTCATCATTTAGACATTTGGTATATAACTTAGCTAAAAAAATTTCTATTTCTTCACCTGTTTCTTTTAATATATCAATTATAATTCCATCATTACCTGAAGCCTTTCCTTTCTTCATACATCCAATTGCATGTTCCCCTTCTTCATTTAAAATTCTGCAATTCAGAAGATGTAATAGAAATAGGAGGTACTTGTTCTTTATTACTATATAATTCTTGATAAAAGTCTTCTACCCATTTCATAATGTCATCTCTCTTTTTGGTAATAATTCTATCTTTTTTTCTTATTGCAGATATAAATTTCCTACCAATACTAAAATGTTGTTTTACATTCTTGAGACTTATTTTCTTCTACAGCTTTCCTTGCTAGTTAACAGTTGTATTTTCTTATATCATTTTCAACTCTTTTCCATACCATTTTTCAAAATTCAAGATATTCAATCCTTTTTAATGCATCATTTTTGTATATCTTCATATTCATTCTTTTCTTCATAAATTCTCTTGTATCAGAAATTTTATTGGTCAATTGCTGCTTTTTTCTACCAGCTATCTTTGCTGCAGTTTTTAAAAGTGTATCAGTTATTTTCATATTAATTTCATTCAAATCTGAATCATGCTCAAAATCTACTAATACTTGAAACCGATTTGTAAGTTCTAATTTAAATTCATTAGAATGTTTCTGAAGATTAGGAATATCAACTGTAAAAATTGTTTTTCTTAATAATTTTTGTCTCTCTAGTTTTGCATTAACACATTTCTTACCTCTACTAATTGATGATCACCTCCTGTGTTAAATTTATTAAGAACATTACAATCTTGAAATATATATTTTCTGTTAGTCAAAATATAATACAATTCTGCTGTATCTTCATTGGGATGCTTCCACGTCCATTTCCTTTTAACATTTTTCTCAAAAAAAGAATTCATACCCCCTATATGACAGTATAAACACAACATATTAATTTATAACAAAAATCCAACACACCCATCTTAACCATAAAATGAAAGCAACTCTCATCTTTACTGCCATGTAGTTTAATTTAAGCCAGAATAATCAACAATTTTTAGACCAAATGTAATTCCTACCATCAGTATATGAACCTCCATTCTCAGACCTGTTTATGCTTTGGCCTTTATCAATGAGGCCTGAAATTCAAAGTTGGGAAGAATGCATATATGTATTCAGCCAATAACTTTAACTCCTCTATATCTGTCAAAGTTAAACTTGAAATTCTAATCAGCTTAAGATTTTGAACCCAAGCCAACCTGCTTATATCAGTGTATATAGATAATGCTTCAGTTTTCCCATTAACTTTAGGAACTTTATTTCCTGGCTAGGAATATAACAAAAAGCATACATATACAGCTTAACCAATAAAATAATAACAACTCTCTACTTTACTCCATCTAGTAGAATAAATTAGTCATGGATATGTAATTTTCTTAATATTTGAACCCCACTTCAAACATGTTTCTGGCTTTTCCTTTTATCAATGAGTTGCTGAACTGAATTCAAATGTTTAAGAAGGTTGAATTGGTTTCAATACTTTATGATTTAGAATTTAAGTTTTAAACTTGATGAGTAATGTGGAGTTTATGGTAATTGGTGAATACATATGTGTTTTTCCCAATTTTTGACTCCCAGGGCAAAAACTAAAAACTAGACTCCCAGGGCAAAAACTAAAAACTATTTTGAGAATACGGGATTCAAATATTAAGTGTAGGAATTGTATATACATCTGGTAATAACTGATTACTCTAGCTTACATCAAATGGTAATAAATTTGACAATTTCTTAAAGCCTGTAAAACAGCCTAAAAGAATAATCTTTGTTAACATATAAAATAGTTTTTGATTTATTGTAAATGCTTTTTATATATAAACAATAATAAGTTGAACTTTGATATAAAAAATATAATACAAGTAAGACTATAATATTAATAAGTTCTTCAGAGCTGGTTAATGTTTAATTTTAGATTTTGCTATCAGTTGATAGCAGACTTTCCCTAACATTAGCACCAACAAATATAATATTCTTCCCAGAGAGAGTGGTGCATTTTGAAAATAAAGCAGGATACTGGAAATTATCAACAAAAATTTGGTCCAGCGATAGATGACAATATAAATACCCAAAGTGGTGCCTCAGCCTGACATCTAAAGAAGCTAACAGATATACCTGATCTATCATTGGTTAGATATGTCAAAAAGATATCTAATATTATACACTTGTGTCGCATAACTGCATAAAAAATTTCTTTGTTAATGATTCAAATGGACTAATGCTGATATCTTGGGTGTATTGAAGGAAATGAGTTAAATCAAAAGTAAACTTTATTTTCTATAAAAGACTTATGATTGTTTATACAATATGGAAAAAGAAATAAATTAAAAGGTATAAGAAGAAATAATAATTTAAAGATTAACTTGTGATTCTATTATATTAAAATCTTTTACATGCTAATGGGTCTTAAATGGTTTCAAAGACTTGGATGAGTTATATAATTGTCCCTGACTTAAAAATGTTTTCCCTAATATTCAGAGTTTACTTCAATATAATTCATTTAAGATTTTCTTAAAAACGTTTTCAATATCCAATTTATGTTCCATCCATTTTATATCATGTTTATATATGGACTTTTTATGAAAAATCACACTTGGTGTTGGAAGTATTGTCAATGTGATTGTCTAGTATTTGTGAAAATGAGATGTAACTTAATGTAGATAATTTTATGAGATTGACTATAATATCTATTTCAAGTTATTACTTAGTGCCATATATGTATCCAATTCTAATCCTGAACCCAAAATCACCATTCTTGAAGAAATAATTTAAATCATAAGATTAAAGAAAATGGTAGTTGAGAAATTATATAGTAATAATTTTGTAAAAATGATAAAAGATATTTCTTGGATATAACTACTTTACAAATTAACAGTTTGTATAAATAAAGGTAGGCTAATCTGATCTTTGTGATGACAAACTTTTGATAGCATCTTATAGTAGAAAGAAAGACAACCACAGTGTTGAAATATCTAGATATTCAGATACACAGAGAAAATCTACACCTAATTTATAAGATAAGTCTCAAACCTCTAGAAATCTGAAGTTTTACACTTCCGAATCCAGTTCACTTCACTTTCACAAATGTGCAGGTCTTTGTTTTCATATTGAAACTACCACAAATGTAAGTTCGAAGCTTCTCGGCAAGCTAATGCAACTAACCAATATAAGTTTCAAATATAATGACTTACATAAAGAGTTAAATTTTTTTATAACATGATAAAATCAAACCTTTCCAAAGATGACAGATCCTGGGTACTACTGATCACTCAGCTTAGAAACACATCGACTTAGCTACTGTACTCCTCCCTCAACTAAAAGGTTAATAAAAATTCCAAGGATAGAGTCAATATAAATCAAATGTCACACATCATATACAAAATTACATGCTCCCAAGTAGGGTGCAATGCTATCTATTATGGTAAATCATGTGCATTCCTCTCTACTTGCATTCATAACATTATCTTTACAGATGAGATGCAGATAATCCTGAGCATAAGTTGATTTTCTTCGAGCACTAAAACATCACAAGCCATACATTTGAGCCCACATCTGCTATCATAGCAGGCATTGAGCAAAATGACTATAAGCAGGTCAAAAAATGCCTAGCACATAGCTAACATCCATAATCCCATAAACTGGAATGAATCTTGCTTCCCCCTGTCTAAGAAATGGACTATCTAATTTACATACAAATTAGATAATTTATTGTCTATATATATTCACCTATACAATCACAAACATTCCAATGCTATGATTATGAGACATTTAACACCCTTGAAAATGCTTAGCACATGTAACTTTAATTGAAATTATTTTGGATAATCATAGATGAAATCATCAAGCTACTAAGCTTGCCTTCATATAAAAAAAAAGGAATTGCCTTGCAAAAAATCATTTATGTGAAACTAAAATTTAATGGTTAACTATTTTTTTTTTGTTATTATTTTGAGATTTCAAATATATAAATATGTTTAAACAATATAAAAAAAATTATCCACTTTACTGCTATATAGTGTAAGCTAGAGCATGGGTGCCCAACTTTTGTGTTCATAAGGTCGATTTTTTATTTTGAAAATGTGTTGCGATCGACTTGTTGTCATAGGCGTAATCTAAGTGGAGAAAGTTGTGAAATACATACTATTTTTATATATCTACCTACGTAAAAAAATAACATTTAACAGTCTATAAAACTCATGCCCGTGGGAATTAAAGCAACATGATTAATTATTAACAATATTTATTAATTCAAATTAGCTACTGATCAAGACATATTTAGAATTTATTTTATTATCTTAACATTAAAGGGAAAACTGTGTTTGCATGTCTCTAACCAAGAAATCATAATTAGGTGTATATCCTGACAAAGATAATAAAGAATCTTCAGTATGGGAATCAGTTAGGACAGAACGTTGTTTAGTCTTTGTTAACTAAGTATGAAAATGCCGATTCACACAGGTATGTAGATCCGAAACAAGAATATATTCGCTACATTTGATGATATTGGGATATTTTTCTCGGTTGACATATTTCCAAAAATCTTCTTCAAATTTTCTAGCTAGTAAGATTAAATCAGTTTGTAAAATTATAATTTCATTTTCTAAAGCCGTTTGCTCCATATGAAATATGTCTGAAATTTTTTGGCTAATGCATTTCACATTTAAATCTATTTTAAAAGGAAAAGGTATACATTCCACAATTTCTTTAATTTTTTCAAATTCTTGGAATTTTACCTTAATCTTCAATTACTTTTTGGATTTTTGCAACATATTTGGAAAATAATTCAAATTATTTTGTTGCAGATCTTCTATTAGCATAATAAATTGTCTTATATGCATCTACACAGCTGATCATATCAATTACTGTTTTATTTCTACCTTGTAATTCTATATTTAAATGACTTAACATTGAAGTAAAATCGGTTAGAAAAGCTAAGTCACTAAGCCAAGTTTCATCATTTAAATTTTCACATTTACCATCTTGCTCGTGGAGAAAATCTATTATTTCAGGCAATAAATCACAAAATCGTTGCAGAAATTTACCTCTGCTTAACCATCTTACATTGATATATAATAATAATTCAGGTTGACCTTCATCGAGCTGCAGTTGGAAGAGACGTCGTTTGAGGGAACTTCCTCGAATTGAATTAAATTTTAAACGCTATGTCCATTACTTCTTTTGTGTTTAGTCTCTAGCTGGCTAACACTTGCTGGTGAATTATGCAGTGGTAGCTCAAAAAAGCTGGAAATTCATCTTCATTTTGACATAGGGCTATAAATCCATTTATGCGACCTATCATTGAAGCTGTACCATCCGTTGTTATTGAAACTAATTTAAAAAGTGGTACTTTCAAATCATTGAGCAAGTTTTTAAAGGCTTTAAATATATCTAAACCTCTAGTTCTTTCTTTCTAAGAAATCAGACCCATCAATTCTTTTTTAGATGTAAACTCTTTAGAAACCATACGAATGAAAACAAGTAATCGTGCTGTATCACTTATATCTGTTGATTCATCACATTGAAGGGAAAAAACAAGAACATCTATTAATATCATTATATAACTGTTCTTTTACATTTCCACTCATCTTCTCAATTCATCGCACCACAGTGTTTCGAGATAGTTGCAGATCTTGAATTGCAGCAATAATTTCACTCTTGTTATGAAAATTGCTAAAAAGTGAATCTGACATTTCCAAAAAAGTTTCCTTTACAATGCACCCTCGGAAAATGGTTTACATTTTTTTGCTAAAAGATAACTTACTTTGAATGATGTAGTAGTTATTGCTTGTGACTTCAACATTGGCTTTTTAAAAACTTTTTGATTTTTTAATTGAGTTTTAAGATCCCTAACTTTATGTTTTCTCAATTCGGTACTTTGTGGATAATCTGTTTGATACTTGTTATGTAAAGCTAAAAAATGTCTCTCCAGATTACCCTTTTTAGCAATGGCTATCGAGGTAAAGCATATTAAGCAACAACATTTATCATTCACCATTGTAAAAAAGTAGTCGAGCTCCCATTCTTCATTGAAATGATAAGTTTTCGATTTTTTTGGTTTACTACTCATACTAAAATGAAAAAAGAAATACTTATGACAATTTTATTTCCCCAAACTTAACAGATAAAAATTGAATATTCAAAGTAAATAATAAATATTGAATTAAATATTTTGCAAGAAAATTAAAAACTCATGAACTGCGATCATTAACGACTTCAGTTTAAACGTCTGTTGCCGAGAAGGCTCATTAATCAAGTAAATAGATAGATAAGAAAAACCACAATTTAAATTAAAGCATAAGAAAAGGTACTTACATTTTAAACAGAAGAAAAATTGAAACTCCATGTAGCCACCGTCGATAGATAATATTGATTAATAATAATATTGTTCATACGGGGGCATTACTACGTTCTGAATATTAGAGAATGAACATTTAGTAATGAAAACCGGGAGTTTTTATATCAAATCTTTCTCTTCCCCTGCATAAGTCATAACTTGTTGACAACTTTAAGTCTTATATTTTAGTTTTTAACACTACTTTATTAAATCTTAGTAAAGACAAAAACTCCAGCTGAATAATTGATAAATAGTGCTGGTCCAGTGATTTTGCCTTTGTCTTAAATTTATTTTTAATTTTTTTTAAAATTTCAGTTCTTGGTTACCAGGTGTGAATCAGAATGATTTCCAAGAAATAAATCTTTTTTAAAAAAGAGATTTCAGTTCTGTAAAATGTAAACATTCTCTTATATGTGTAACATTATCACACTGAATTTAGGATTTTATATGCAAATGCAAGCAAATTTATAAACTAAATTTATAAAAACTTAGAAAAGTTGTTTAAATTCACAAAATCTATCACATTACAGTTTCCTTCGCATATATACATAGGTGTGCTTCTACACACACAATAATGTCTACACAACTTACTTTAATTTATTATTATTATAAATTAGAACTGCGTATTATAGTTATGTGCATGCAGATATTATTGGCTCATTAATGTGCAATATGAATGTATGCACATACAATATACGCACATACTCGTTAACAGAACTTTTATACAATAGTTTAGTATTAATTTAAAATATACATGGACTTGGATGAATTTGAATTAGAGAAAATTATACACTATGAAACATAGTAGTCTGAAACTGGAAGATAGATAAATCATACTGTTTCAATACTAAAGAAAAGAAGCTATCGTATAACACTACCAAATATTCAAGCTAAATAGCTGTGCTTGTTTGAGTCAATAACTGCATGCATAACTGTTGCATTTGCGCGTTATGTTCACGCGTTGCATTCGGTTACAAAAACACATTTAGTCAAGATTTAAAATATTATTTTCAATAATGGTACGACTTATTGGACTTCACCTATCTAGAATTGAAAAAAAATTTAAAACAAAAATAACAAAAAAAGTTAAAAATCTTGACAATTTGTTTCACTCATAATTGGTCAGTTCTTGGCAGATTGGCTTAGTGATCAACCAAAATTGGCTTCGCGATAGACCGGCCGATCGCGATCGACTTTTTGGACACCCCTGAGCTAGAGTAATCAGTTACTTGCAAATCGAAATAACTGAAACTATGGATATTAAAATCATGAATATAATAAATATAATAGAAATACTGGAAGCAATTCTAAACTACTACTAAATATGAAAGTTGTCTCATTTTAAAACTGTTTAGTTATTTCATCGGCTTTCAGATAATGACTTCCTTAATGCAGAAAGTGTATTAGTTATATTTCAAATTTATTTTGATAACCCCACTTTTTTAATATCTACTTTCAAAATAAACTAAAAAAATCAGTTGCCTCCTAAAAATAAAGTTAAATATAAAATGCAAAAAAAAAAAATTAAGACAAGAAAAACAATGATTTATATTTATAAATTACTTACCTCTTGTAAATACTCTGTTGAATTATTACCAGCTGTTTGCCACTGAGGTGGAGGTCTCCCAAAATCGTTTCTAATATTATTAGGCAAAGTATTGATGTTTCTGAAATGTTTAAGAATGTAAAATAAAATACAATAATTATTTTATTCTTTCTTCTTAAGAAAAAAGTAAAATAGTATAAATGTAAATTAAATGAAAAGAAATGACAATAATAGAATACTGATCTCAGAAAGTACATCGACCAATATATATATTTACCGGTCAACAGCTTATTCCGTTAATATAAGCATGCGCACAAATCGAACTTGAAAAGAAATCTGGCGACATGCCAGAATAAGAAGAAATTTAAATACTTTACCATAATATTATTACGGACACAAAAGATACTTATAAAAGATTGAATCTTACATATTTTTGGGGGATGACTTTAAACCAACCCCTTGCGCCACTCCCAGAAGAAAAATTAATTCTGCTCCTGAAAGGATATATGCAAGTTCAAATATTATTGGGCGTATATGAATATAATTATTCAAACAAAATTAATAAACAAGTATTCTCGTGATAAATAAAGATTTAAGACTCGGTAAGATGATGTCCCATTTGCTAGCTCAGTGTACTCTATTCTCAGTTAAAAGAATGGGGATCGGAAAACTCGCACAATTAATTAATAATATGGTTAGAGAACGTAAATGATAACGAGAATAAAAATATATGGCAGTAGTCACTTTAGAATTATAATATAAATCTTTTATTAGCCCATTATCCCATAGCATTTATAATATGAATTCAAAATTAACACCCCCAGATTGATTAAATATACAAACGAATATTACACACTACATAAATCATTTTAATAAAACAAAATTATAATCATAAAGAAATACCTGACAAAGCAATAATTAGACTAAATAAAGGAAAATTTCTTTCTTAAGAAAAATGGATTAAATAACTAATACGTGAGAGATAGTGATCTGTGGATTATAAACTCACACACATGCATTAAGCAGACAAGGAAAATTTAACAAGTTACATAAAAGGTGTGTTTATGTACGTATGTACATGAGATATATATTTACTAAATGTATATTAAAATTAAATAAACACACAAAAAATAGTGTACCCGATAAAGTCTATAAGCTTCATTCTTCTATGGGTTTTGAGTGGGTTATACAACTATTCATCTACTGCGGCAAGGGCTGGACTTGACTGCAGCACAAGTTCATGGAATTTATCATCATCACTTGGTGTTTGAATCTCGGCGTTTACATTCTTTTGGGAAGGCAGGAGCGGAGCTGGGCGGATGCGCTGAAGTGGGCTTCTACCCCATAATCATTCTACATACAGAAAAGTGCTTGATTTGCATCTTTAGGCTGGACAACGATATTACACACTATAAACAGTCTTTTATTGTTTACGAACTCTAAGTTAATTACTGGCTTCACTGGCGTGTTGCAATTGAACTTCCATCGGCATTAACTGAGTATATGGTGTAATAATCATAATCATCTGCTCATCATTTAGCTTTCCAATAGTTAGCTAGATAACTGACATTTACTTTACATTCACTTAATTGTCCGATGTTTAAATCATTGACTACTGACTGGTTAACTGCTCGAATGGTTGTGTGACTACATGAATTAGTGTCCGTTGGTTCAGAATGACTGAATGAATTTTTAATTAGAGTAAATCCCATGGATTAGAATGAATCAGAATCAGCATGCTTAATTAAATGATTGCAAGACTTCGCGTGGTTCCAAAAACAGCATTAGCTTAACAATAAATTTAGATTAGGCTTCTAATAAGATTTGCCTTTGAAAAACAAAAATGAACTGCCTTCTCGCAACTTCAGAGCAGATATATATCCCTTCAATACCCCCTCAATTCAGATATCCTCTTCAAGAAAAAAAAAATCAATTAATTAAATCTTTTTTGGTTTTACTAATTGGTTTAGACGATTGATGAAACATTCCAATACAATTGCCTAAGTGCTCTCAAGAATTTTATTTCCAATTAGTTTTTTATCTCCATTCAGATCACACTATCACTAATGAAAATTTTAATGAATGATAAAATCTTTTTCATTTTTTTTTTTAATTACATTATCACAATCGAAGTTTTAAAAAAATATTTCACTTAAATTGGACATTCCTCTCTTCATGCATTATCGCAAGTTTAATCAAGTTCTCTTTATCCAGTTGAAATTATTTTAGAATGGACAGGAAATCAGAATGCCTTTAGGCTTTTCTTAAATTTAAGACAATGACCCCCCTCTCTTGCTCAAATGCAAGAAAAACAACCATTAAAACTTCGATTTTGAAATTATTTTTAACTAATTTTTAAATAGTAATATTTCAAATTTTCCTTTTTATATTTATTTTGTAAACATTCAAAAAATAAATACAGAATCACAATTGTAAATAAACGTCTTAGCGTTTCTTTAACAAACAAAAAAATTTTTAAATTATAAATACATTTTGGCGTTTCTTTTAAAAAAACAAAAATCAAAACTACAAATACATATTTCTAAGCCTTTAAATATTGGCTTTAATCATATATGGGCGTTTATGTTATAGCCACAGTTCTCTCTCTTAATTTATAACAAGTTTGATTATATAAATCGTATACCCCCCCCCCCCATTTAATGGCTTTTTACGTATTTTAGGCGATTAATTTGTTTAACGTTATCTTGTGCTTGGCCACATCAAACGTGCCTGGCAGAATATATATATATTATAACCCAGTGCTTTTGGCACTTGGTTCCATTTAGCCTTATTTTTGCATGAAATCAATGTTATTCTTTAGAAAAATAAAAATATAAAAGTAGTAATATTTGGTTAGTAAAGTGTGCTATCCATTTGCCTAGACATGGTTTGTGTGAATAAATAATATATTCCCTAATGCAATATCATGTTTTTAAAAGGACATGAATAATCTAAGTAAGATATTGTTATAAGAGCAAGTTAATATAATTTAAAACAAATATAATAAACTGCAGTTAGTTTTTAGATGGGTATAGAAGAAAAATGTAAATATCAATTATAATTTTAAGATCATCTTATTCTAAGGAAAAGTAACTTCTGATAAATTCATTTGAAGAAAATAATTTATGCGTAATTAAAATCACAGATAATTATTGTTAGTTTGAATGTATTTATTATTTTCATTATTAAACTGCTTTGTAATACATTTTAAATAATACTGAAAACTATATGATTGTAATAAGTTTTTTTTTCTTTTGTTTATGCTATAATCAAATGATTTTTTTTCTTGGTAGAGGTCGCTAGAGTTAAAAAAAACAACCAATTCATACTAAAGTCATTTTTTTATATATTCTGCTTCTGTCTTTCAAAAGTTTAACAGTGCAAAATTTTATAACATTATTATTTTTTATTTTGAAAACAATAAATTGGCAAAATAATTAAAATTCCATCTAAAATGAATGGATAACAGTTTTGGTAAGGCATTTTGCAATTTTATGTTATTTTCTACAGTTTAAAACCTTCTGCATTTAAAGTTTATTGCTTCGTGAAAGTTAGAGTTTTTTTTAAACAACGTGAAAAATGAAAGAATTAGCCAAAAGGATTAAGCAAATTCTTTTACCTAAATTAAGAAAAACAAATATTTTCCCAGTTGGAAAGAATTATTTAATAACTTGTTCTTTATTAGCATTTTTCTGGTACAGAAGAAAAATAGGTAGACAGAATATTAAAAAAAAAAAGAACTAGAAACATATTTTAGCGCTTCTTTTAAGTATATCATCTGCATTTCTAAATAATGCCATCTTATGCATTGGAATATATTTTGTTTACTAAGAATTGTTTAAAAAAATTAATAATCATAATAATAATAAGCTATATACCTGCATGTTTTTTTTAAAAAAGGAAAAAGAAAAAACTTTCTTGAAGTAAATATGAAAATTAAATATGTGCATTCTTTAAAGAAAAAATACTATTTGGAAAATAAATTGCTAAGATTATGAAAGATAGCTTAATAATTTCTTTTTTGACTTAAGAATAAAATTAAAATATATAGTATACTGTATGCAAGGTGAAATTCTTATAACTTCATCCATTCTATAATTCAACTTGTTATTATTATAGTAATCTATAGGAAAAAGTGTGCATTTTCTTCAATATTCTAGCTATATAATTATACATATAGTCTTTAAATAATGTGTATGTTTATCATCATTGATGTAATCATATTCGTTTTCTTTAGGATCCAAATTTGTATCATTCTAATCCAATTGGGAATTAAGCTTCGTTTACTATTTTTTTTTATGTTTATTATTATAATTGCAAAGAAAAGAAACTTTTCATTGAAAAAAAAAAAAGTGTTTATTACTTCCAATATTTTGTAAAATAAAACTGGATGGAAATTCTTTACCTGAATGGACAGCTTAGCAGAAAAATAGTTCTGCCACTGAGATAATGTGTATTTATTTATTTAATGTTTTTTTTTTTCAAAAAGTAAAACTAATTGATAAAAATTTATTTTGTTTTATAATATCAATGTATGTTAAGGTTTATATCTGTCACGTAACATTTAAGGATTTTGTAATGAAAATGTATGTCTTACTATCATTACTTTGGGTTAAGTTTGTATTTAATATGAAGTAATACCTATGAAATATATCTGATTTATTACATGCAACTGGAGATATGAACTTTGCATGTGAGGATTTAAAGAAAACTGTTTTATATTTATTTTAATGGGTAAAAGTAAATTTGTCAGAAGTAACAATCAAAAGAAAAATGCTATAACAAGATATTTCTTGTTTAAAGTTTCAACAGAATTTATATTATATTAATTAAGTAATTTAGTAACAGTTATTCTTTAATAGCACATCCACTTTATTTAGTTTAAGCTGGTATGATAGCCATTGCTTTTGAATATTCCTTCATTAAAATTAAAATTATTATACTTTTCTGCTGTCATGTCCATTGGTTTCAGATAATGATTGAAGTATACATTTTAATATAGGTTTATTATTATTAGTGTGTTTTGCTAGCTTGCCTAAGTGTAGAGTTGGTATATGTTTAATATCAGCATATTTTAATATTTATAATGTATTTTATTTTGTGGGATGGAAATGTACTCCCCAAAATACTTTATTTTCCATGAGAAGATTAATTTTGATATATGGGTATGGCATGTTTGATAGCCCATGTGATAGATTTCTCATGAATAGAATGATCAAGAGTATATAGCATTTAGTATACTTAAGGTGTTTTTTTAAATCCCAAAGAGAGAATTACACTTGGTGCATGTTCGTTTCTTTAGGTGGTAAGATCTAGATTCCACACCTATACATTTTATGCCTGAGTAATAGGCAAGAAACCACCAAATACTTCAGTGTAGTATTTTACTCTGCAGACATTAGTTGTTATTCTGCATTCCTCATGTGAAATTAAAGATAGTTCCACCATAGAAGGTATAGATTATTGTGCTCTTTTAAAGGTTATGGCAAGGGTAAATGTTAGATTTGATGTATTAGTTCCTCAAGGTGCACTTGTGTATCAATAGTGCCTTAGTAATTGAGATCAATATCTGTATTGTGCTACTGAGCCTTACTAGTAGTTCACAAGCAAACCAATGAAGAAAGTTAATAAAAAAAATAGTGCGTATTTTAAAATGCTTATTTATTGAGGGAATGTTCGAACACAATATTTAGTGTTAATTAATAGTTAAGAAATATTCTTAGTTTGAATTACATTTATAATTAAAATATTTATCATAATTTAGGTGGACATTAATTTAAACATGAGATATTGAGTGGGACTTCTGATAAATGACCCATAATTAGTAATATTACAAACCATAACTTGATTAACTTTATTAGTAATAAATTTATTTAATATTTTGCATACTTCATATCATAATGTTAATAAATAAAAAACAAAAATAGTTAGTCAATAACTGTAAGTAAAGGATTTATAGAAAGTTTACCAAAGTTATAGATTAGTGTATTAGTAAATGAGATGCACATTGTAGCTAGTCAATCCAATGCAATAGCGTGACTTTAAACATGTACGAATTTATAATTTTAAGTTATACCCGAATAGTAGACAGATTAATGTGATGATTTATGTTTAGTATCAATGTGATCCTATCTAATAAATTTGTTTATTTTGTTTAATTCTGTGTTAGTAATAAATTATAGTCTTTTCAATATTCGTTGTTAATTCATTTTTTTATATGCCAAATATAAGAGTGTTTGCACAATATTTGCAAAACATTTTCTTGAGTCCAAAATTATTTTAAACTTTAGAAATCTTAATATACCAGATAGACAAATTTATGCAGATCTGAACATTTCATTTCATTTGATGATTATTTTGTATGGAATTGCAAACTTCAGACTAAACATTATCTAATCGTAAAAATGAATTTATTTCCAAGTTATTAACTCGGACTGCACACTATTCCAATTACATTTAGTTAAATTGTTGAATTAATTAGTCTTAGTTAATATATTGTGTTGTCATGGATGATGGAAGGATACAAAAAACACCCTTGTCCTTCCATTATTCTGGCTGAGATTCTGGATAAAAAGGATGTATTATTCGAACTTTTATGTCACTACTATTGATTATATTTATCACTCCTTTTAATAATATAATAGTTGTTAGGATATGTGAGGACACATTAGTCTTTAAGTGAAGTGAATGTTTCCTATAACCTACCAGAATGCCAGTCATGTGTGACAGACCAGTACTGTAGATTATTTTCCTAAATTAAACAAAGAAACCCTGAGATTATTATTATCATTATTCTTTATTTAAGAAGTGATCTATCATTATTGATACTACAGCAATGTTGTGGCATAAAAGAGTTAAATTTTTCAATTGTGCTATAAGAAACATGTTTTCAGATCATATTGACAAGTGATTTACATAATGGATATTTTTTTTTAGAAACATTAACAAGAACATGAGAAGTTATCCTCATTGTTTAAAAGTGCAAATACTTATAGCTCAGAGAATGTGTTTTTGGTAAAGAGAGGATGTTATTTTATTCTAAATTATTAATTAGGTAATGATTGCAGTTCTCTCTCTTCCCAAAATATTTATTTTACTGGTGATAATTTATTTTATGATTTTAATTTCTTTCTTTGTCTTAACTGCATATCTCTGCAGCTAATTGAATTTTTTCTTAACTAACCAACCACAGAGCTAGGCCGAGTTTGCATGTCATCGAATATACTTTACAAGGTTAGAAATGAACGACCAACTATAATCGCTATAGATGGTATCACATTAACAAAATTTCTTTGAAGGTTAGAATATATATATATATTATAATGGATAGCAGCTGGATAAAAAGCTTCCTAACTCACAAATGTCCCTGGTATTTAAGCAAGTCAAAAATGTAATGGATAAGTGTTGAACTTGGGACAGCCCCAAAATATAATTGGTAGACAGATAAATAAAGCTGATTCACAAATAGATTTATAATAACATAAACTTATATTATAGTAGATTCATAAATTTATAAGGTGCCAATTAATCCATATGTGTTTATAAATGTTTCACCTGGCAAAAAAATAAAATTCAATAAATACAAAAATTATTTTCTAACAAGTATATATTATGGAATATATGACAAAAATATTTTAGTAATCGAGCAATTTGTGTAATAGAATAATGTGTGCAATAGGTAAATCAAAAGTTGCCTAGATTAATAATAAATATAAGTTTATTAAGATAAACATCAACTCATTGAATTGGTTAAGATAAACAAAACACAACTTTAATTTTTGACAATTGCAATTTAATTTATTGTATATTTATAATCTATCCCTACCAGATTGCAATTGCTAGATACAATATATACCTAAAGATCATTCATATCCATGTTCACAAAAGAGTTAAATACATAATTTTTCACATAATATAAAAATTCTTTTTATATATTAATTTTTTTTATATATCTCTTATTATTTAAATCAAGTAATGCTTTCATTATAATGGTCATTTTATACATTTAAACAAAATGTTAAATATTGGCTATTATTTAATTTATCTTCTAAAGTTTATGTCAATGATCAACTTAAGTCTTATTTACTTGAATTATTAGTTAGATGTGTATCAATTAATAAATGGACTGCATTAATAATTCAAATTATTAAAAAGAAAGGAAATTGGATAGATACCTATCAGTGTATTACTGTTATTCCTTTGATTATTAAAGATATGTAAAAGTTATTTGAGCAGATAAATTTTTTGGCATTTGTTACCAAGTTCAGCATTTAGCATTCAGATTATGGTTCATTCTCCTGCAGGGTCTTCTTTAACATTCCCACAATGACAAATAAAAATGTAGGATTCAATAAGCATTATAATTATTAGACAATGTCCAACTATTCCTTTTATAAGCACTGCAATCCATAGTAAATTCAATGCATCAATGGGTTTGGACAGTCAGAACAGCATTTGTTGTTATACATTTCATTTATTTATGCAAATATTAACAAAGGAGAGTTTATATTCACTCCTCCTACATGATCTCTACACACAATACATTATAATTTTTAATCACAAATCCACACAATTGAAGAAAGTAGGTAGAATAAAATAATTTTGGGGTGGAGGGGTGGGTAGGTGTTTTTTTTGCTGAGTCTTTTTTTGTAATCTGGTAACAATAATAGTCTTTTAAACATGAGCTCATGAAGCATGAAATTATTCTTTCATTCAAACAATAAAATTCATTGTTATTATTTGATATGACAAAAACATTTTATTTTTATTAATAAATAAATCATTCACTCACTCTACATCCGCTCAAAATTCAAATATATTTATTTAACATAAAATTACTAATTGTTTTCTTTATTTATTCATTTGTATACTCTAGGGCAGCGTTTCCCAACCTTTTTTGGCTCGCGTACCACTTGGTAGTACATCACGCTAAATTGTACCACTTCGTAAAAATGATTGTATTTTGTGAAATTTATTGCGAGTGTGTTATTTTACTTGCATTATAAATATTATAGGGTGACCATGTATTCACATCACAATGAGACAAATTACATTGAAACACGCTTAAACGATTATAAACTCACTGAAAATATAAATTCACTGTAACATATATATATGTGTTTGTTCAAAGTTTCATATTTATCTACTATTTTGTCATATTTCGTTTACTAATAAATGGTTTTAATAAAAACACAAAATTATAAAAAACCAATTAATATATTTTATCATAATCAAATATTTTTATAAAATAAATTTAATGAGATCCTTGTGCTTGTTTCGAAAAACATAATTTTTTGAAATTTGGTTCAAAAGATGTGAGGTATACCCTTAAGTCTACAGCTGCATTCAATTTGTTTCAATACTTTTTTTTTTAAATATATGAAGAAAAAGCTCTTTCTCTACTAATTTCATACTAGTAAATGGTAATAATAATTTAAGAGCTTTCTCAGAAAGTTGTTCATAATCTTTAATGTTTAACCAAAATTAATTAGATTGTGTCGATAATTCTATTAAATTTTCTTTCTCTTTTATTGATAATGATGTAGCTTTTTCTAAATTTTCTTCATAGAAGGGGTTTGAAATCCACTTATCATTTGTGTTTTCGGGTTTTGCAAAATATTCCATTAAAGACAATTTTAATCCTGTTAAATGTGCTATTATATTTTCTCGTATATCTTGAGACAGACTAACCTTATTTTCAAACAAAAAAATATGTAGAATTTTGAATACTTACGGTTGATTGTTTTCAATACACTGCTTCCAAAAATCTAATTTCTTAATCATATTTTCAATTTTATCATTAACATTAAAGATCGTTATTGAGTTGTTCTGAGGTGTCAAATTTAAGTTATTTATTTGCAAAAAAATATCAGTTAAATATGCAATCACCTGAATGAAGCCAACCAAAATCATACAATTTCGAAGAAAGATCAAAAGAATTGTCTTCAAAAAAAAAACTGTCCTTCTTGTCTAAATTCGAATAAGCGGGTTATATGGGGATCAATGAATTTTAATAAACAAAGACGATACAATCACAAACAATAACCTGTCACTTGTAAGCCGCGCTGTGAAGTGAACAAGAGTGTAGCACCATGACAACAGTGGCGGCAACATCTTAAGTTACTAATGGCTAACGGCTAAATTTAAAAATGCACTCCAAAAAAACGATATCGATTGCTGGATTTTCGATCATCGACTGTACATATTAACAACTTTACTGTATAATATTATTAATTAAAATAATTTTTATGAATTATAGGAAAAAACGTTTCTATGATATTTTTATGATTTGATTTTTTTTTATGTCTGCCATTATTGATTATTTTTCGCGTACCACCAACCAGCAACTCGCGTACCACCAGTGGTACGCGTACGACAGGTTGGGAAACGCTGCTCTAGGGAAATAATAAAAGATGCCTGTACATGTCACGTATTTCTGTCCTTAATAAAAATAAAGAAAACAATTCTAAAAAATAACACAAAGTCACTACTACCAACCAAACTTTCCATCAATAATTTATGATTAATTAAAACTATAATACTACAATAATAGAATTAAGTGACTATGTACAATTATATATCTTTTTTCTGATTTTATCCTAATTGGATATTTGTAAAAGAAATCTATAATATTACATAAGTTGCATAAATTGTGCTTAATATTTATTAATCGTATCAAAATGATTTACACATTGAATTATAGCTTTGTATAAGCTATATTTTCCAAATTATTGCTTCCATTGATCCAACACGTCACTAACCTTACTTTGTGATTGAGAAAAATTATGTTCCCAGTCAATGTCACTACATTCATGACTATGTATCTTGTGATAATAAAACCATTTGCATTTTAAAGGCTTTATTTCTTTGGATAAAATTTTATATCTATTATTATTAGGTAAGCTTGTGATGGAATTCCCTTTTAATAAAATCTGGTCATTTAATTTAGATTGTACAAAATGTAAGTGAATATCATAATTTGAATGACTCTGCTCCAGAGTTTGTAAACCTTCGATTTCTGGTTCTTGTTTATTATGTAATTTCTCTTATCTCTATTATTAGTTTGTTGACATTCATTTAATTTAGCTTCTATGATTTCATCTTTATTCTGGCATTCTAATCTGTATTTGTCAATTTTAGTCTCCAGCTTTTGAATCCAATTTTATTCACTTTCCTAAACTATCTTCTAATTTACTGATTTTAAATTTGCAGTTGATCTAGAATTTCTTCCATTTTGCTCTCTACCTCATTAAATTTAATTTTCAACTATGAACTTGCTCTTGTCCCATTTTAATTTCATAAACTAATTCTGTATACACATGCATGATCTCTTGCTTTAGTCTATTCTCTAATTGATATTGACTCTTTTCTATCTTCATTAATAAGATGTCTAGTTTAAGCTCTTCTTGGCTTTGTTTCAATTCTTGCATATTTCCTGACTCTGCTCACACTTATTCATTAAATCTCTTGATATTTTTTTCTGGTTCTGTTTAAACTCTTATTTGCTTTGTTTCATTTCATTCATCAAACTCTGCAACATTACTATTATAGATTCATTTTGATCATTTTTTGGTGTGACAGAGACTTAATTAAATTCTCTTCCCCGTCCTAACATATTTAATTCTTTCTCACTTTCCATAACTTATTTTTATTATATACTTGTGTCTATATATGTAATATATAGGGTATATGAGCTCAGACTTTCATACGACCGACTCTCCACTCTATCTCATAATATTGACACTCTTGAACACATATTTTGTATTTATATTTATTATTTTATTTTAGAATAGAAAGAATACCTCAATTCAATATCCTAGACTAAATGAAATGAATGTATTTCTCTCTACTAAGCTTTATCTGTTAATCTTATAACTTAATTAAATTTCTACATGAATATATTTCAATTTATATAGAGGCCCTTCCAACATAAAGTACTGCAATAGCATCATTTCACAATAGTGATTGACTTACCTATTCACAATTTCATTATTCCAAACTAATGCATATTTTTTCAACTTTAATATAGAGAAATTTCACGATTATGCTCAAAAGACTTTGTGTTATGCTATTATCAACAAATTCAAACAATCAGCATCAATATTTTCCATCAATTTTCCAAAATAACCAGGAGACAAATACATTCAATAAAATAAGTTGGCTTCAAATATATTTTACCATTTATTTTATAATTGCTTTATAAAGAAATTTTAATAACATTTATTAGTAGTGAACTCACATTCTGGCATCCTATTAACATATAGCAAATATTTGGTGCTTTCAAAGGCACAAGCAGCCTAGGCATAATCATCTTGTACTTTGCCTTATAAAGTATTTTATAGAAGTTAACTACCAATTCACGTATTATTGTATCTATTTTTCAGAAAGTAAGGTGATATCAACATTAAATTTGAGCCCTCATCATAGCATAGCTACAAAATTAAATTTATTATCTATTGAGTCATAAATCACTTTAATCTAACACTGACATACACAAAAATAACATATTGATTGTAATCATTAAGAAAAAATTTTAATCCTATCTATTTATCCTTTTATGACTCTAAATTTGTCATGAATATGGTATAAATACTTGAGCTCTTGTTGGGAAGCCAAAAATGTAATGGATAACTGCTGGATAAAAAGCTGCCTGACCCACAAATACCCCAAGCATTTAGGCAAGTCAAATACTGACCTTGGGGCAGCCCAAAAATATAACTGTTAGACAGATGAATAAAGCTGATTCACAAATAGATTTACAATAACATAAATTTATATTATAATAGATTCATAAATTTATAAAATGCCAATGAATCCAAATGTGTTCATAAATGTTTTCATCTGGAAAAAAAATAAAATTCAATAAATAAAAAATTTATTTTGTAATAATACATGACTAAATATTTTAGTAATCAAGCAATTTATGTAATAAAATAATTTGTGCAATAGGTAAATCAAATGATGCCTAGATTAATAATAAATATAAGTTAATTAAGATAAATTTACATCAATTCATTGAATTGGTTAAGATAATCACAACAACTAATTTTTAACAACTGCAATCTAATGTAATTTATTGTATACTTATAATCTATCCCTGCCAGATTGCAATTGCTAGATACAATATATACCTAAAGATCATTAATATGCTTGTTCACAACAGGATTAAATACATAATCTTTCTCATGATATAAAAATTCTTTTTTAATATTATTTTTTACTTTTTTTTTTTTACTTTTTTATATCTCATATTCTTTAAATCAAATAATGTTTTCATTATAATGGTCATTTTATACATTTAAATATTGTCTATAGTTTAATTTATTTTCCAAAGTTTATATAAATGATCAATTTAAGTCTTACTTAATTGATTTATTAATTAGGTGTGTACTGGTTAAAAAATGGACTGCATTAATGGCTAGATATCTACCAGTGTTACTGTTATAAAATATTTGATTATATAATTTTGAGAAAGATTTATTTAATGGCGTTCATTACCAAGTTTGGCATTTAACATTCAGATTATGGTTCAATCTCCCAGTGTCTCCTTTAACATTCTCACTATAACAAAGATGTAGGATTTAACAGGCATCGTTTATTAGATGACATCCAAGTATACCTTTTATAAAGACTGTGATCCATGGCAAGCCCAATGGTTCAATGGCTTTAGAAAGTTAGCATAGCAGTTGTTATCCATTACATTTTTGGCACACAATGCTGGGCACCAAAAATATATCAGATGATTAAAAAGCTGCCTGGCCCATAAATGCCATATGTATTCAGACAAGCCAAAAATGTAATGGATGTGTTGCTCACATCAAATATAATTGGTATAAAGATTAATAAGCTAATTCACAAATAGCTTTATAACCTAAACTCATATTATAAATGATTCATGAATTTATAAGGTGCCAATAAATCCACATGTATTAATAAATGTTTTCATCTGGCAAAGAAAAGAAAATTCAACAAATAAGTTTGATTTTCTAATAAGGGTATAGTATAAAATATGTGACTAAATATTTTAGTAATTAAGAAATTTGTGTAATAGATAAATTAAATGATGCCTAGACTAATAATAAATGTTTATTAATAAATTTTTAATAATTTCAATCTAATATAATTAACTATATACTTATAATCTATCTCTATCAGATTGCAATTGCTGGATATAATTTATACCTAAAGGTCATTAATATGCATGTTCACAAAAATATTAAATACATAATCTTTTACATGATATAGAAATTCTATTTTTATATTATTTTCTTTTATATCTCATATTCTTTAAATGGTCATTGTATACATTTAATCTAAATGTTAAACATTGGCCATATTTTAATTTTCATTTATTTTCTAAAGTTTATGTCAATAATCAACTTGTATTATTTACTTCATTTATTAGTTAGATGTTTTCTGATTAATATATGGACTGCATTAATAATTTAAATTATTAAAAAAAATTGGATAAATATCCGTGTTACTATTATTCATTTGAATATTAAAGATATGTAAAAGTTATTTGATTTGATATTTTTTTGGCAATCATTAATAAGTTCAGCATTTAACATTCAGATTATGATTCATTCTCTCATAATGTCTTCTTTAACACTACCATAATGACAAATAAAAATGTAGGATTCAATAGGCATTGTAATTATTAGATGATATCCAACTATTCCTTTTATAAACACCACAATCTGTGGCAAATCCAAATGTTTAATGACTTCAGAGTTAGCAAAGCCATTGTTATCCATTTCATTTATTCATACAGATATTAACTGATGAGATTATGTCCTCTCTCCCTGCATGATCTCTACTCACAATACATTATATTTTTTATCACAAATCCATAGAATGTTGATGAAAGTAGGTAAAGAAGACAAAAAATTATTGGGAGAAAAAATGTTCTTTTTACTGGGCTTTTTTCTTTACTTGATAACAATAACCAGTATTTTAAAAATTAGTTCCTAAAACCTTTTTTTTTCAAACTTAATAAAGTCCATTCTTATTATTCAATATAAGATAAAAACATTTTATTTTTAATTTTAATAAATAAATCATTCATTCACTTTACATCCACTCAAAATTCAAATATATTTATTAAACATAAGATTTCTAATTGTTTTTTATATATTCATGTATATAATATAGGAAGATAATAAATTATGAATGTGCATGTCAGAATATATATATAGTGAAAACAATTATTTCTTCTGTTAGTTTCAGATTAGCCTAGTTTTTAAATAGAAATTTTAGCTATGTTACAATTATTAAAAGTTTATATACATAAAATGATTGTGTGACAAATTTGAAACATTTTAATTATATAAATATAAAACTTTATTATGTTAGGTTTTAAAAATAAAAAAAGAAGATTAAGTCTTTAAAAGGATATTTATCTTTTTTTTTAAAAAAAAAAAACAAGGTAGATTTTTTTCTTAAGTAAAAAAAAGTTTATCAATTTAAAAGCAATAGGAATTTTTCTTTGAAGAAATGAAGTGTATGTTTCAAATTAAGGTGTAAATAGAAAGTAGTATATTTTTCAAAATAACTAACAAAAAAAAATGAATTTTCAAAAAAATAGAGTACAATTAGAATATAAAAAAAAGAAAAATATTTATTTGTAAAAAGAAAATTAATTAGTCAAGGCTTAATGCTATCATTTCTGAGATACTCCTGTGATTCCATGGATATTAAAATAGATTTTAAAAATAAGATAATGTGCCAGGAAAAGACAGAATTCTTTACTGTCAAGTCAATATAAATTCAGTTGTGGTGAAATAAAGTGAGAAGATAAACCTGGTAATCTGAAGTTAAACTGACCTTGTTATTACTAAGAAAAATGATTTTTTAACTTTACAAGTACTATGTGCTATGTTTTAGCTAAACACTAAGCATTATCAACCCAACTATATAACTAATTTCACCAAGAGATATAGAAGAAAAATATTCCTGAAAAAAAATTTCAACAAATCTTGTGGTATTAATCTATTCAAAATCATGACTCTCAGCTTGCATTACTCTGATAGAAAAATAATTATTAAACTGAAATCTTGGAGCTACAATAAAAAGGCAAACTGAAAGGAAATAATTATTAAACTAAACTTGGAGCTACTAAAAAAAAAGCTAAGTTAAAAAAAAAAAATTGTTAAACTGAAACCTATAATTACAAAAGGTCTAAAAAAATCCAAGGCAAAACAAAAATGACATATTATAATGTGTAGACATTTACAAATATTATTTTATAGGGAAAGCATTAATTAAGAACAGTATAATTTTTAAGCTGTTTTGTTAACATTTTTTAATTTTTTCACTAGATAAGTATGTGGGGCACCCTCATTTTCAAATGAAAGAATTGAAGTTACATTTTTCATTGTGAAACATTTTCTTATGGTTTGATTATTGTAAGAGTAATAACTCATTTAGATGAAATGAGTTATTCTTCAAAAGAATTATAAGGGGATAATTAAATGTATTATATTATACTTAGAGTTGATCAACATGTTCATTTATAAATTTGTCACATTAATTTCTAACTTTTCATTCTTTGGTTAATAATTAACTTTATTAAATAATTGTTTAAAAAATAATTTCTGAAATTATACTTTTGGATTGATATTTTTCCACCTTTGCAGTGAATTAGCAATGTGCATGACTGATTCCAACATAGAATGGTCTTTTAAAGGTTATCCCAGGAAAAAAATAACGTAAAATGAATTGTTTTAGACATTTATATTTTTCCTTGTTCACAATAATTAGGGTCATTATGATCCCAAGCTAGTTTTGACCAAAACAATATTTCATATACATATGTGTATAGATACAAGTGTGTGAACATTTAGAATATTTTTGGATGACATAAATATAAAAATTACCCTTTAAAATCCATTCACTATTCACTTTAAATTAGATTTGAAATCAGTGTATAGTCAGTATTTATGGCCAGAGCCTTAAATGACATCACCATGACATCTGGATCCCAGCATTTTTTGCTTATTATTGTATTTTTAGCATTTAAATTATGTGCATCCCAATAAAATATTGTTGAATTTTAAATTATGCCCTAGATTTGATATTGGCTGAAAAAATCAATTTGCCTAGATTTTATAGAATACCTCTTTTAATTTCAGAAACAAGGAATAACTTTTCTGTGATTTATTAATTTTATTAATTTTGGAGGTTTGTTTTGAAGATTTTCATCATCTCCCTATATACACCTGCTTTGTATCATTAGAAATGGCACCCAACATGTGATACAATAATGATCAAGTTCTGATGGCCAGTATTGCAAGATGATAACATATATTGGAGTTCAAATATAAATTGAGAAATAAAGGCCTATATTTTATGCAATTGGGAAATATGTTACAAGAATAATTGATTACTAAATGATAAATAATTAATTTTTAGACAATAAAATATGATGAAATATACATGTGAAAAGTTCATGTTTAAAGTAGAAAAGAAAAAAAAAGCAAGATGCTAGGAAAATGGATAAAAGTTTTGACTGTTGGAGTCCATTTAGCTATACTTTTAGTATTGTATTGAAAATGCAATATTTTCATGTAACTCCATGACGTGTTCTAACTCAAGACATTATGCCAATCCACTTTTCAAGTTTTGTTTCTAGTTTTGTATTTCATGGATAGTTAACAGAACCTATATCATGAACACCAGCTTATAAGTCTCAAAAATGAGCAAAACAAATTTCAAGTTTTCATTTTTATCAGTCTTTAAGAGTCAAAGAAATATCTGTAAACATTTTGCCACCATTTCATATTTAGTATTTAGTGTTTAAATTAATGTAACCATTCTAGTGTTTATGGTATAATGTGAACTTATTGTACAATAATGAAATTCTTTATTCAACCCAGAATTTCAGATCATTAATCATTCTTTTAGCTGCAAATTCCAGTCAGATCTCAAGAAACTGTGTGAAGTATAGTGTTTGAAATATGATTTTTATTTTAAACGTGTACGTATAGTTATTAAAATATAAAGCTGTTGAAGTCGGTCATACATTCATCAGCAGAAGAGAAATGAAGAATAAAATAAGCAAAATAAATTAAACTAAGCAGATAAAGACAGGGGTTGAGACATTCATTCAAATATAATGAAAGGCAGATCAAAAGTATTAGATAATAATAAAAGATTGCATGAGAGGGAAGATAATGTGAGGTTTTATTTTTAAAAAAGAATATTTATATTTTTTGTAAGATTATAAGTAATGGAATACAGGTTTATATGCTAATAAAGATAAAATTGAAAAAAAAAAATGGAGCAAGTACATGAACCAGAAAACGATTAGCACTCAATTGAAAGAGTCTACAAAAATAAAGATGACTATGTCAGCCCAGATGTAGCAGATGATGCTAAAAAATGTTAAGATAATGAGAAGAGAGTAGAAGAAATCTTCATAAAAATTGCAGAAATCAAATGACAAAGAGAACAGGATAATGAAAAGAAAATAGAAGAAATCTATTTGTCAATTGCTTCGTTACATTTCTCTGAGCATTTCTTAACAAACAGAAGAGGATAACTAAAAGAGAACAAAAAGAAAAGAAACGCTGTTAAGAAAAATAGAAGAAATCAATAAAAAGATTTATCAAAAAAGAGTAAAAGACACATTGATGAGGGAATAGAAGAAAGCAATCAGTAAAGTCAGATATGGCTATGGAAAATAAAAAAAAGCAATCAACAAATAGAAGATAATCAAATAATGAATTAAAGATGAAAAAAGTAATCAGAAAAAAGAAAATCAAAAAATGAACCAGTGTTCAAGAAACTATCCAGAATATGGCCCAAACAATGGAGGAGGATTAGAAGAAACAATAACAAATAAAAAAATTATGAAAATTGAAGATAACAAAAAACAGGACAAAATAGATGTCATGTATCAAGTGAAAGGCATAATACAAGAGAAAGCTGAAAGAATAGATCAAATAGTATAATTTACAAAAAGAAGAATGGCAAAAAGGGAAAGGATTGAAAGAATAAAAAATAATAGTGCAAGTATTGGATAAATTACAAAAGATTAAACAGAAATCTAAGGGATGGAAAATTGACCTCCACTGAGTATGAAAACATTTCAAATATAGTAAAAATTTCAGACAGATGAAAGTGAATTGAAGTATAAAAAAGTTTGTATAAAGATACATTATAAATGGGGAAAATTAAAAAAGATTCAGAAGCAAGACCAACAGAAATTAATAAATGGCCTTGTATGGAGAAAACAATTATACAAAAACCTGTGTCATACCAAAGCAACATCAATTGACCTTTACACTTTAAAAAAGTTGTTCATTAAACAGAATAAGAAAGTACCACAACATGACACTAGCTACTGCAGATCTGCAAGGATCAGCAAATTACTGGTGGAAATTATTGTGTTGAATGAATACTAGATCAAAGAGTGCAAAGATGATATACAACATCAGATATTAAGCCAATAAACAGCATATGATCACCATTTCTTATGCTTGCTCTTAACTGTTATTAAAACAGGCCCTCTCTACACGTATTGCCACTCAGTGCAAGCCAGAGTAATCAATGGATGCCAGAAGGCTTGTGCATAAAATCCCTATCTAGTGCCTACTCATCCTAAGATCTAGGTGCAGTGATCTCAGATCCAAGGTTCCTCACTGATAAAGGCCACAAGCCAGAAACTAATCTGGGGATATTGGATGAGTAGGCACTAGACGGGGATTTTATGCACAAGCCTTCTGGTATCCATTGATTACTCTGGCCTGCACTGAGTAGCAATAGTATAGAGTTTTGCCTGTTTTAATAACATCAGGTATCACAAGAAATATACAAAGTAGGTTCAGAAGAAATTTATTTTTTAATGCTAGATATTATAATTGAAAACCTTGGCAGCATGTACATTATTAGATAGCCAAGTAATTATTATTCAGTATAATCTGCCATATAAAGTTGATCTAATGATTATGTGGAATTGCTGTTTCTTTTGATATGAATCAATAAATGCTAGTAAAATTAGGAAGAAGGAATTTTTGACCTGAACATAGAAAATAAATGATCCCAAAGAACTTGGGATAAGCTGATATAAGTAGTACAGATATTGAATGAAATAGTAATTCAGAGAAAATAATTTACAGGACTAACAGTGAGGACAATATGAACAAGAGTTTATCACTATTCTATCTTAGCTTTCCAGTGAAGATGGTCAGACAAATGGAAATTCAGTATCCAGTTAATCATATATTGTGCTCAGCCCTCCAGATATTTTTCAACAAGAAAAATAAAGATCTAAAATTTATATTTAATATGTTGTAATGGAATAGAGTCATGGGGAGTTAATCTGGTGTGATGGAAAATCATCCTCAATCCCAAGTCAATAATTTAAATATAAAATTAAAATATAATGAGGAATAAGAGAGGAGCATGAGATCAGCACTAAGTATAAGTCAAACCAGTATTACACAATAGTAATAATCATTCAACATCAAGAATGACGAACAATAAAAGTAAATTAACAGTCAATTTGTGACTGGATTTGAAATGGATCTACTATTGACCAGGCTAATTATTTAGTCCTTGCCAGCTTGGGGCAGTTTATTTAAACATTAATTTGGATGCACAAACATAAGTGCTAATCCATAAGAATATAACAATTAAAAACAATAATGCTGGGATAAGAAAACATGCTGATCACCATCAATGCTATCAGGACTTAGTACCATTAATGTACTAGTCAACTATAAACTTAATTTCCAGTAAATACTAAAGAAAAAATTAGTGCATGGATTTTAGAGGATATCACCTTTGTGTCAATCCAGAATCATCATCAACTGGATGTCCATAAACTGGATGTCCATAATCATTAAATATAAACCCCTTTTATATAATAGAATTATGTATGAATTTAATTCAGAGAATAAAAGCTGTATAACTGTTACTGTGAACAAGAGATAATACAACATATAATATTCTAAAACTATTTAGGATTGAATAAATTCACTGGAATGACTTTAATGAAATATCAATTTATTAATCGCAATAAAAAAATTAAAGGTCTGCAGGATATAGCTACACACATAAACTAAACCTTCTGATTTTGATTAATACAAAAATAAATCCATTATTACACTGTAATTTACAAATATGTTTCAATAGGTTTACATAAAACACACATACCTAAGCTCACAGATGTGCAATATAATAATTTATGAACATATTTGGAATTGTCATATAATAATTAAAAAATCATTAATTTTTAACATATATGTGAGTTTATCTCGCAAACATCTATGTAAGCACATAGACATGCCATAACAAATGGAAAATGTCATATAATAATAATTCATTTCATTTTTAATAATACACAGATGCTCATATATGATATGCATACATATAGAAAATAATCAAAGTTATTAATTCATTCCTTATCTCTAACCATAAGTTGTTGTTTTAATTTTTTTTAAAATATTCTTTGGCAGTCCTTCATAAAAGTTTTTTTTCCTTAAAAAATAAATCATATCTTTGACAGGTGACTGTTGATTAATTACACATGTCTGAAAATACTCCAGCACATTCTTTTGTTTTCCAATTTAGAAATATTTTGGGAGTCTACTTTTTTTAAAATATAAAACCATCTAAAGATCAATTCCTTATTTTTAGACTTTTAATTCAAGCAAAAATTATTTACTTGATTACTTTTAAGCTAATTTTAAATGTCAATTTTTCAATAAAGTATTTAAAATATCATTCTTAATATATATATATAACTCATTAGTCACTAGCTGTACTTTATATGATGAAATATGTTTATATGCTTATCTGCATATAGAAAAATCAGCATATGTATAACTAATTTTTCAGCAAGCTGATAAACTCTCTTGGTAAGCTGGTTCCTTTTAATCAGTAGATTGGCTTATTATCATCTTCAGGAAAGGTATATTCCAGACAGTCAGCTCTATTTAATCTATCATTTGATGGACTTCAGGCAAGCCAGCCTCACATTTCAGCTGTGGAACACTGGAAGCAGGTTTGCTTTTATATGAATCCAAACTGTACCATAGAGAACTAGTAGCAGCTGCTAGACTTGCACTCCTTGCTTTCAGTTATATCTTCATGGTAGTTTCTGTATAACTGTCAAACTCTAAGAAAACTCTGATCTTTCTTCAACCTTTTTTTATAGCCAGGGTGGAAAAAATAGAGTAATTAAAAATAAATTTTCTCTACCTTGATTGAAAAAAGTTAATTAGTTTTTCAATTCAACTTAATCCTTTGAAAAACAACTTTGTATGATTTTTATCAAAATATGTTATACAAGCTAATAAAAAAACATTTGCCAATCAAAATAGATAGTGAAATTTTATAATTACCAGTATATCTATTTTAACATAAAAGCATGCTTGTTTTAATTTCAAAATCAGAATTAATAAAATTATAATTAGATCTTTTTAAATGTTTAATTTATAATCAAATAAATTTAAATTCAAAATTATTTAATCTCTGTCATTCCAGTGTAATTTAGAAAATATCTACAAAAAAAATTATTTCTACTTTTCCATTCAAGTTTATATATATGCACACGCACACTACTACATCATTGCATGTCATGAGAAACAATGGTCTCATAACCCACCTCATGGGGAAAAAAAATAAAACACCCTTCTAACAATATTTTACATAATATACATTTATAATCAAATCAAAATTCATATCTCAAACTATATACTTATAATTTTTTTTTGAGATCTGACAGGTATCTGACAACTAACAGACCGAAAAGTGATCTGAAATTCTGAGATAAAAAATTCAGCCACTCAACTATAAGTACATACTGCACCATAAACACCAAAATGGCTACCTCAATTTAGACTATAAGCTACCACAACCCTCGAAAATAAAATAAAAATGCAAAAATATTTGCAAAGCTCTGTTCTTTTAAGTTTTAGGGGCTGGAAAATATAAAACTATGCTCAGATCCTTTGAGGCTTAGGGGATGCAAAATATAGAACTACATCTTGCTTCTTGAAGACTTAAGAGACTAGGATCATGGCAGGAGTATGTTAACTGCACCATGATAAACAATAGAAAATCAGAAAATGGGTTAGTGCAATGCCTGAGAGAACACACCTTGGACTTGCATAAAAACGTCATATCCTAAAGCCAATGACAAATCCCTCCACCAATCATCAAAACTGAAACTACAGTTAAACAAACTCCAACAGTCCAAAACCTAATCCAATCTCCAAAATCATAAATTTTCGATTCAATTCTAAATATGAATCCCTTAAACATATATTAGCGACTATTTTATAACTTATAATCATCCATACTCAACACATTTCACAATAACACTTTAAAATTGATTCCTGATAAATATTTTTTTCTTTCTCAGATGTGGTTATTTAAGATCGAATTGAGTAGCAATTTTGTTGTGATGGCCACCAATATGTGATCATTATCAGCCCACATTTGGGTAGCCATTGGTAATAGTACAAAGAATTTAAGGGGTGTACCTGGAGGGACAACAAACCATCATCATCCCCAAATAAAGAAAATATAAAATTTAATATAAAAAATGATGAATAATGACAATGAGGAATGAATATGAGGAGCATGAGATCAGCACTAAGCATAATTAAGTAACTATGAGTCAAACCATCATTACACAACAATAATTTTTCATCATCATGAATGAGCAAAAATAAAAATAAATCAACAGTCAATCTTGTGACTGGATTTGAAATGGATTTACTATCATCCAGGCTAATTATTTAGCCCTTGTGAGCTTGGGGCAGATTATTCAACATTGATTTGGATGCACAAACTTAAGTGCTAATGCTTAAGAATATAAAAATTAAAAACAATAATGCTGGGATACTAAAACATGCAGATCATCATCAATAACTCTCACCCCTTAGTATCATTAATGTGCTGTCCAACTATAAATGTAATTTCTAATGAATACTAAATAAAATGTAGTGCATGGACATTATAGGATATCCCCTTTGCACAACACAATCATCATCAACTGGATATCCATAAACACTAAATATAAGTGCCTTTTATGTAACAGACCATTATAAATGAATCTGCTCAGAGAACGAAAGCTCTATAACTTACTGCGAGCAAGAAATAATACAACATATAACATTCTAAAACTATTTAGGATTGAGTAAATTCACTGGAATAATTTTACCAATGAAATATCAATTTATTAATAACAGTAAAAAAAATTAAATTAAGGTCTGCAGAAGATAGCTAGCTATACACATATAAATTAAACTTAATTTCAATTAATACACTTAATTTCAATTAATACAAAGATAAATCCATTATTACATTGTAATTTACAAATATGTTTCAATAAGTTTACATAAAACACATCTACATAAGCATATAGACATGGTGTATAATAATGATGAACATACTTGGAATTATCATATAATAATAAAAAATATGATTAATTTTAACATATCTACCTGGCATGTATCTATATAAGCATCCTAACATATAACATACGGGAAATGTTATGAAATAATAAACATTCACTTTGTTTTTCATAATACATAAATGCATATGTATGATGTGACTATATATAGAAAATAAACCAAGTTATTAATTCATTTCTTATCTCTAATGGTAAGTTTTTTTTATTTAAAAAATAGTTGAACAGCATAATCATAAATGTAAAAAGAATTTATTCCATTCACTCAAGATTATTCTCTTTTTTTTATACAAACTTAATTGACATTCTTGGTTTCTTAAAAAAAGGCATTAATATGTGCTTTAAGAAAATAATCATGATATCCCTATAAGATTATGAATTGATCTGGAACTTGTATAATTAGCAGTTTTATGATAAGGTTTTTGTAAATAATGAAAAAGTTAATCTATAAAATATATATATATGTTGTTACTAATAATAGTTCAACACAATTGAAATAAAACAACTATATAAAAATAATAAATATTTATATAGTTGTTTTATTTCAATTGTGTTGAACTATTATTAATTATTGAAAACAACATTACGGACAAATTTATGTTTGACCATTATTAAGGATATGTTGTTACTATCTAATTTTAATACTGCAAAGTGTTTAGTTAATATTTTGTACTACAACTTGTTTATTAATATACCATCTATACATTGTTATTGTGTTGGTGTATATGATGCATATTTATGCATTGAAAAAATAAAAGAAATTATATGCATAACTTGAATACATGTTTATTATATTACAGAGAAATATGTGTAATGAAAAATAGCTTTAATAAACCTAATTAAAAGGATTATAATAGTAGTTAAAAAACATCTAAAAGGAAAGATAAATCTTTGTTTTTATAATTTCATAAACCAAGTAGAGACAGACAAATGACCCCCCCCCCTCCAAGATCTAGGTTTTGTACAGGCTGCCCAGACTGTATTATTTTGTAAATCTTTGGTTAAAATGATCTTAAATGTATATAATTTGTTAAATTAATATATAGAAATATTACATTTCAAGAGTAATTTATTATATATTAGATTGCCCATATTGTTAATATTTGTCTTATATTCCATGTGAAATATTTAATAAGCCATTTGTCTGTGGAGCAAAACTCTACATAAAGGTAGCTATAGTTGGATATTGCAATTATAATAATATGTAGTATGCCTTAGCTATAACAATTACCAATAGTTTTTATTCAAAACTTAACTCTGGCATTCCATTTTATATAATATTAAAATTTTATAAATGAATATAAGAATATAGTATGCGTTTTCTAGGCCATACATACTTAGGAATCTCCAAGTTGTTAATTTTGGGTAGTATTATTGGCCAAAATCAATCACCATAATTATCACTGGATTTATTAATTTTTATATGAATGCCAAAGTATTAGTCAGTGTGATATCAAATCGCAGTCCTTATACACATGAATATCATTTATATCTCAAGATTCTAGATTAGAACAAGCTATAAGATTTAAGGAATAATATATTAAAAGAATAAATCACTAACAAAATTGCATGATAAAAAGGTCAATAATAATTATTCAGAAGAGTGGTTATGATTTTTAAAACCAAATATAATAAATACATATTAAAATAAATGTGACCACAAAGTAAACTTTATCCCTTATAATGATAGTACATAATGGCATTCTTGTAAAACAAATGTCAGCTATTATAATTAAAGTAATATAACAGAATAAATTCACATTTTAATTCCCAAATCATTTTTACTTTTCATTATGACTATATTCTCATTATAAGTTTTAAAGTATGTTTTTAATATTATATTTGGAATAGTCATCCAGAAAATATAGCATAAATTTATGCATATATTTAATATAATCAAAAGAAGTTATTCACTTTTATATATGCATCATCTAAGTATTTTTCTGAGCATTTAAAAATTATTTAAAGTTAATTTAAAAATATATATATTGTGACACGACAACTTTCTTTCTTCCCCTACTAACTGAATTTTAGTTATTAGAATCGTCGTCAAGGGCGCCACCAAGGATTTCTCTCTTGGAACCTGGTCACGTAACTTTACATAAACCTGGTCTTTATTTATTTTCGAACGACGATTCACTGATTATAAACTTTGATTATAATCTCACAGAGGTTTTCCTTTAAGAACACTAACTAATTATTATAAATAATTCGAGAATTCAAGAATACGTTGGACAAAAAAAAACTTTTTAATTTCTTTTACTACTATTTATTATTAATAACCTTATAATTCTATCCGATCCAGAAAGAACTGACTTACAATTTCTGATTTTCCCTCTGTTTACTTTCTAATTATGCTTCCCAAATATTTACCATAGATTTACTCGCGCCTACACTAATACTGCGAATTCTAGCAGACGTGTATATAAGACGACTTATAGTATTTTTACTCTTTCCTGAAGTTTATTTTTAAACTCCACTTTCTTTGGTAAATAAATAAATTGCCAAAAATCTTACAATGAACGTATAAGTGTCTTTCGTTTTCTTATACTTTCAATTCTTTCCTTATTTTCTACTAACAAACGAGTAACGCCCCAAGGTTCTCTGTTACTTGGCGACGCACTTTTATACCCCCACCCTGTTGTTACTCTCTAGATCGAATAGATATTAAATAATTTAAAATACAGTTATTCCAATATTTCATAAAAAATATTGAACGCAAATTAACATTAATAGATTATAATATTAGACAAATTTATTTCCCCCCTCTATTGTTGAAACATTCGTAATAAACATAATAAATGAAAATTAAATTAAAGATAAAGTTCTATTACGCTTTACTTAGAGTTCTCATTAATTAAACGTTTATAATTACCCTGATCGATCAGAGCGGAGTGGCCTGATTTTCATAGGTTTTACATTCCATTGGTCGTGCCTTTGTCCTTGTACATGCGAATTCCATGAGTGTTCCTTTGGTTGTCCGGCTAGCAATATCCATTTCTTCCATTCCATAACTCTCTCGATAGCTTCATTCAGATGGAGTGGCGGTCAATTCCCCAAAGGGGAAGGTTGTGATAACTTTAGCCGCTATACATTTGACAAGAGTCCGCAAAATTAAATTTCAATAATAATAATTTTTATTGTTCGAAACGCAGCTGTTTTCTTTATTGTCCTTGCTGGTCTCTAAAAGTCAAGTCAACTGATCTAACTCCTCAAAGCGATCTTATCTCCACTCTTTCTTATCTTTTTTTTTTTAATTAATTAGCGTAATAGCAATTACTAACCAAATATTTTTACTTTGTGAAAGTTTCAACAATAGAGTATAATTACTACCAAGAATCTAATTTTGTTTTCTTTTCCCCACCCTTTTATCTCTCGAATTTTTCTCCCTTTTAATTAAACACTTTTAACATTTTTTTTTTTTAATAAATTATATTCAATTTTATTTGTTTATTTCAAAATAAAAGTTCAAAATTTTTTTACCCTTTCCATTAAATCAAAACCATTTGTTAATTAATTTTTTTTTTCATTTTACAAACTATTTAACTTCAAAATATTTATGACAAATTATAAATATGTGAGCTTATATATATATGAGCTGACTTAAAATATCAGCTCAATATATATGTCATAAATAAAATTAGCAAAAACTATATTAGTTTTATAAAAAAAAACAAAAAACTTTACATATTTTAATGGCTACTATTTGTTATTCAAACAGGCAAAACTCTCTATATGTATTGCCACTCAGTGCAAGCCAGAGTAATCAATGGTTGCCAGAAGACTTGTGCATAAAATCCCCATCTAGTGCCTATCATCCAATATCCCAAGACTAGTTTCTGGATTGTGGCCTTTGTCAGTGAGGAGCCTTGGATCTGAGATCACTATACCTAGATCTTAGAATCTAATGCAATCCTCCAGCAGCCACCTTTTATCTCTACTTAACTACAAAACTATGAGATTTAAATTGAAAACACTATAGCATTTTTAATCCAAGCTCATCAGCTTATTTAGTCATATAGGTCTGAACTCATTTCAGTACCTATACATTTTGATGGCTTTAGTTCTTTAATAATCATAGCCACCACTATCCTATTAGGCAGAATTGGTTTTAAGCCAATAAACATCACATGATCACTATTTCTTATGCTTGCTCTTAACTATTATTCAAACAGACAAAACTTTCTATACATATTGCTACTATCTGTTATTGTTATAATTAAATGACAGAATTTCTTTGAATAAATAAAAAGCTTCCCTCCAGTCAAATTATTAGTAAAAATTAAATCAGAACTATTATTTCAGAACTAATGATTCAGATGATCATTTATTTAAATAATTTTCAGATAAATAAGGCTGGGCGATTTATTTGGAACATTCACACAAAATTAACCTTATTGTAACTTCAGTTTTAATAAACATGGAAGATTTTCATCAAAGTATATTAATAAAAGGTTTTTCTTATAAAACATTTGACCTATTATTTTATAGCTAGAGAAAATGGTGATTAAATTCTGGAGTTAGTGACTGCTGGCTACACTGAATTTCAGTTCCCCATGACTGCAGTTTTTAGTAAACAATTAAATTAGTGAGTCCCATCTCTTGTCAGTAATACATCAGCATAAGAATAAAAAGAATGAATAAACAATTTTCCTCCTGTGTATGCCTTTTATAGTTTCTCCCAGAATGCAATTCTTAGTAAATATTGGCCTATTATTTCACAAGTTTATTTCTATAAAAGTAAAGTATAATCTCTTGATATTAAAATGTAACCTTAACTAAATTATATATAAACTTTCATAAACAACCAAATTTAAAAACAATCTAATAGTTTTCCTTTTATTTTAAAATATAAAAAAATGAAAGTAAAAATGGTAAATCCAAAATTATTTCCTATTAAATTCCATTTGAATCAAAATGATTTTATGAGCTTATAGATTGCAGAGAGAATTATAAAAATATAAAATTCCTGACATTTCTGATTTTAAATTAAAACATAAAACATATGTAAGTAGTATCATATTCTTTTCTACATATATAAAATTTTAGAATAAATTTTCTAATGAATTTCATTCTATGACATCATGCTACATTGCTATATATATTGTAATAATGTGTATATATACACAGTACATATGTATGTGCATATATATGACTTACATGATATTATTAATAAAAAAATAAAATTATATTTCAATATTTTGTTCGAAAAAAAGATTAAAAAAAAAAGAAAAAAAAAGTAAAAATCTTTGGGATTAAGTTAAAATACTAATTATAATTTATCTTTCTTTCCTTTTGTGTATTAACATTTAACATATAATTGAAAACAAATTTGTAGAGGATATAATCAGTTTCCGAACACAAATTCAAGACTGATTAAATAACAAAAGTCACTATATTTCTATGTGATTAAAAATATAAGATAATTAAAAATATAACTAATTAGAAAAAAAAATAAAGATCAAATGAGTTGATAGTATGTGTAAAAATTTGAGCAGTGGGTGGAGTTGGAGAGTATAAATGCTGCAAATGCCTATTGTCCAAAAGAAAAACAGCAGCAGCCGTAACAGAAAAGGCAAAAAGCAAAAGAAAGAGCAAAAGGAGAGAAAGGAGGAAGCCAGTTGGTTTTACAAAAATAGTTGACCAAAGAATCTTCAAGTTTTTGCTAAAATGACTCAGTCCAGCAAGGTGAAGCAACCTTTATATGGTCATCTTGAGAGAAAAATGTGTTGTTAGACCAAAGCTGAGTGTTGTTCATTTTCCACCCTTGTCTCTTGAACATCTCTGTCTTGCCTTTGCTGATGTTTTACCTGCCACACCAAATTTATAAAACTAGATCTTGCAGTAATACACCGAGGCAGGAAGAAGCATCCAGCTACTACCAATAGATAGATGCTCATGATAAATCTGACAGGATAAAAAGACAAGGGTCATCACCCAGATATTGTATTAAAAACCTCAGTAAATATGTCTAGGATCATTGATAGAATTCATTTCAAGTGTGAACTTTTAAATTTTATTTCTAGATAGACTTTTTAAATGTCATTTTGAGTGTTAAAGTTTAACTATATGTAAATAAGCAAATGATTGTTAAAATATTGTAATTTTAATAAGTGTTCATATTTGTGTTTTAAATGTCTAACTATTTCTTATATGTATATTTTTTAATCTTTTAATAAATATGTGTAAATCATTGATGTGGTTTAAGTTTCTCTCTCTCTCTCCCCTCATTTACATATGAGTTTAAAATAATAATCTTATTTAGATAGTCTGTGTTATGCTGGTCTCATATTTCAATAGCTAATGGTGAGTCAAGTGCTTGAAGCATGTTAATGCTGACTCATGGAGTTCAGTCTAAGGCTGGATGGTGCCTGTAGGGTTAAAATCCATTATAAATATCCCCATGAGATGTGTCACACTTCTTGCTGTCATGGAGGTTGTATCTTAGTCTGGAAAGGTGACCGTGATTTGTATTTTTTATTCAATCTTGGTTTGATTGGGGTTATGATTAATATGTAAATATTAATCATATTTACTCCTCTGATTGACTAAAGGGGCCTTAAAAATATTAAAAATTAACATAAGCTAATAATATAAATCAGCATTTATTTTTTATAGCGTCTGTACACAATTGTAATCACATTCATATCGGCTTTTTCAAACCAAATTGTGCAAACGCTTTTTGCGAGTGTTAAATAATAAATGAATACCTTCTGTGCCAGTACTTCAGATTTGCTCATATATAAATATTTGAGTCGTAGTAATAAGAGGATTCCTTTTATTGCTGCATAAATTCTATATCTTGTATGGGTCAGAGGGTATTCATTTATTATTTAACACTCGCAAAAAGGGTTTGCACAATTTGGTTTGAAAAAGCCGATATGAATGTGATAAGCTAATAATGTAAAATAACAATAACAGCCATAGAATAAATCATAAAGGAGGGTAAATTCCTTACAAATATTGTCCAATGTGAGAGCCCAAACATTCATTCTAATTAAAGTAAAAATAGAAAAAAATGTGTAATATAAATAACAGGTTCACAGAAATAAAGAAAATATAATAACTAAAATAAAATAAATAAATTTATGAAAGATTAGAGGGGAGAGAATAGACGACACTAATAATAATAAATCATAAAACATAAATCCCATTACAATATATAATAGATTTAATCTCTAGCATTACTATAAATGGGAAGAAAATACCATAACTGCTAAAAAAATAAAATTATTAAAACCAAGTATAGTTTCAACATTTTAGGATCATCATAATCATAGTTATCAAGCAAACAAACAAATAAAAGAATAACAGTATTTAATCATTAAAGTTAAAAAAAAAACAAAAAAACAACATTTTTGCTTATTTGAATGTTACTGGCTCTCTGATTCACCATGCATTCACTTTGCACAATAAACAAAGCCTCCTTAATTTTTTGCTTTTTACCACTTCTTCCTTCACAAATCACCTCAACCATACTAGGATTAAAACCATGTCCATATTTCTTTTCATGAATATAAAATACAAAAGCATTTGTTACATAAGTGAATGCTGCATCATTTTCATCATCAAATTCACTTTTGTTTCACTGTAAAATATATATAGTCAATCTAATTGGCTGCACCCCACCATTTACATAATCTTAATTCAATACAATTTATCTTTTATCTTTTATATTATTAATCAATCTATTGAAATTTATAGATATTCTAAATCCAACATTGAACTTATCCGCACATATCTTTACAATTTTACTCCCAATATTTGGCATATATGGTAGCATTTCTAGTTTTACTGTTCTCATACACAATATTTCTTTTAAAATACTCAACATTAGTTTGCTTTAAAAACAAATTTTACTATATCAGAAATAAAAATTTCTAAATTCTCAATCTTATCAGATTCAAATTTACATAAATAGTTATTTTGATGCAAAAATGATCTCAAACTTTCAAATTTATGGAATATTGATACTTGAGATTAATATAATACACTCTCTAATATTGAATGGTTTAACAATCATTTATAATACAAATAATTAAAGGCACTACTTCATTTTTAAATTTAAATAATAAATTTAACTTTTTCCCAGGCAAAATCATGTTTTTCGAAGCAACTACATTTAATAAAATAAAATTAAAGTAAAATACTAACATCTTGACAAGACAACACTTGTCTGCAACTGTATATAAAAAACCGCAATAATCACATGGCTGTAACAAAAATAATTTATCATGAGGTTGTTGAATAGACTGACATACATTTGGTAGTGTTTTTTGTTGATTTATTTAAATATATTATAAAATATTTACAGAGATTGCAGAAAATAATAATATGGCACAGTTCTATCAAAAATGACAACACAAATTATAATCTTTAGATATTGTATTGGTTCACCTGTATTAGGATTTATGTCATTATCAATAGAGGCCATCAATCTTTGATGGTCTGCAAAGTCAGGTAATTTGAAAGACCTATCACTATGACATGATTCTTGATCTTAAAAAATTAGATGTTGATTTTATAAATTTAGATTTTCTATTGTTAATTTAAATCACACTATGATTATTTAAATTAAATTATCAGACAAATATTACATTTATTTTTATGATCATTTTATTATTAATAATTATTAAAAATTTAAACTACAAAATGATATTCTGTTGTTGTGAAAATTTTATCTTATAATTATTAATTATATTTTAAGAGACATGAATGAAAAATCATTTTATTAAAAAATTGTCAGTGAAGAAACACAAAAGAAATATTTAGTATTTTATCGAATCTTGACATTCATATTTTATTTTCTGTAAAGATATTTTTTTTAACTTAAGAAAATATTTATTTCAATGTACTAGCTAATGGATCCTTCTGCTGTGCATATGTTCTGTGGTTCAAATTTAAGCTAAATAAAATTATTTTCAAGAGGCATAGAATTATTTTAAAAAAACTGGCCCATGGTTAATCCAGATAACTGTATGACTATGGTTAATAAATGATTATCTAGCTGTTCTTAAGTAACAAGTAAAATACAGATGGGAAAATACTCAAACCATCATCACCTAACATTTAGCAAACTTGGTGAGTACTAACTTCTTTTTCACTGTTTCTCTATCTAAATTGTTAGAAGTACCTTTACTTTGCAGTGAACTAATTATAAAGGTTACTTTATTTAGTCTCAGTTTATTATCACTATTTCTTATCATTCTCCAGCACAAAATGAATGAATAAATAAATAAACTTAAGTAGCCATCTTTGATTTTTTTTTGCTTTGAAATTATTAATTTTCTAAATAATAATTTGTACATTACACCATATAATAATCTTTTGAAAGAATGGTTCTTTTAAAAAATTCTATTATTCTTTTATGTAATAATATGCAACTAGAGGAAGAATTTTTTATTTTAAAAAATAAAGAAATTGCTATTAGTTTTACTTTAAGTTACAAAATATTTGAATCATTACTTAAAATTACATTGGATATTAATAATGTGGAAATCATTAAAATTTATGTTGACAAAATAAATTTTATTAAGAGAATAACAAAAAAGATTAAATTAACAATGCCTTGATCAAATATCTGCCTTTGAGCAGAGAAGTTAAAAACTATTTAAATTTAAGTAATATTATATACAAAACAAAATGAAAAAAAAATCCAAACTTAAATAAATAATGTTTAAGAAGAAAAAAAAACTTACACTTTATTTTCTAATGCTTTAATTTCCCTTGCTGATAATTTTTTTGGACGTCTGCGAATATCCCACTCTTGTTCTGTAAGCAAATTGATATGTTTAAATAAAGAGAAATTTAACTCAAAAGGAACTGTATTTATGGTATATTCCATGAAGTCAGAATCGTTGGAAGAAAATGCTTTTTCAAGATCAAGACTTGAAATTGAGCAGCCTGACTAAATTAAATAAAAGGATTAATTAATCTAAACAAGTATAAATATAAAAATGAATAACAAAAAATATTAATTTTTAAAAGCATAATACATATTTATCATTAAAATTATATTTGATAAAAATATGCATTAATTTTAAACACATATATTATTAAAAATAGATGAATGTTTAACAAATGACCATCTATAACAAATCACCAAGAATGGTATGCAACTGTTATGACTTCAATAATCAAGAATCTAAGGACCCAGGTTCGAATCCCATGCTAGTACTATCACTGTTCAGGCCAGCAACACCTGAAGAAGAGGGGAGAAAAATACCTCTCGAAACGTTGTGTGTATACTAGCCTGTTTGCTGTGATATTACTAACAGTTAGTGCATATACTAACCTGTTTGCTGTGATATTATTAACATTTGTTTGCTGTGATATTACTAACAGTTGGTGCATATACTAACCTTTTGCTGTGATATTACTAACAGTTGAATGCATTTGGAATATTTAACTAAAAATTAAACTTTTCTAAAGACATTCAACACACATATTAGATGATGGAAATAGTCCAATATAAAAATACAGCTAGAACACCATCATCACAAACCTTCAGAAAAACACAATGTATATGTTAAGTTTAACAATAATTTCAAGATAACTGAATACCATTACACACTACTTCAAGATAAATATTTCATAAAATTAATAGTATAGAATAACTTTAGCAGCATACACTGAAAGCAGTTACAAATTTAATAAATTACTTAAAGCGAACACAGGAATTGCAGTTGGAGAATTATAAAGTATTATGGAGAAAAAATATTTGCATTTAGAATATGCCAAAATACAAGCAACACATAAGACAATTTTATAGTTTGTCTGATCAAATATAATTCTCTTCTTTCTTATGATGAAAAGATTATCCTTGAAAACTGATTAGCAAAACACAAAATCAATACTATAACTTATAAAAAAATAGAGTCCAATGCTTTTTATAATTCTATGAATAAATGCCATTTTATTTTTAATAAATCAAAATAATATGTAGATAGTGTTTGAGTTACTAATATAAATAATGAAAAAACTTCCATTACATATTTTATACAATGCAACTCTATATTTTTTCCATTTGCAATTAATCATCAAAATTTTATTGTATGGTGTTTCAATGTCTAATATGCATTAAATACTGAAATCATTTATAAATTTAAATAATAGCAATTTTAGATTTTTATTTAAATACTAAATGCAAATACACAGTTTTTGAAAATATTGTCCAGATTTTCAGGAAGTAATTAATAAAATGTTTTGACATCAAGTAAATATTATATTAGTAAGTCTAATCTTTAAAAGGAAATAAATTAATGGGCATTACACCATGAAGCAAGTTAAATAAGAATCTTAAGGATGAGTGAAGACACAAATGTTTTGAAAATTGTTAGAATTTAGACAATTCACATTTATTAATAATACAGCAAGTTTTATGAGATTTAAAGGTACAATAGTAAAAGATACAACATTAAGCATATTGAAGACTTCTACATGTTCAATAACTGGATCAGAGAAAAATATGTTGTCCCTGTATGACAAAAATTAAGTAGATTAACTGAAGGAGAAATAGATTTAAAATAATGGTAGTTTAGATCACAGCCTTTACAATAAAAAAAAGCATATAATTAATAAATGAGTAATGTTAACATATATAAAATGTGAAATAAAATATTTTAGACGTTAAATCTGATAATTGAGATTATTTTGTTCAATAATGTAGAAATAAGCATCCTCACAATGCAGACTTTATTAAAAATAAAAAATCTAAGTTGTTAGCTAAATATTTCAATATTAGTAATGAAAGTTTGTTAAAAATAATATTAAACAATATTAAATATCACCTAATTGAATTTAAAATCTTTTTGTGGAGAAAATGAAATAATGCAAACCTTAAAGGCATATTTATTTTGTGTAAGCATTATCTAACATTAAATATTGAAAAGTGATTGAAAGAGTACAAACTGATGATTAAAAAAAAATAAAACAGACATATCTAAAGTATCAAACCATATACGTATTACCAGTGAGCATATGTTTGATTGGGAGATAAAAATATTGAATAGGCAATAACAAAAAAAAAATATAAAGAAGAAAATTCAAAGAAATTGCTCATATGAGAATGGTAAATAACACCCTAAATCAAGCTAAGGTGACAATATATAATGTCTGCAAGCCACTAACTAACGTGAAGAAATCAGGACTCTCACTCATAAGCATATGAAATTTCTACTGATGGTTGCCTTTCACAGAATAGCTTAGTTGGTTAGAGTGTTATCTTAAAATTCAATATTCAAAAATCTAAAGATCCAGGTTTGATTCCCATGTTAATACTGTCATTGGTTAGGCCAGCAACACACTGAAGAAGAGAATAATATTACTTGAAACACTGAGTTATATACTAACATATGTGCTATTACTAACAGTTGAATGTAATGGAAAGTTTAAATAAAGTTTATACATTTTCTAAAGACATTTAATATTTAATGTTAGATGAAAAAAGTCTAATACATAATAAATGCCATCACCACAAAGATTCCGCAAACATTAAAGGCAGATATGGGACAAAAAATAAATGTAATAAGTAGAATAATAAATTGATTAATAAAATTTAACATTACAAGTAATACTTTTTTGGATATATTTAAAACCTCCACCCCACATTACATTCTTAAAACATAAATAAAGCATCTGAAAAAGAAAAATGATTTCCTAGAATAATCTCTAGTTTAATAAATGATTAGTAATAATCATTAAAAATTTTATCAGAAAAGTTTGCCATCAATATTATGATTCAGAAAGTTTGTTAACTTTAAATCAAAGTATAATAAACAATACTTTATCTATAAGTAAAATGAAATTTTTCACTTAAAAGTATTATTAATTTAATAAACTTATAAATAAAACAGAAAAATCTCATTAATCAATGATGCACATGTATAATGCATTGAGTGAGATCAATTTTAGAAGATAAAATTAGAAAAACAATTGGAATAAATAAATAAAATGGCTAGAATGACCATATATCAAGGGGAAGAACAGTTTGTGGAAAGAACTTGTCTCAAAGAAATAAATAAAGGTACCTGTGGATTAGACACACATGCCACTTGATGGTGTTGTTTATGTGCTAAAGCACATAAAAATGCCATTTATGAGGCCCAAGTTAAATGCCATTTATGCGGCCCAAGTTAATTAGACATGCACGCCATGAGTACCTAAATGAATTCTAAAATACCAAGTAATCAATACAGAGAAAGAATGATTGGAATAAATAAAAAGATTATATGTGTATATATGAGAATGAAAACCCTTCATTTGTATTACTTAAAATAATAATAATAATAATAAAAAGAATATATATAAAAGATAAAGACAATGAAAAAAACAAAGAATAATATTTCAGTTCCATTGGAAGAATATTATATAGAAAATTATGTAATGTTGTAAAATTATTTACAACTGAGTGGATTTGTCATCAGATCTTTGTTTTATGTTATAATTCTCTTAAAGAAAAATTTTAATGCAATGAAATATATAAAAAATTATAATAAATTACATATTTTTATTAGAGGGGCAGTTTAAATTCAGAAAAAATAGAGAACAAAAGATATACCATAGTCAAAGAGGTAAGACTATTATTGAAAAATGTTTCGAAAATAAAAATGTAGTTAACTTTTATTTTATAGTAATAAAATGATATGTGATCAATTGTGCCTCTTTTCTTAATATCTTGAAAATAAAAAACACAGATCTGAAGGATATATATCTATTAAAAAATTGCATATTAGAAATAAATCTATGTAATGACAAATATTACTATAATAGCTATAAGATAATGCAAATATAGGGAGGGTGTAAATTAAATAGATATCATCAATTTTATGGATTTTTTTTTTGTTTATTCCCTACATGGTTTGTTGAAATGACAGATAGCAGAGCTCAAGGTTTATGTATTATGGGATATTCATAAACTTCTTATGATAAACTAATTATTTTTATTTAGGTAAGCAGCTAAATCAGCACTTTTGAACAAAAAGGGTTGAAATTAAGAGAATGAAAATTATGAATGCTAGATTTATGATAATACTATGATGGAAATGAACGTAACAAAGTTTAATTTGTTTTGTTAGAATGCTGTTATAAAGCCAAAATATGTATCATTAGAAAGAAAGAAAATAAGACTGGAAGTTTTTAAGTTTTGAATTTGGAAAAAAAAAGGTAAAAATGAATTGAAAGAATATAGGCTTGAAATATAATTTTCTTAAAATAGCAATGAAAATGATTATTTAATAGAGAAATTAATAAAAATAAAGTAGATATTTCCTTAAACCAAGATAAACAAATGTGTAAAAAGTCAATAGAATATTAAAAATACATAGTAATATTAACATTTATTTACTTTCATTTACTTTTTTAATGCTTTACTGTTGGATTTTGTTATGAGGTTTAAATTGATGTTTTTTTTGGGGGACGAGATATGAAACCCACCCATAAAATATTAATGATATTAAGATCAGTTTGTACAAAGGTATCTGTACCTCTTTTACCAGAATGACTGCTGTAACATTAAATTCAGAAAGTGTAGAAAAGAAAGTTTTGGATAGTATTATCATACCAAAACCATTAGACTTTAATGCATTATGTATACAGGCTGGAATCCATGTGTCAAGAAAATTAATAAAATTGGATCCATGAACTTATATAATCTATTGCACTACACATGAATTGATCTTAAAAATATAGAAAATGATGTAATGAAATAAATCATTCTTTATTCTGCACTTTTTAAAACAATTTTTCATTTCAATTTTTGAATTGTTTCATTTGATTTGCAGCCTTCATCAGAAATCTTATCAATGAATCCCAAAACGAAAATAAAAACTGCTTTAAAAAGTGCAAAAAAAAAGTGATGGATTTTATTACATTCCTATGGAATTGAGCAATTATGAATACATTAATTCAAACATACAGAAATACTGTTGTAAATATTTGTATTTTCTTTGATCAAAACAATGTCATTTTATATACTATAAATAAAAATCAGAATCTAAAAAAAATCGATATAAAATTAACAGTTACATTTATACTTTGTTAGATAGATAACAGAGTCCTAAATTAAAATAATAGTAACTTTAAAATAGATTCCATCTCAAAATATAATCATAAAAATTTTAATTTGTATTACTTAGAAGAACTGCTATTTGTTTTATGTTTAATGAGACATTGGATGCCGTTCTAGGTTTGTTGTGTTAATGAACAGGAAATTCTTTTAATGTGTGGGTTGCTTTATAGAGTAAATCTGATCTTGGGTTCACAAAATAAAATCTAACATATTCTTTAAATAGTGATTAAAATGAACACATGGCATTATCTTCTTGCTAAGAAATAATGCGAATATGGAAATTAATAAGCAATTTAGGAATTTAAAGGAAGAAAATCAATAATTGGGAAAAAAATAATAATGATTGATAAATTATGGTTTTTTAAAATTTGAAGTATTAAAAATACTAAATGGACTGTAAAAACAATTTCTAATTTTATTAAATTACACGATAATAATGATGTTTAGTAGGATAAAATATTTTGATTGATTGCCTAGATCAGAGGTTCCCAACACCTTTTTTGGGTTGCAACCCACCTTTTAAAATAGTAATTCAATCAGTGCCGCTCTTACAAAAACAAAAACAGATTTTTTTTTCTATTTATTTATTATAGGAATTTAACAGTACTAGTGGTCTTACTCAAAGTAGAACAAACAAAAACTATCAAAAATTCAACTACATAACACTATTAGTGAGCGGACTGGGTTTGGTGTAGTGACACTAATTTATTAACATTTAGTGCCATTTTTGTCATCAGCAGTTTTAGGTTGCCACATTGCAATATTCACAATGTTTCTTTTTTTGTCAATAGATTGATAAATATGTTAAATCCCCTTTCAGATAAATATGATGATGGGAATGCAATAAAAGATTTGTTTGCTGCAGTCCATAAAACTGGATATAATATTGGGATTTGCCTTTGGAGTCAAAATTCTTGATACCAGTTTTTAATTTCAATTTCAGTTCTTTGTTGATAATTCTATCAACTCTCCTGCAGACATAATTCTGCTACATGTAGGTCTGAAGAAAGTTCTAGAACTCAATCTGTAATATAACTATATTAAGGCTATTCTGAAATCAATTCATGAAATCTTCTTTAAGTGCTTCCAAATTCTGGGTGTAAACCAGAATGTCATCATCATTTGTTGCCACTAAGGTAAGATTTGGACACCTATAAAATTCTCTTTGACTTACATTTCATTTGTACAAAGCAAATTTTGACATGAATGCATAAAATAGTGGCCTTTGTTTTGACAAAATTTACATAATCTCCCAGCAGCTTTGTTTCATTAAATTTATTAAACAAATCTGTCAAGTAAGCTATATCATTCTTAAACATGATTAAATTCTCTTTTCACTGAATCATCTCTGTTTTCAAAAAACTGTAAAACTGAGTCAAAGCACTCAAAAATCATTTTAAACAGGTACCCCTGTATCTGCATGCAATAATAAATGACTGAAATCTTTGTCACAAAACTTTCCAAACAATCTATCATTGAGAGTATTGTTTCTTATTTTGTTACCTGCTGTGATTACATGCTGTAGGGAGCAGTGAATATGGTTACTCAGGTTTTTTGCCACCAAATATTGTCAGTGAATCTCATAATATATAATGATTACCTCTGGTATTGCCTTTTTCAAATAAGAAATAAACCTGCAGTAACATCCAATCATTGCTGGAGCACCATCAGTAACAATTGACAATATATTTTTCAAAGGAATATCTTTTCTGTCCATTTTTAATTGTTTTGCAAATAATAGTTTGTAGCAAATTTTTATATTTTTTATAAAGCGAATGTATGCTACCAAGTGTTGTTTGGTAAGATTGATCTGTAGAATTGCAAAAAAAAACAAAAAAAACTCAGTAGCTTCCAAGAAGTCATTAGTGAACTCTCCAGATCTAGAGTCATTTCATCAGTTGGTCTCTGCACTGTGTTATTGCTTAATGGGACTTTTTAAAATAATATTAGATGTTGGTTTGTGCAATATAAGCACAGAATCTCACTCAGCCAGTAGGATCAATTCTTCACTAATAGTATGTGGTTTCTCCAATTTACTAATAAACAATGATTATTGTAAGAGATACGTAATCTATCATTGTCTAGTTTCGGTGCCACTGAAAACATACGATACAAAGTTAAACATCTTGAATGTTGATCTTTGAGCATTTGAAAATAAAATCTTTATTTTTTTGTCAGGAAAGATTTTAGTCAAAGGTTCTTCTAATCACAAAGTTTCATGGCTTCATTGGAGTAACCATCAAGCACATTGGTAGAGTCTTGTTTATAGGTGATTGAATAAAACAATACTTCAAATAGTCAACATTGTACTGTCTACATTTTTTCTTTGAATCCTACATGGGTCTATCTAGAAAATGAAACAAATAAGGTGATTACTTTCATTATATTTAAATTTAGTTTAAAATAGTTTATGTTATATAAATACCTCCTACTAATAAAAAACCTAAAAGGCTATACTTATATCAGATGCTTGTAGGTGACAAATAAAACATCTATCAATATTTAACACAAAAAGTAAAACACCTATTATTAAATAGGATTCTGAAATCAAATCCAGACTTTTGAGTGAACCACATAGATATGTACAATCATTCAAAGTAAAGTCTGTGAAGTATTTTGTGGTTAAACTAATTTAAAACAAACATAAATATTATTTTCAGCCAAGAATTGAACTCAAGCCACTTAGTAACTGTCATATTTAGTATCCATCTCACTTTTCTTCCACCAAGACAAGACAATCATATCATAATAATCACAATAATCTTATGCAAAATTTAAAAACAACAGCACAGTAGCAGCAACGATAATAAGAACAGCAGCAACAACATCAACAACAAAACAACAACAGTGATGATGATGATAATAATAATAAAAAACAAATACCTTTCATTGTAATCTCTATATAAGCATTACACTGAACTTTAATTTTACAATTTATCTGAAGGAGTACCAAAACAAAGTAATACTGTATTATTAAAAAAAAATTACACTATTTATAAAGGTTCAATGAACTTGGCAAAACATGCAACATATTTGCTGCTCTGTCTACATAATAATCTTGTAAGGACTTGGCATGAGCCAAACATGCATGACTTGCTCAAACTTGTAAAATGTCATTGTATTCAGGTTAGTAAAAGTATGTTAAACTAAGAAATAGGTAAGTGTTAGGTCAACATGCATTTATGATCAGTTGATAAGACTTTTCAGAATGTTCTTACAAGTATAGTCCAAGGAGAGTGGTGGTTGATCCTCAATATGCCTCTATTATTTCTTGGACTAGAAATACTTCTTTAGATCTTCTCAGCACACACCAGTGGGTCAGCACTTCTTGGGAAACACAAGCAACAAATATTCAGGGGATTACATTTTATAATTTATTTTCCTAATGATTCCAATTTGGTCAGAAATATACAGCTTGAAGAAGATATAACAATTTGTTGCAATGTATGAATCCTAATGGGATGAAAGTTTTCATATGTGATATTAAAAACATCAAAGTCATTGGAAATAGTAAGCATGAATTCATAAGATTCTTATCTTAAGAATGCATCCATTATTTTGAATTATAAAAAAAGAGCATAGCAATAATCATAGTAGATTATTATTGTTATTCATGATTTTAAATATATTATTAGATGGACAAATTTCTGTCAGAAATGGTAATTGCCAAGACTTAATATAGTTTTAGTGAATTAATAATTGATAAGGATCAAGTTTTCAGGAAAATGCAAAAATTTATAAAAATCAAAGTGTTATTTATAGATCATTTTCATTGATTGATTAATTAATGAAAAAACTTTATATCAATCTCTGATTGAAGTTATACCATATAACTATTATAGAATGGACTTAAAAATCAAGCATTTTAAAAAAGAAAACTAATATTAAACATCCAATTTTATTTTATTTTAGTAGTGTTGACCTTTAAAATAATAGTTTATAAATACTTTTATGAAGCAGGAATTAAGATCAGATGTAGTTTTGATGCTGATAGTTTTTAATATAATACAGCAAAAATAAAATCTCCATATTTTTGGCTTCCGGACTTATGGATTTGCTGCAACTTAAATAATTATCCATTTTTTCCAAATCAAGAGATTACAGCATCATTCTAAAGTTCTGAAAGCAATCAATAAATGCTTTTACTATTGCTCAAAACTTAAGCTTTATCAGAAGGGATGGAAAAGACTGAAGAGCAATTGTTAACTTGAGAATGAAGGCTGGTTCAAATACCTTGGTAGGCTTTATTAGTCAGAAATATGAATTAGCTGTTAAAATGCAACACAGAGTCAGATATGCTGCTGCTGCTCTTAATATGATAAAAGAAAGGAGTTTTCATCATAGTTACAGAGGATTACCTTCAAATTTCCTATACCAAAAGCAAATATACAGACTTTTTATTAACATAACTACAATGAAAAATCTATATTTAAATATGCACCATAATATTCTAAAAATACAATGACAAGATTGTTAACTTCTTCAGTTTGTTTGACATCATAATATTAAATCTACAATTAAAAGAACACTTCTTTATAAGAAAACCTTGTTCATGAACAGAAAACAAAAATTTTTGATTATACTGCATTAGATCCAAAAATCTAAGTGTAGTGTTCTCAGATCCAAAGCTCCTCACTAATGAACGCCACAAGCTAGAAACTAGTCTGGAATGTTGAATGAGTAGGCATTAGATAGGGATTTATGTACAAACCTTTTTGCATTCATTGATTACTCTGGCTTGCATTGAATGATACTACATTACGAAGAGTTTGGCCTCTGTGTATCCTTTGTTTTGATTGGGAAAGTAAAATATAATGGAGAACACCAATTAGACTAGTTTCAGAAAAAAGTTATATTTCTGCTACATGTAGATTATAATCATTCTAAAAACATTTTTAACTTTTTATTTTCTTTGCAATTATTTCTTTCTCTGGAAATAGATTAGCCATATTCATTAATGAATGGCCACAACAATGAATTAGTCCCAAAAAACTTATATATATATATATTGTACCGGGTTCGAATATGGGATGTTCGAAACACCGGCCTCTTAGGCAGAGAACATACTCGGAGAGTATGTATACCAAACGATAACTATAAAATATATAACTAGCGTTACATTTCCAGGACATAACTTCTTCTCGACTGTTGAACTGGAGTTCAACACCAGAGTTCAAAGCACTTTTTTTGTTTCATGTAAACACGGGCGCCAGTTAATTATCCAAGAATGAATAAATAACGCACTTTGAACAATGGCCACTAACTCAACACCTAAGTTTTACCCATAGACTAGCTCAGTTGTTTGTAATCACTAACAGATTATACATAATTAATGGTGAAAAGAATTGATAAAAGATTTGTAAAAGAATTGATAAAAAGAATTGACTGACAAATAGAGTTTAAGTTTTAAGACAATTTATTAACTAACATTAATTTACTAAATTTAAACATCTTTATAATTTTCTAACTAATATAACACATGCACATTTTAAATTAACACACTATAATATATCTTATGAAAAGCATAAATAATGTTTGACGTTTATAAAATCATATAGCATTCACAAACACGCACATCAATAGTTCATTTTATGCATGATTATAGAGTTCAAATTACTTGTCTCTGGAGGCTTTACGAATTAATGCAATGGCTATTATGGTATAAACGAAAATAAGCAAATGTTTTACCTAGGATTTTGAACGTAGATTTAGAACTTTGTTTTCTTCTTGTTTGCTGCTTCCATTACGAATACTTCCAGCTGGCTGGGATGTTTCCTTGATGAGTTTCCTTATTATCCAAGATTATTACTATTGGAGACAATTAGATATTGACGGAGATTTCCAAGTTGTTATGCTGACATTATTTCACGGGAAGATCTTGCTGTTTTCATCGGACTTTAGGCTGTGGAGAAACATGCGTTCCCAAAAGCTGCTCAGCACTGCATTTTGTTTCTGGATACAATTAATTCAACTGATTGTTCTCTCTTGACTTAACTGACTCAATTAATTGTCCGATAAAAAAAAAGGTCTATTTATACTTGCGATGTGTTGTCCTTGTAATATCCTCCGGCAATATCTGTTGTCGAAATTCCATTGATAATCCTTTGACGTGTTTTGGAAGATTGTTTAATTAGTAATAGCCATGCAGACGTCTTGTTTTATATTTTTAATTAATAGCCATTGCCATGTTTTTTAATGATAATCTTCTTTTATTTCATTTTAATATTTATTACGTATACATTTTTTTATTTATTTACAATCGCACATATATAACTAGTTTTAAGATTACCTTTTCTTTAATTCGAATGAAAAGAGATTTATATTTTTTAAACTTTTCTAACCAAAACTCCCCCTCCCCCCTCTTAATCAATTATTTTCTAACTTTCATTTCAAAAACTAATGATAGAAAACTATTTGACTCTCATCTTTTCGAAAACAAACTATAATAAACTCTTTAAAATTTAATTTTACGTTTTTCTTTTACGAAAGATTATTTTAATTTTTTTTAGATAAATTTTTATGTGTCAATTTCAATATTGGTACAATATATATATATTACCTTTAAGTATTTGTTTACTGTAGTTTTCAATCCAAATTTTAACAAATATTCTAGGACAAATTATTCAAGATTTGCCACAAAACAATAATAAATTATAAATATATTTTTTGACAAATTATTTCTGTTATTCTATGTAAAAAAGTTTTTTTTTAATAAAATAGTTTGATTAATTATAATTTTAAAGTTTATTTTTTTTAAATGTGATTAATTAAAATATCTTACATCAGGGGAAAATTCAATGCTAAGATGATCATTAATTTTCCAATACCATAGCCATTTTGTATTGTAATTATGACGTCTTCTAAGACCATCATAAGAAGGTGTTGAGAAACGATAAACCTCATAATTATTACAGGGAAAATAATTTTGGGTTTTGTCTTCAAAAATAATATCTTCTTTACTACTGCAATAAATAAAAACAAACATATAATACAATATATAATATTTATTTAAACATGCATAAATGTATATATATTGTAATCTTATATTTTAGTATAAAATATATAGCTTGGTAGAACTAGTCTAAAATGTCTCTATCTTCTTACAGGTGACTTGATTATCATGGCTAGCATTGTGTATACTTGACACTTATTTTCAAATTAATTGAACAATGAGATTATATAATTCCATTTTTTTTGCCTTGCTGATTATATAATTTTTTCATATATTAGTTTTGCTCTGTTTCCAAACACTAAGTTAAATAAATTATGCTTAGCTTATAAAAAAAAAAAAACCAATTGCATATTACATCATGTTTAGTAAGATAAATAAAAACAAATAATTATTTGTTTTTCTCTTTAAATTTTGGTTTAATTAAAAGATTTATTTAATTTCTCTTTAATTAATTGATAGAATACATAAGAAAAACACACTTTGTTTTATTTTTATTTTTTTTGTCAACAGATATATAAATGAGAAGAAATTTAATTGATGGGAAAACAGAACTTTCAGAGATTTTTTTTAAAAAACGGATGTAGTAACACCAAGGGTGGAAAAAGAAAAGTAAAAATTTTTTCATTTATTATTTTTACTGTTAAACATATAATAAAAATGAAAGCTTCTCTTTAAAAAAAGAGAGAGAATTTAAAGACAAAGAAGTAAGTTAAATTAAAATTTTTCTTAAATAATTTACATTGTAATATTATCAAGTGATAATAGCAAAATGTATAGCTAAATCTTAACTAATCTGCAAGTCTCCCCAACCATGAGTCTATTGCTGATAATATCCCACAAGGTCTACAACTGAGATGTACAGAAATTATTGTTGATCATGACTACAGGAATAACAATTCTAAAAGGTCGGTCTACTTGAAAATTCTTATTGTTTACAGACTATATTTAGCCTTTGGATAAATTTTTATCTCCATAACTTTAACATATATAATAATTATGCATGTGCAAAATGAAATACTATATTTAAATTTGAATAAATTGTTGTTTTCATGACTTTAACACATATAGTTATATATGTGTGGAATGATATATATTTAATCCACGATAAGTTTACTTTCATGAATTTTAACACATAAGGAAGTGTTCTATCTGTACAAAATGAAATGCAGTATTTAACTTGGGATATAATGTTTTACTTTCATAACTCTAACACCTCTATTAATATTATATATGTGTGTGTAGTAAAATGCTGTCTTAATATTTTGTGTGCCAGTATTTGAATGATGAAGAATTAATTATAATCCCACTTTGAACTTAGATTAGAAACAACATTGTGAGTTATATTATTAAAACTACAATATAATTGTTGGAAGGAATAACAGTGAACCAGGACCTATTTTGGCTGTTAAAGCATATGTGGAATAATTATTTACTTGAACTATTACTCTTTATCCTCAACACTAATAAATGAAAGTAATAATTATTTTAATTTTGGAATAACATAAGATAAAGCCACACAATTTCATTAACATTTGAGGATAATCTGATTAAAATGATATATATCCTACCTCTCAAAATATCATGGATCTTCACAACCTATGTGTAGATCAGCTAATTTATAAATATTCCTTATAAATGGAGATGAATAAGCATACAATTAACTTTTACGATTCTCTGTTACAACTAAACAAATATATTTAATTTATATGTCATTAACTTTGAGAAATGTACTATTAATTAATTGGCTAATAGCCAATATATTTAAATAATATGTATTTGAATCTAATGTAGTAATTTAATCAACATGCATTTTATGTTTTATTTGTATTTTATATTCTCTTGTAAGTATATTAAATTCACGGTATATGTAATCTTGTGTGTATTAAATAATTATTTGTTCATTTAGATATAGGGATTAAAGTGAGCCAATTTAGGGATCAGCACTTGCTCAAAGATTTAATGATTAATTCCATGTATCTATAATATTAGGTAATATTCTTTCATACCATCTGGTCTACGGTTGGCCATTATCTTAATTGTTTCCTATAATAGTTTTCTTACATATTTGGGCTTAGTTCACATTTATAAAACTGCACATGCCTTCCAATTTAGCAGATTGTTGAGGGTAATTTATTTCTATTTTATTAAGAAAGTGAGTGTTAATACTATTTTAATTCTATATGACTTTTTCTGTGCTGGTGTTTAATTCCCAGAATAATTGTTTGCCATTATTTTGTATATCCAGTTTGTATCAATGCTGGTGGTTAATCCATTGAACATTCTATAGTTATGCTAGTTGCTCTCAGATCCAAAGCTCCTCACTAACGAAGGTCACAAGCCAGAAACTAGTCTGAGAAAATTGGATGAGTAAGCACTAGATGGGGATTTTATGCACAAGCCTTTAGGCATCCATTCATTACTCTGGTTGGCACTGAGTGGCACTACTGTATGGAGAGTTATGCCTGTTTTAATAACTTATGTACTAGTATAAGAAATAATGATCACAAGCAAATATTTTATCTAGTGCCGTGCTTGCAATTATATTTCATTCCAATATCAGCCTTTCAAGCTAATTGAGCACACGCCTTTTGAGTGTTAAATAAATTAATACTCTCCTCTTCAATCCAAGATATAGTATTTATGCAGGAATAAAAAGAATCCCTCTTATTCCTACGACTCAAATTCTTTTATATTGAAGAGGAGAGTATTCATTTATTTAACACTCAAAAGGCGCGTGCTCAATTAGCTTGAAAGGCTGATATTGGAATGAAATAATGATCATGTGATGGTTAGAAAAATACTTACTGCTCTATTATTCCTTGTAAGGATGAATACATCCACAGGTATATTATTGCTCTTGATTATATAAATGTATGTTTGAGCAGAGTCTCTATACATTATGATGCTTGCATTGTTTCCACCATTCTTATGTTTATCACATATGTTCAGTTATCAGCCATAAAAGGCAATTCAAGCAACTTATTGTCATAATTTATTATAGGTCAATTATATGATAGTCCAGCTGAGTTAAAGTTCAAACTCCCTCTTTTATTTCATATCTTATCATAATCAATTTTCATAGGTTTATTAATAGCAATTGTTGTCAGTATTATTATAATTTTGAAGTATAGGTACATTGGTTCTGATTTTGACATATTGGGGTTGCCATTGACTGGGTATTTGAATCTATTCTCATCACTATAAGGATCTAAATCAATACTTTTGTAATAAAATCTTAGATCATATTATCTGAAACTAGTGCACATATTTGTGATACAGAACTAAGTACATGTAATGATATTTTATTTTATTTTTTATTTATTTATTTATTTAATGTACATTATTCATATAGAACAATTACATGTGATGATATTTTATGTTATTCATTGTTTATTTAATTTATGAATATTGTTAACCAATTACTATTTCAATATTTATTGAATCATAAATGTTAATTTTATAACCAAACCTATTTGTGCTGTTGCTATTTGTCACACACACAGAATCAGCAATCCAATGTGGTAAATAGATAAATATCAGCGCACATATTGTCCCTGATAATGTATGCAAAATTTACTGAAACATTCAGAGAATATTTTAATGATTTGTTCTGAGGAAATTAGTGATGTATAAGATACAATAAAATACCATTTACCTTCTACATCACTTCTGCTTTCCTTTGTTAATTCTGGAATATAATCCAGAATCTGTTACCACTATTAATATTTGTGACATTAATATTTAAATTAATAATAAATGTGTTAGCCAGTATAACAATTGAATCTATTCTCTAATACTATAACAAGTATTTTATTTATTCCACTAAGAGTTTCATTGCTATTGATTAGATTTGATATTTTTGTACCTAGAGCATGAGGATATCTGTGCTACAGCCAATTATGTTATAAAGCTGATTAGATTCATTACCATCTTATTAAATGGCCCTTATTCACCATGTAATGATTAGCAATTTTATACATTATGCCAGCTTGTCCATGGTTGCCATCGAGTCTCAAGTAAATAAAATTGTAAATCAAGATCTGGAAATGTAAGTTTAAGATCCAGTTGTTAAGAAGAATTATAATTAATTAAAGATTCATATAATTTATACTTTTCGGTTACAATATATATAACTTTCCAATTATACCACACATATTTTAAATACATATTTAAAGACATATGATGAAAAACAAATGGTCCCTAATAAACACCTTATCTTGAAAACTCATTAATTGTCTCAGCTCACAATCCTCTTAAATGTTTTCCTCAATCCTTGTTCAGTGTTTATCAATATCTTAATTATCACTATTTAAAAATGTTAAACTTCTCATAATCACTACCATGCTCCCCAAATAAATATCTTAATGATTGTTATTACTTTATTAAGGTAGAAATTATATCAATTCTAGTCTAAATATATAAATAATTAAATTGCAGATTACTATATCCATTATTATTATTATTATTAAACACAGCCATATGGAATAATTAATTTAATTTAATTTTTTTCAAGTATACACGTAATTTTCTTTTTACACAATAGATTGGTTCCTGAAAATTATGTGTAAAAGAAATTTGTATAAATAAATTCATTATATATATGGAAAATAAGGAGATTGGTTTCAGACCTAAGAAATCAATGAAAATAATTAAATAAAATATATGAAAATTTTCATTAAATGTTATATTTTTTGTGTGCTAATTTTACTTCATACACATTGAACATAAATAAAAAAAACTTGAAAGTGATAACACAATGAAACACTTATTGATTTCTCTACACAAGCCATCAAAACCGTTAAAGTTCAAAGCATATCATCAAGTTCAAGATTAAAGTAAAAAAAAAATTGAAATAAAAATTATTAATGTAATTTATCACAATTTATTACTTTTATTTGATTTAACTTATTAATTTTTTTTAAATTTAACAAACTAACACATTCAAACTGAGAAATTGTTGGCCTCCAGAACTATACACTTATTAAAAACATGGGTGCCATCTTGCTTGTCTGTAAAACAGAGAAGTACCCAAGCATGTGTTAGGGCATGATTGAAATACCATTGCTATCATTAAAACTCGCAACATATAACTTACCATCTATTGATTTTTGGCAAAATTAATAAATATAAATTTAAAAAAATTAATTAAATTTAAACAAAATTACAATTTTTTAACATCAATACCAACAAGGAATTTAAAAAAAAAAAACAAATGTCAAAATGCAAACAAAACATTAATACCAAAAAGGTATGTCCCTTTCAAAACAAAACATCAAAATGTTATAATGCAGAAAAACAAATTTCTCCATTTGCAGGAATATTGTTGGAAAAAGGATTTTTGTTTTTAAAATAATGAGAAATAGAGAGGAAACTTTTTTTTAAAATTAGATGATAATAACAAACATAACATTTTTTTTTATTTTTGTGAGGTAATCATGATAAACTTGACCTCAGAAACAAATCTGTAAATAAACACAGAATTAAAAATATTTAAAATCTTCTAAAAAAGAAAATAATTTTTTTTATATGAAATTATTCAGAATTAAAAAAAATGTTTAATAACAACTTAAGATAATCTAAGAATTACTTTGAGAATGTATGATGATTTTTTTGTCTTTCAGACAATAAAGTTCATTTCTTTATTCCAATCATGAATACATCACAGCAGCTTAATCCTAAAGTACCATTTTTTTTTTACTGATAGTGTTATTTTAAAATAACTCATGTAAAAATATATATATATTTTTAAACTCGTATTATTTCAAAATCATGTAAAAAGAGAAAATAGGTGTTGTTATAACTTTAATTGAAGTACACATACCTTAATTATATCAATAAGAATATCTGAATAAGGCAAATAAGCTTGCAAGATACATCACATGCTGAATCAGCATCAGTTGACTCAAATCAGAAACATATCTTTGCTAATCTTGCTATATATATATATATTGAAGCCAAGCATGTCCTGGAAAGTTGAGAGACATCACAAAAATTGACTAACAATAAATAAAAAGCACTCAGGTTGAAAAAGAACTCAGGTTTAATTTCCAGTTAAGAAGAAAGAAAGTGCATTTACTTTATCTGTTTTCACATGAGCTATAATTATTCTAGACTCTAATAATCTTTTACAAATATTTAATAAAATAATAAATTTGAATTTGTTAGAGTTTTTGTAATAATAATGTGTGTACTCTTGCTCTTATTTTCTTTAATCATAAAACACTTCATAACTATTGTTTCTTATTTCAAACTTTAACTAAGAGTAAATCTTAATCTGTGTTTTCTAAAACAAAGGCTAGCAAAATTAAATGCAAGGTTGAATAATAATTTATCTCAGCATGAATTGAATAAAATGCATGAATATTAAATGTGTTTATGCATTCCAGGATATGACAGTGTAAAGCACCATCTTATCTAATAATATTTTATGTTCCAAAGAGCATTAACACAATAATAATGTATTCAATCCAGATAAGTTTTACCTATAAGTTTATATTTCAAATGGGATCTTTAATATCATGAATGTGAAATAAAATGATGATGTTGATTTAAAAACCACAAAGAGAAATATTAAAATTAACAAATAATTTATTGCATAATATAAAAATGAATAATAAGAACAAATAACAACAATAATAACACAATAAATATTACTGTTTGTTCCTTAAACTAATTTAAAGAGATATATCAAGTGTTTTGTCCTATCATATTGTGAAAATATTCACATTTATAGGAATAGGTTGTATTACTATTTCATAAAATAATCTTCAATTTAATACTGGACAATAATAATTATTACAATCATAAAAGATCAATGCCTTATGAATATTCTTAATTGGGTTATGTTACCAACTAATCAATTATTTACTGAACTCATTTACAAACATTGGAGAAATTTCCATTCTTCTAAGGTAAGCAATTATAAATCATTGCTTAGAAGACCTAGATAATAATATACCACATTGGCTTATTTATTTTTACCTCAAGATCCTTTTCTGAATGCATTTACAGGCTTAACCATCAGAAGAGTGCTGCTTTGTCAATTAAGTTATCAGGCTGCTTTGTTATATGCTAGATAACAGTGAAAAAAATAATACCAACAAATATAAGCGATATATAAAGTATTCCTTACAGATTTATTCATCTACATAAGAATAATTAACTCCACTTAAGAAGTCAAAGTATTAAAAACTTATAAGTATTATTAATATTTGGTTCTATCCGTTTAATATAAGTTTATTAAATACTTACATTTGTACAACTCAATTATAAAATAAATTACATTTAATCCTTTCAATCTTAACATTAATCAAAATGTTAAATAAAACATTATCTCTTACGTAATACCCGAGAAAAATTTTATTACATTAACAAACACTATAATATGAATTAAGTAAGAAAGTAGAAAGCATATTAAAATAATCCATTTGGTTTATTGAACAATTCATTTCACTTTTATAATATCATCTATTCTGGAAATGGTAAAAAAATATTAAATTCCATTTAGTATGCTAATTATTCTAAGATAATCCATTCTTGTTGCTTATAACTTGATCATTTATTATATCTATAGAGTATGAATTTAGAGAATCCATAATTCTGGAGTAGCATTTAAATATTTCTTTTTAATCCATTATCCTTGGAATATTATTCACATATTTAACATAGTTAATCCTTAGTGCAATTATTTAAACAATGAATACACATTCATAGTTTGTTTATAAGGAGTAACTTAATTCCTTTAAACAGATATTCATTTTTATCCAAAACATTAGCATTTAATACTTTATTAATTCAAAATATAAAATTAATCCCTTCATTTTTCAGCTCTTAATCCATTAGGTCAATAATTCTGATCACATCACTGATAAAGCAAAGTTTATTATACATAATAGGAATGATCTTTATTTTTAAATCAAAATTCCTTTCTTTAATAACAAATTTATAATCAGCATATATGAATTTAAAAATTGCTATTTTAAAATCCGTTTTCTTTTATGATTGAAGACAGAATCAAATTCACATTCATGAGACTTATAGATATTCTTTCTTATAGTGAAGAAAACAATTATTTTATAATAGTTTATGAAAAATACTTTAGCAAATTTGTTTATAATTAAGAATTACAATTTTTTCCAAAACATCCCACCTATTTATCATTATCGTTCAATTGAAAAAAAAAAAAACCCGGCAATTTGTTAAATCTTATAGCAATTCCACAAGTAAATACTTCTATTTTCTGTTAACAGTTGACTATAATAAATGATATTTCTTGAAATAAAGAATTTATGAATTAAATTGATGATGATTTCTGGTATTTTGTTGTGGTCAATCTTTCTTCCAGGATGATGAAAAGTTAGATGTCCATCAAAGGCATATGCATAGCTGTAACTTTAGCCTGCCATCAGGCAGATAAAAACAAAATGGGTATTTAATATTTTGGACTGGTTGAGGACCTACAAAGACTGAACATTTTTACAGACTATCTGGTTTTTTCAAACTTCACTTTTTATACCAATGATACATGATGTCTGGATGACATAATATTCTCCCTCATGCATTGGGATTTCTTGATTTTTCTGGGAAGGTTGTCACAGTTTCTGCTGCCCAAAACATTAGAAGATTTTTAAACAAAGGTGGTAAACTTTCATTTCTATGTTTTAAGAAAAAATAATTCTACAAATATTTTATTCAAATAAATCACAAAACTTTAAAGTTCTCAGATATTTTTTTCACACATTTAAATTGACTTTTAAATAAATAATTTATTACTTAAATATTTTTAATAAACTAAATCAATCTTTGCTAAATAAAATTTTACATTTTAAACATCAAAATATGAAAACTTCCAAGCACACACGCATGGACACAACATATAAAATACAATGACTGTTTATATTAAATATAATTAAAATGTAATGTTTGCTCTGTAATCTATTCTTTATTTCTATTTTTGAATTATTAGTTATGTGTGTAACACTTCTTTTGATTTACACAATCGATTATTTTATTTCTTAAGAATAGCAACGAAAGCATATGTATCTTATTCATACAAAATTTATAAGTCTATTACAAAATCAGCTTGTAAAACTACTCAAAAATACTTTGTAATATAGTTCCTACAAACCTTGATATGAGAGACTATTTTAACATGATGATGATCAATTCTAAGCACTATAACCAATAATAATGATGACTATATTTAAATTTAAATTAATCAAAACCAATAAAATTGTTATAGTTTTAAAATTTAAAATAGGCAATTTACAGAGTAGCCATAATGTTACAATATATGTATGAATTTATATACTTTTTTATGCAAAATGTTACTGTTAAAGATATAATTAGAATTAAAAAGATCAGTGCAAAATAGAATTTCATTAATCTAAAGAAAATTGTCTCAGCATTTTATATTTACATAAATTTTAATTTCATGATGGCAAGCAAAAGGACATTATAACCAATGATAATAAAATGAAAATGTTTGATTAAAGTTTTCTATTTTATTATTGCTCAGCCTATCTTGTAAAAATCTTTATATATACATTCATTACAAATTAATTTACTTGTTATCAAACTTTGTGCAGTTATAAATTTAACATTATTCACCTCAAATAAATCTAGTAATGACTATTACCTAAACATTTATTATTAAAAAGTAGAGATTATTTCTAGCCCAGATATCAACTTTAATCTTCAGTTAAAGATTTAATATATTATACTTCAATTCAATTTAAAAGCATGGAATAACCCAACTTTTCTCTATTTTCCATTGTAATATCTTTTTTAGATATTTAAACTTTCCACACCATTACACATTCTTGAAACATATAAATACATCTGAAAAAAATAAATAACAAAGGTGAAATGGAAATTTTAAATTATATCTTAAAAACAATTATGTTTAGATTTCATCAAATTACTAAAATTCATAAAAGAAAAAAAAAACCAGGCACATGTCAATGGAACCCAATTTCTCTACAAGGACTTTTATGTGATTTTTACGTTCAAAACAAATAATAATTAGAATATCTTAGAATTACATATTATATATATATTGCAATATTATCTTAAGAATTATAATAAAGAATTTGTAAATTATATTCAATAGGTTTGAAGATAGAATTCAAAATAAATTTTAGTAAAATTAAATTAAAGCACATTTTATTGATTATAATCATTATATAGTGAATGGGAGGGGGAGAGAAAATAGGTACATGTATTTAAAATAAGATAAAAAAATAAAGTGCACTGGTAACCTTAAAAAATATCTTTATAATTATCTTTCATTATTTTTTATCTATGTTGTAAAACTAGACTATTGAATTTTAAAATAAGGCAAAAATTGAATTTAATAAATCATGTTAGAATTATAAGAAAAAAAAACAAAGATTGAATTTAAACCCAAATGGTGTTTTATATTAAGTAGAATTAGTCTGATCAATAAGAAAGAATTAACAATCCACTCTCTATATGCTAGTACACTTTCTACCAATGAATGGTACAATGTTAAAACAATTCTACCAATTTTCTTATTTAGTAAGCATTTTTAATTTTACATATAGACAATCAGAAATTTTTAATTTCTTGTATTTTTTTGTATACCATCACAGAACAATTCATTTATATTTTATCAGTTGGTTGATCCATTTTCATATTTTCCAATCAGTATTTGGTAAACTATGGCATTCCTGCAGTCATCTTATCAGATTTATCAGTACTAGTATCTTATTACCTTCATCAGAATCCATTTACAGGTTAGCTATTGTAACTTTAAGTAATTTTAGAATATATCAGCAACTGTCAAATAAATCTCTAGAAAGGAAAATGTATCTTGAATGAGAAAGACCATTACCTCATTTTTATAATTTATACTCGCATGGGACATTGTAACTTTTCTTCTTTTACATTTCTACATAATAGGAAAGAAGTGAACCCATATAAGAGAATGAATTAGCAACTATGTTAAGAAAGCATGAACTATTATTTTATTTTATGACTTCATAATCTGAAGATACTGAAAGTATTTATCTCCAGTATTTGCAAGTATAACTTTCTGGATATAACTTCATTGCATAAGCTGTGGCCAAATATCCATAATTCTGCTCTATTTCTCCTTGCTGTATCAAGACTCTATCTTGCAATTGCTTTTCTAGAAAAGCACATTCTAATCAAAATGAATTATCTAAGACAGTGGTCCCCAACCTTTTTGCACTTAAGAGCACATTCTATAATACCGGCCAGGTGGCGGGCACCATTTATTTTTTCAATGTAAATTTATAGTTGGATATTGTTAATAATACACCTAATGTACAAAAAAATATTTATTTAAAAAATAAAATTTTAACATTTGATTACAATATAATACAATAATTTATAAGAAATTTTAAAAATTAAATGTATTTGTATCAGATAAATAATTTTTTATTGTGTTCAGATAGTGGCGGGCACACATAAAATGGTCTACAGGCACTGTGGTGCCCAAGGGCATAGGGTTGGGGACCCCTGATCTAAGATTTGTTTTTCAAAAAGCACATTTTCAAAAATGACTTTTCTAATTTCGAGCTGTCTTCTTCAAAAAGTCTTATCTGATAATTAATCACATTATTCAAATGCATTTTTTTTAACTAACAAAATTCTCTTTTCCATCAAAGATAAGAAAAAAAATTGAATGCCTATGAAAAACAGATGTATTTAATATGAAATATTAACTTAATCACCTTCTATTTAAAATTTAGCTTTACTACAAATTTTATTTATTTTAAAATATGCAAGTTTCAGTCTTTTCTTTTATCCAGTTAGATAACTTTTAATATAACTGCTTGCCATTTAATTATAATTAAATTTTATTTTTCCATAAAAGGAAATACAATAACTGAAAGCTATATTTCCCCAATATTTATTTACCTTCATTCATTATTGCACCCCACTCCACACCCACAAGAGTGTATTGTTACATTCCAGCACTACTAAATCTGAAGTTAAATGCACATATTATCTAGCCCCAGCCTATAGTTTTATTATTGCCTATTTTTAATTTGTAACTATCTTTATAAGTGCTATGTTACCCCCTCCCCCTTAAACAGTTGATTTACCTTTTGTTATGTATTTACATCTTGATCAATTTTGTTACAGTTCATCTTTAATTATATAGTTTTCTATCATCATCCACTATTTTCACTTCTTTTAGACTTATGAATTAATATCACATTTTTCAGCTGTCATAAATTTTTCTTACTAAAATTGCCAAATTGATTGGTTATGCTGTTTTCATTAGTTTGCCTCTTTTATTCCAACTTTTTTAGAGATCCAACTGGCACTTAACAATTTACAAATACTAAATACCAACTCACACTGATCCAACCATTGGATAATAAATATACAATGCAGCATGAACATTAGGAGGGCTACTCATTTTAAGCATTATACCTACTTAAACCCTAAATATAAATCAATAACAAAATCTTTGTAATCTGAAGCCTTACTCATGGGGATTTATGAGACTTAAAGGCTAATGGCTTATGGTATCAGGCTGTTATCTGTCCACAAAAAGCTAACAAATATAAAAACATGAAAATTAGGCCTTGCTAATTTTTGAGATTTAGAGGCTGAATTTTCATGTAAATATTGCACCAATGACAAATTCCTCCATCCATCATCCATACTAAAAGTGTAGCTAAATGAACATCAAAAGCATTCTGCTGTAGATTACCAAGATTCATGTTCAGATCAGTAGTGGTATTCATTTTTTATTTTCATAGTCAGACCAATAGTAATATATTTTTTTTACTTAAGCCTGATCCATTTCTGGAATATCAATTAATTCTTGTTCTGTCAGGGTTTCCAGTGAATCTTCTTCCTCTCCTCTTCCTATAATATATAGCATTATAAAATGAGTAATTATCTTCTTTATGAGGCATTTTCTGTTGAGGTTTGGATTTATCTTTTTTTCTAATTTGCAGCTGTCAAATGTGTTTAATAATTCAGCAACCTGCTCAATAGTTTTTTTGTTAGTAGTGATAAGCAATCTCTCAATATGGTTTAGAGAACTGCCTCTTACTATTCTAATAATCTGTGATTTTTACATTGAACCAGCCATCAGAGCCCTCACCATAGCTACTTCCTTTTTGAAGAATAGAGTATATGCCTCACTTGGATGACACCTTTCATGTAATATTAAATATTTAATGCCTTTCCTGGTGATCCTTGTTTTAATAGCATTTTCATAAAGCCCGCTTGCACTTTTCAATATTGCATGGTCTGATAAATAAAGTCCTACAAAGTCTATAATATCACTGAAAATGACTGCAGACTGTCACAAGCTTCACTTCCACTAGCATTAGATTTCAATTAAAATATCTCTCTCAAAGCTATTTATATATTCAAGTAATGCCTCACCTGCATTGTCTGACAAAACACTTTTAGTAATTACTCTGTATATGTGGACTTGAATTATTATTCCTTCTATTACCTTCTTCAGATGGTACTTCTTTTTTGTGGAAGTTTAAATCTAATGTACTAACCTGTCCACCATATCAGTGATCAACATCTATTTTCTGGATTCGGCCAAATTAAAGTTTGGTACTGATACATTCATTTTCTTTTTGGTCAGCCTCTAAATTATTGATTTCTGTCAATTATTTCTTTTGTATTCATTTACATCCTTAATTTGCATTGTCTAATTCTGCCTTCCCAGGTCAACACTTTTTATTTCACTCTGTTATCTCATACATTGACTTATTTTGTTATCCTATTCTTTATTCTGATGATCACCTGACAGACTTCATCCACCTTGATACCCAATCTCCACAATCCTCCTTCCAACCTCTTCATCATATTTTTTTTAGCTGGATTTAACGATCTTTAATATCTGAATAAATTCTTTACTTGGTTTTTATTGTCATCAGCCATATTTTCTATTTGATTTTCATTACTTTTAGTCATGTTTTTTCCTTGAATTTTATTATCTTTATTTATGTTATGTATCTGAACCAACCATATTTTCCATTTCCTTTTCTTAACATTTCCGTAAACAAATCATTCATCATCATTGTCACACCAGCTATATTTTAATGGTAGCAGAGCTACCTACCATATGTATAATTTGCCATTGAATTAGGTCATAAAATATTGGAATTTTTAAATATTTTTTAATTAATGAGACTTGGAACTTTCTGCTAGCTGAATTACAGTCAACTCAGTTAATCATCCAACCTTGGTTAGGCAAATATTATTATTAGATAACATTGATTTCAGTTTGCAAAGCCAGTTTTAATTGTTTATTTCTCTGGTTACAACTGAAATTTTATTTTACTTTAATTTCAATATATGTACATAAGATTTAGTTATCTTAGATATATCAATCATATCTAGAACCTGGGTTTGAATTCAAGTGATATAAAACTTGAATTTTTTTTTTTTAGATTTTAATAAATCAGGTTTTGAAATTTTCAAAATATACTTGGTCCAGAGTTAAGCAATTAATCATCTAATAAGTGGATATCTAGATATTCTTAACTAGACAATAAACAAGGGTAAAGCAACAATTTTTAGCAAGTGGGAAGCCTAGCAAAAATTCTCTTAGTTTCTCTATGAATAGCTAATGAAAAATCCTTGATCTTAGTAATGGGCTATTTATATGTACACAGCATACTGCAGCATAATACTTTAGAAATATATAATTGACATTACTTAAATTGAGTATTGTGTAAGTTGTCTGATATTATACAATGGATTATCTAATGCATATGCATAAAACTGTGTGAATATTTAAATTTAGGATAATAATTATATTATTCAGAAAAAAAAAACACCTTTCATATAAGCACTTCGTTTATGCTCAAATCAAGTTCAATGACAATGTATGAGTTTAGATTATGATGATAAAAGAAATAACTTAAAAATATGGAATCAAGAAAAAATGAAAAAAACAAATATTAATAAAGTAATAAATCCAATACATGAATTAATGCGAATATAGAAATACATTATTTACATGATAAATATTAAACTATTTTTAATAATTGATTTAAGTTCTTAGAAAATCATTGTAAACACTTGGCTGCCAGCCATTTATATATTATACTCAATAATTATCTAAATTATTTGGAAAAAGTAATTGCTTTGCAATGATATAATGAATTTGTAACAATATTCTAATTATTATTGTGCATTCAATGAATATTTAAATGGATTAAATTAGAATAATTTAAAAATCAGAAATGATTATTTCCGAATGCTTAAATATGTGAGATAGCTAATAACAATAGTATGGAGCTAAAAGTTTTGTCATTTTAATAATCTAGGCTTCAACCATGAAAAAGTGATTATTAAACTTGACTTCTTTGAATACATGATTAAATTTTATTGTTCTAGGATTTTTTTTAGTTTGTGTTTGTAGTAATATTGTTTGTCTCATCCTTATATTATATTTTGGTAATTGCATTTGTTTAATTTTTGAAATTTAATCTTGTTTAGGAAAAATTCAGGTAAATCATGAGCTTAGTAGAATTTCTCCTCCAGTAATGATAATCATATCACATGATAATCATATTTAGTTGTTTTTTTTAGAACAATATATTTTTACCTGAGAGAAAATAAGTTTTACAGGTTAAATAAAAATTGGTTCAACAAAAAAAGATTTTGAGATAATGTACACACTTTAGAACCTATTATTAATGTAATGATATTAAAGCATATGATCAAAATTTGTTTTGAATTAGATAATGAATAACCTTTTTCCCCATTTATTTTTTGCTGACATTTTTTTTTTACATTTGTAATGATAACTATCATATGTTGTAGATATATTATAAAAATGCTTACTAAAAATTAAGCAAGAGGGTGATATTTTGAATTTATACTATCCTTTGATTACACAACATATTAATTACATAATGTATGAAATAATTTGTTTCTTTTTTCAAAACTAAAATAGCTCAGATGTATAGTGTCAGAATTTTTGCCTCGGGCAAGATTACTAATTATAATTAACCAAAATTAATTAATTAAATATATTTCAGCTAATGTACACATTGTAAACTTTATTTTTAATGCTCATAGTTATTATATATGATAAAAATGTTTTTTTGCTTATGTATTGAACTAAAAAAAATTTAAATATATATATTTTTGACTTTCTTTTTTCATATTTAAAATGAAAGTTTTGTTTATATTAGACTTATCATAAATTACAGTAAGAACTGTCTTGCAGAGCTATTGAATAAAAATTGAATTCAATACCATGTTCATATTTCTAATTATTTTAATTGTATATAGTACAATGCTATATAATCAAAACATAATTACTGAACATAATGGCTAAATTCTGTTAAGTACTATATTTTTTTTTTGGGGGGGGGCATGAATATTACTATTTAACTACCCTGTGATGTTCCTTACATGAAGACACTTTCCTATAACATCATTAAAAAAAATTATCAGATATTTTTAAAAAAATTGTATTTTTTAAGATCATAAATTGATCTTTGTATAAAGATCCATTGTAAATAGGAAAGGGGGACTCATTTATAAATAATTATAAATATATCTATGTTCATATAAACATTATATTAAATCATTATATGATTATATAAAAAGTTATCATTATGTAATTGTTTTTTAAATGTAAAGAAGACTGATACACAACTAAAAATGTCTTAAATAAAACAGGATAAAAACTGTATTAAGGATAAGTGTTTTGTGAAGATTGATTAGAAACAACGCAATAAGAGTGGAAGAAGTTTTGAAAATCTTGGAAATATCCAATTTTCCACTTCATTCTTTTTTAATTCTCTAACTTTTTTTATCTGCCTTACCTATATAAAAGACCTATTTTTGTGATCAAATTTCTGCTGATAGTGTAACACATTACTGATATTTCTAAGCAAGTTATTAACTTGTAGTTTAGAAGCTTTTTATTTTTATTCCTTAAATCTTTTCTAAAACTTATGAAGATAACAGTTCATAATAATGGTCATGATATTTTTTTTGACATGATGTCTAGGAAAGATGAATGTTATTTTTTGCACTGGTCATAATAATAAATTTATTATATCAATTTTATAAAGATTTGTAAAAATACATTTTATTAATTGCATTGGGTTCACTGTAAATTTTTAAAGTATATTCCTGCTTGGTTGATTGATCAAGTCTTGATTGAGTAAAAGAAAAGAATTTACATGTGCAATGGAATAAAATTTTTAGACTCAAATGAACATTGGATTTTCAAATATTATATGATTTTTTCAGTAACAGACAAGTCCTCGATTTGCAACAAAACTTTGATTTAAATAAAAATTATAAAAATAAAACTGTTGATTGCATAGGAGATTATATTGGAATGGCTAAAAAATTCAGAAAAAAAAATCTTCATAAGTCAAAAAAATCAGCGTTTCAAATTCTTTAAAATTTTTAGTTAAAATAGTTTTAACTGCTAAAGAAAACATTAGGAAATGCTAATCAGAAAACAACAATAAACTCAATTACACAGCTCTTTGATAATGAATGAACAGAATTTACAATAACTGCTAGAAAAATTTACGTAACATTTTTAAGAATAAAAAATGGTTGTAAATGTGAAACGGGATATTAAAAAAAAATGTTGAAAATAAAAAAATAAGAAAAATTTCTGAAGGAATTGAAAGAAGAAAAAAAAAAGGGAAGTTATAGATATATTTCTAGATATACAAAAATTATATAATTTAAAAGAGAACTGAAAAGTCAAAAAAAAAAAAGATAATAGAAGTGGTTTATTAATACAATGCTCCTAAAAAAATTAAGTTTATGAAAATCAGAGTATGTAAAAAAAAAAAAAAATTGAGAAAAATATCTGAAATTATTTGTAGAATCAGTCTTGTGGACAAATGACTAATGGTGACAAATGAGATATTTTTGTCTATTTTTATTTATTAAATTATGAAACCACTACCTTTTGATATATTCTCCTCAGCGCTTCATCAAAGATTGATGTACAACTATATACGAATGCATAAACACACATAGACATGAGTGTATATATATATGCAAATAGATTCAGATTCATCCATGAATAAATTTGCTTGCTGTTAATATTAGTGCAGTATGTACTCATCATTATCTATATAGTAAGGGCCATTCAAAATGATTCATAATATACATATGATGAAGAGATGTAATCTAGTTGAAATGTCAGTACAGCCCTTATATATAGTTATACTTATATATTGGACTATTTCCATCATCTAATATAAGTATTGAATGTCTTTAGAAAAAATTAACTTTATTTAAATATTCCAATTACATTCAATTGTTAATAATAGCACTCAGGTTACTACCCAGATTGAGAATGGAAAGATGAATATAATTATTATTTTAAATTTTAAAATAGTACTTTAATAAAATCACATTGCACAAATATATAGATCATGCTTAAATCACATGCACATCTGTACCTATTTCTGACTGAACTTATTTAATTAGCCATAATCTTATATAAGAAAAAACTAACAAACAAAAAAAATTACTAAGATATATGCACATTTTCTTAAATCACTTGTTAATTATATACATTAAGTTGATGAAATCAATTCTCAATGTAAAAACTTACATTGTTATGCTTATGATTATTGAAGATTTTAGGAAGAATAACTTAAAATGAAGTTCTTACTATTACTTTATTCATATTACTTTAATATCACTATTTATTTTCATTGTGTATAATTTGGAGAAATAAAGTTCCACTAGTCTTTAAACTAAACATCATATATGTAAGATTCAAATTTTGGATCGAAAAGTTTTGTTGATTTTTATCCTTCACAAATTTAGTTTACTTCTTGGGTAAAACCTTAGTACATGCACCGTGAGTACTTAATTTTCAGTAAGAGAGACCTCTACAAATCATAACACGAGATTCGGCTTTATAAAGATAAGAGGGACCCTCATCTCTAACCTATTTTTCTTAATTATATAGGCAAATCTAAAGCATTTTGATTTGGGAGCATGAAGCTAATAAATTCTTCACTGATTAAGTCCACTATTTCTATTAAACATTAACATTCATTAAATCTTTCAATTTACAACGAATGTAATGTTTAATAGAAATAGTGGACTTAATCAGTGAAGAATTTATTAGCTTCATGCTCCCAAATCAAAATGCTTTAGATTTGCCTATATAATTAAAAAAAATAGGTTAGAGATAAGAGGGTCCCTCTTATCTTTATAAAGTCGAATCTCACGTTATGATTTGTAGAGGTCTCTCTTACTAAAAATTAAGCACTCAAGGCACATGCACTAAGGTTTTAGCCTTATATAAGTATTACGTCCTGACATTGTTCTTAATAAGAATTAATATTTACTTCATGGAATAAATCATATATATATATATACCCAGAAAAAATACTCGATTTCAAGAACAAAACTCTAAGATTGTATTTTTAATAAAATATTTAATTAAAAATGAGGGTGGCCAACATATAATAATCACATAAATTTAATTGGCATATATGTTTAAATATGAACTACTATATATGTAGGAGTTAATATGATTTGAATGCATACTATATCAAACACTAATTCATATAACTATTTTGCTATTAAATATTTAAATTATCAAATTAACTTTAGTTTATATTTAAAACAGTAAACTAATTTAATTCAATATAAAATGAGAAAATCTTTTGACTTAATCTAAATCTAAAATATCATTTAAATTAAAATGCATAAATTAATTAAACAAATAGCAATCTAATAATTTTATTTTTGCAGTAGATTATGCTTGAAACTAGTCTGTACAGACTTTTATTGTTTAAAGTTTAATGAAAGCTTTTCCATGCATAGACATTTTCTAACAACTTGCATTTAATAAAATCCTTGGTGATTTAAGATGGTAGTTTTTTGTCTTTCAAATGATAATTTCTTGTATATTAGGTTCATATATATATATAACTTACTATCTGAATTTGGACAATTATCTTCATGTTGGAAATATAATTCAAAATAGAATTTCCATAACTAGAAGTTTGTCTTTCAGATAAACTACTCATGGAGCTTTTACTAATACTTAAGATGAGATTCAATAGATGATTTCCTTTGGTCACTTATTCTGAGATAAATAGCAGAGGATCCGACATGATCTTTTAACTGATGGATGGCAAAAGCATAGCAAACAATGAGAATAGTCATATCACTGATCAGCTCTTCCATGGGCAAGTGCACATAAAAATTTTATAGCTTAATATTCTATTAATGGATAATAACTTTCAAAAATAAAAATTGATTGATTTTCCAAAAAACAAATCAACATCTTTAATTTTTAATTAACTCAGAATATTTGTTAAATAGCATGTTTAATTTTTATATTAATATACAGATTTTTCTTTTTTCAAAGCAAGCCTTTCCTACTTTTCCAATTAATTTTAGAAATTAATTAATTTTGAACAAGCAAAGCATATAATTAAAATAAATATTTCAAAATGAATTAACTTTTAAACCAATTGAACACGTTTTTAAAATAACATTATTTAAAAAAATATTGCATTTTCAAAAAAACAAAAAAAGAAAATTAACTATTTCATTATTTTCTTTATACCACTAAAATCACATAATCACCATCTCATACTAGCACATAATTGTTATTAAACAAGGCAAAACTCTGAATACAATAGTGCCACCCTGTGCCAACCAGAGTAATCAATGTATGCCAGAAGGGTTGTGCATAAAATCCCTATCTAGTGCCTACTCATCCAATATCTCCAGACTAGTTTCTGGCTTGTGGCCTTCATCAGTGAGGAGCCTTGGATCTGAGAGCACTACAACTAGATCTTAGAATCTAATGCAACCATCCAGCAGCCACCTTTTATCTCTACTTAACTACAAAACTATGAGAATGAAATTGAAAACACAATAATATTTTCAATTTAAGCTCAATAGCTTATATAGTCATATGGGTCTGAACTCAGTTCAGTACCCATACATTTTGGTGTCTTTGGCTCTTTTACAACCATAGCCACCACTATCCTATAAGGAAGGATTGGTGTTAAACCACTAAACATCACATGATCACCATCTCATACTAGCACACAATTGTTATTAAACAAGGCAAAACTCTCCATACAATAGTGCCACTCTGTGCCAACCAGAGTAATCAATGGATGCCAGAAGGCTTGTGCATAAAATCCCTAGCTAGTGCCATACTCATCCAATATCACCAGACTAGTTTCTGGCTTGTGACCTTCATCAGTGAAGAGCCTTGGGTTGCATTAGATCCTATGATCTAGGGGCAGTGCTCTCAGATCCAAGGCTCCTCACTGACAAAGGCCACAAACCAGAAACTAGTCTGGGGATATTGGATGAGTAGGCACTAGATAGGTATTTTATGCAGAAGCCTTCTGGCATTCATTGATTACTCTGGCTGGCACAGGGTGGCACTATTGTATGCCTTGTTTAGTAACAATTATGTGCTAGTATGAGATGGTGATCATGTGATGTTAAGTGGTTTAACATCAATCCTCCCTTACAGGATAGTGGGACTATGGTTGTTAAAGAGCCAAAGATACCAAAATGTATGGGTGCTGAACTGAGTTCGGCCCCATATGACTATATAAGCTATTGAGATTAGATTGAAAATATTGTTTTCAATTTCATAGTTTTGTAGTTAAGTAGAGATAAAAGGTGGCTGCTGGAGGATTGCATTACATTCTAAGATCTAGGGGCAGTGATCTCAAATCCAAGTTTCCTCACTGACGAAGGCTACAAGCCAGAAACTAGTCTGGGAATATTGGATGAGTAGGCATTAGATAGGAATTTTATGCACAAGCCTTCTAGCATCCATTTATTACTCTGGTTGGCACAGTGTGGCACTACTGTATGGAGAGTTTTGCCTTATTTTCTTTATAATTAAAAAAAAAAGTAAAATATTAAAATTTGTATAATCTAAATAAAATAATTTATATTCTAATAAAATATTTTAAAAATTCATATGGCAATTTAGTTTGTGTTACTATCATATAGATATGTAAGTTAACCAGCCATTTTATTTGCTAACAAAACATAATTATTTAATGTTGTTAAATGGTATTATAGTCACCAAAATCTTATTATGTACATCAGTTTTTAAGGCTAAAATGTATATATATATACTGTAAATGGGACAGAAATCTGTGGGATGCACCTAGGGTAATGGTACTCATCTTTCATTGGAAGTCAACATATAAAATTTAACGTAATATTTAATATATAAGTAATGTTATACATAAGGTAATGATAATTAATATTTAATACAAATTAAATATCAAGTAACAAGAGATCTTGAGAGATCATTCTGAGATCAGCACAGCTAAATATCTTAAGTATAATAACCTCAAGTTCACCAGCATTATAAATAAGTAAATGATCAAACAATAAAATAAATCAACAATAAAATCAACAGTCAATCTTGTGGCTGAATTTGAAATGGGTCTATAGACAGGGACAGCTTATTGGATGCACAAACTTAGCTGCTAATCCATCAGAATATATAACAATAAAAACAATAATGCTGGGATATTAAACCCAGCTGATTATCATCAATGCTCTAGCCATTTAGCACCATTAATGTATTGACAACTAGAGACTAAACTAAATAAAATGACATGCATGGATTTTAAGGGATATCCCCCCTGTGCCAATCCAGAATTGTTATCATCAACTGGATGTCCATACACACTAATATACATGCCTTTCATATAATAGACTGTTATGCATGAATCCAGCTTAGAGAGTGCACCCTTTGGGCAAGAGATGATGCAATATATAATATTTTAAAACTATCTTAGGATTAAATCAATTCCCTGGAATAGTTTTAACACGGAAATATCAGATTATTAATAACAAAAAAAATGGAATTAAGGTCTGCTGAATATGCCATAAATATAAATTCAGCATTCTGATTTTGATTCATATACAATTAGCTATCATATTGTGATTTACAAATATCTCATAATGGGTTTACATAAAATATATATATATATCAGTGCACAGATATGTGATATATTATAAAATTAACATATTTAAATTGTCATTTAATAGTAAAAAAAATTATTAAATTTTACACATGTGTCTATAAGACATGCATTGATATATACACACAGGTGTAAAGTATAATTTATGAACATGTTTTGGATTGTCATATAATAATAAAAAAATGATTTTTACATGTGTCTACATGAAACACATTGCTATATATGTACACAGACATGTAATATAATTTATGAACATACTTGAACTGTCATATAATAATAAAAAAAATTCATTTCCCTTTTTATAATAAATAATTAATGACAGATTTAATCTATATGGGTGTGCATATGAAAATGTATGCACACATTGACATATCATATATTTTAATTTGTCAAAATAATATTATTAAAAATATATTTTTCATATAAATGCACATGTATAATGTGTATACATAAAAATATAGATATTAATTAGCCTCTTTTATGATCAGTAAAAATTTGTCTTTTTCCTTCTTTTTAAAAAGAGAAATATAGTACACCTTTGACAAGTAACTGTTGATTAATTATAAACATTTTTAAAAATATTCCAGCAGGTTTTTTTCCTTTTCTAATCTAAAAAGATTTTTGAAATTTACTTTCTTTTTCCAAAATAAAATCATCTACGAATTAATTCTTCACTCAAGCAAGAATTATTTACTTGTTTTACTCCTAAAATACAGATTTTAAATGTCCTTTTCAAGGAATAACTTCATTCTCTATATACATAACTCTACTCACCAGCTATGCTTCATATATATATATATACATTTATTTGTGCTTTTCTGCATATAGATAAATCAACATATATATAAACTAATTCTCCAGCAAGCTGAGGGATTCTTTTGGTGATCTGGTCTTGGTGAGACTGACTTATAATCATGATGAAGAAAGATGTAATTCAGGTAATTGTTGACATTCAGTTTAGTCTAGGATTAAATAGACTTCAAGCAAGTTAGCTGTTTTGTCCACATTAGGGCTATAAAACACTGGAAGTTGATCCTTTTCTTCCATATGCATTTAATCTCTGCTGTAGTGAACAATGGAGGAGCTGCTAGGCTTGCCCTTCTTGTCTCTGGTTATTTCTTCATGGAGTTTCTCTCTAATTCTAGGAAAACCAACTATACACCTAATCTTTTTATCAACCCTTTTTATAGTTAGAGTGGGTGAAAAAATACATTAATTAAAAAATGTTTCTTCTATTGATTGAAAAAAGTTAATGACTTTTCAATTCACTTTAATCCTTTTAAAAGCAAATTTGGAATTTTATCAAAATATGATCTACAAGCTTTACTTAAAAAAAGATTTCTAAAATAGATAGTAGAAATTTTACCAAAATGTTATGCAAGCTTTAATTTAAAAAAAAAGATTTTTGAAATAGTCATGGGAATTTCATAATTACCAAGATATCTATTGTAACCTAAAAACATGCTTGTTTTAATTTCAAAATCAGAATTCAATAAAATATTAATTAGACTTTGTTAAATGTTCAATTTATAATAAAAAAAAATTCAAAATTATTTAATCTTTGCTTTTATTCCAGTGTACTTGTAGAAAATATCTACAAAAAAATTTGTCTGTACGTATTTCTACTTTTCCTTTCAACTTTATTTATAAATATATATGTGCATACACACTATTATGTTGCATGCCATGAAAAATATAATGGTTTCAATATATTTATTGTATAAGAATCGTTATTTTGTTTTATAAATCCTTACTATTCATAGAAACATATAGATCATTACGTAAATTATTAAACTATTAATAATTATGACATAATGCATTTATAATAATGTTAATTGATAATAATAATAATAAAAGTATCATTAATATTAAACAAACTATAGGTTACTAACCTGTTTGTAGTAGAATTGAATTTAATGGAATATGTATCTACTAATGGATCACAATAAGCATTCTCTAAACCATGGTGATCTGAACATTTATACCATGTTTTTTCAGAGGAAAAATAATAAACCCATAAGTATGGCCTGTTATTATGAAGAAAACGACAATCAATCCCACGCTGGCATTCTCCTTGTAAAAAATTGAGACACAGAGAAGAGTTTGTTCTACAATTTATGACTTTTTCATCTATAGTGGGAGTGTATTGTATTGATTTTGAGCAAATAAACGTCTTAGATGCAATAACATTTGAAGATATATGCACATTATTAACTTTTTTGTTTAGAATATTTAATGAGGGGTCTGATTTCTTATATGATGAATGAGGTTGAGTGGAAGAGGTAGTTGAAGTTGATATATTTACTGGAGGATGGAAAACATTTGGATTACTGTGATACAATGTGGTTTGTGATTGATGACTACAAGGCTGACTTCTTGGTACAGAAGTAATAGAGATACGGGGTGTTGGTATTGAAAGGGGAGGTATAGGAGCTGGTGTTGGACGGGGAGGTATAGGAGCTGGTGTTGGACGGGGAGATATAGGAGCTGGTGTTGGTATTGAAAGGGGATGTATAGGAGCTGGTCTTAGTATTGGATGGGGAGGTATAGGAGCTGGTGTTGGTATTGGAACGGGAGGAATAGGAACTGGTGTTGGCACAGCAGGAGGTATACAAGCTGGTCTTGACACAGCAGGAGGCATACGAACTGGGTTTAATATTGAAGAATTAGAATAATGAACACTATCTCTTGGATTCGCTAAGTCAGACCAACTACCAAGTCTCGACCCATTTGATATAGAAGTCGTAGATATATGGGACGTGTTTGATATTGAAGAATTAGAATAATGAACATTATTTCTTGGATTCCCAAGACTTGACCCATTTGATATAGAAGTCGTAGATATATGGGATGTGTTTGGTATTGAAACAGTAATTGGTGTCGTATTAGAACTTGCAGGTGTAGATTGTTTGCCACCCATTTGAAAAAATTGAAGCCTAAAAAAAAAGAATATAGATTAAACTTTTAGTTTTGCAAATAGTATTATTTTTCAATTTGTGAATCAAAACAATTAAATTATAATGTATAATTGTTTTCATCACTGCTATTTTATTTTATTGCTTGGTAATTTTACTTTTTGGTTGTCGTCGAATAGCCACCATATCCCACTTGATGGCGCTATTTTCACGCTAAAACTATAAAATATGATCATTCCCGGGCCATTAATTATAATCATTTTGATGTGTTTTTTGTAATGCGAAAATAAAAACAAAAGAAAATCGTCTTTTTTAAATATTATTTAATTTTAAATATTATTTTTTATTAACGTATACAAATTAAATGATAATAATAAATGTAAAATAAAATAAACAAATTACAATTTGATTCGTGTTTTTTAGTTTGCTTTATTAGAAAAATCAATTTTCTATCGGAGAATTTTTTACTGGGGTTACGGCTTTTTTTTTTCTTGTTTAAAAACTCATAATTGGAATAAAAAGAAAAAGTTCTTAGTCTTCCTTTTACATTTTATTTCTACAGAGATATAAATATTATTGTGTTATCGCTATTTTTTACTTTTTTAGTCTTTGTTTTAAATTTTTTTTTTTTTTACAAACAGATATTACAGCTATTTTTTATTTAAAATAGAATGACAACTAAAAGTAAAAGTTGCTACAGTTAGGTTTACGGTTAATTTTAGGGTTAGGTTTACGGTTAATTTTAGGGTTAGGTTTAGGGTAAGGTTTAGTGTTCTGTTGTTTGTAATGCTAAAATAAAAAATATCAAAATCGTATTTTTGTAAATATTTTTTTTTACTAACATCTATAAAATAAATGATAAAAATAAACGTAAACTATATTCAACAAAGTATAACAGTAGTCGGAGAAAAGAAAGAAACAAACTTTTTTAAACACAAATATATATATAAATGTCTTCTTTACTTATTAACCATGTTTATAATATATGCTTTTTATGACATTTAAAAAAACGGATATTTTTGTGTTAACACTCTTTTTTATTTCAAAAATATACACACGGTAGAATCTTCTTTGTCTCGTGGAATGTTATGAACAGTACATTACTTGACGTGTTACCTAATTCCAACTCACTTTACACATATATTTCGTCAACATTTACCACTTAAACTTCAATACACTACGGTGTAAAAAGTCTGTTAATTATTAGTTTACAAAATCTGAACATTTCAATATTTTAAAATAAAAAAAAATCCAATGAAAACAACATTTCCATCCAATTAAAAAAAACACACCCTCTCACCAAGCCGTAACCATTTTATAAACTGTGCAAATTCGGAAAATTTACTTGCTGCGATGCGACATACATGCTGTACTGTGACACAACATAGCGGCTGCAATCTGTAGCACAACAAAAAAGTTGTATTATAGAAAACACGGGTTCGAACGTGTCGGCTGCGGAAACGGCATTTTTATGTGTTTTAGCGCGAACACGGTGCCATCAAGTGGGATATGGTGGTTATTCGATGACTACCTTTTTTTTTTTTTTTTTTTGCAAAGTGTTCCAAATCGAATAGTAAAAAAAGTATTTAAATAGTTCAATTTTAAAGTTATAATAATCAAATAAAAAGTTAGACTTAACTTAATTTTATTAAAAAATTGTAAAGATGAAGATTTTTTACTACAAATAACATATGTAAACATAAAACATATATATAAGTAAGATAAAAGCTATCGATGTGCAATCCCCTATTTTTTTATTATAATACACATATATGTAAATAATTACAAATTATAATAAATTATAATTATATCAAAAATTGTAGAAGTAGCTAGTTTTTAATGTAATAATTTAGTTATTTTCAAAAGTATTAATTGCCATTATAGGTTTTTTAAATCTATAATATATATTGAGGAAAAAAAGTTTAGTTACTTGTATCAAATTTGTTGCATAAAAATTTGAAAATACATAGATATCTATACAACTCAATAAAATACTTCTTTCCTTAATTTGAATATAAAAAAAAAAATAATAATAATAATAAACATATTATGCTGGAAAGATTATAAATTTAATAAAGTATTATTTCTAAGCATTGCTTTTGACCAGGATCAGTCATATTCATAGAACTACTGTAAGTTTATGTAAATAGAATTTAAAAGTTCTATTTATACAAACAGTAGTTCTGTGAATATGATCAATCCAGTTGAAAGCAATGCTTAGAAATAATATTTTATTAAATTTATAATCTTCCCAGAATAGTATACTTTACTATTATTGTTTTTATTATAGATATTTGTAATTAATTATAAAAAATAAATGAAACCTTGGAATAATGTTTTAATGTTAAATAATAACAGTATATTTAAAATTATTTAAATGGTGTTTCTAATGGAGGATCACAACAAACATTCTTTAAACTTTGTGGATAAAAACATTAATATCAAATTTGAAATGATAAATAATCTCTTAAGGACATTATTACAATATGTAATGTATTTCCACATGACCCTATAGGGAAGAAAATAATATAAAAGTAATTATATAAATATATATTTATTATTGAATTTACTCAGCAGAACTTAGCAAGCAAAATAATACAAAATATATTCTATAAGAAATTAATTGAAAAAAATAAATGTATAAAATAAGTCAAAAAAAAAGAAAGACCTAAACCATCATGAGGAATTAAATCCAGGCCTTCTAAATAATTGGCAGCAATAAGTAGATTATATAAAAGTCTTTTAACAAACAAAGCAATATAAAAAGAAATTCATGTAAAAGTGATTGACAGCAATAAGTATGTTAAATAAAAAGTATAAAAATATCTATAGGAAATTACATGCAGGCATATAATCCCCCCATCCTCCATAAATTTCATAAACAATAAAAAAAAAAGAATCCATATGAACTTGTTTGAAATGTAATTGGAAATTTTTAATAACATTGTCTAGAAAAGTATTTTTAATATCAAAAACATAATGATGTAAGTATGCAGAAAAGTTATTGATTTTGCATTTTCTTTACAATTTTGGCCTCAAATCAACAATGTTTTGGCAGCAATTTTGTAAATAAAAACAATAAAAAATTTAATCATAATAAATTAAAACATTCATATATTTCTCCAAAAAAAGAAAAGGAATCCATATCAAGTTAAATGATAGTAATAAGGATTTAAAATGCAATTTCAGTAATAATATGCAAAAACGTAAAAAAAAATAAAAATCATCACTCCTTAAAAAAAGTCCTTCATTTTGAAATTGGTAATAAAATATATATGTCTAATTTAATTGTTACAGTATAATAAATAACATTCATCACAATTATTACTGTCATTCAAATTAAGAATGGCTTTTCTGTTTTATTTTGCAAATTTTGGAGAGGATAATCAAAGTTTACATTTTATTTTTAATGATTCATTCTTTTTTTTAGCTTTCTTTTCTATAGAAACATACAACAGACATATTATGAATTTACGATAGATCACTTATGGTTACCATGGTCTTATAAATATAGTTTTGTCTAGATGTAATCAAAATCCAACTGTATCATCTTGATATGTTGTTTTAAATATTTAAACATATTAAATCTTTTTTTTTTGTATTTTGCTATTCTACAACAGAAGTGGGAAAGATATTCCAATTTAATATTGGTTCCAGCTTAAAAATTAAACATGGATAAATTATTTATTAGAAGCTACCCAAATTGTAATATTAAGGTTTCGAATTATAATTTCTCTATCATAAATATGCATAGATTAAATAGTATGATGTTATTTGTAAATTGAAATTCCAGAATAAATTGTGTTCAAATGTATCAAATTCCAGAATAAATTGTGTTCAAGTGTATCAGTGTTATGAGATAGAGTGGAGAGGGCTAAGTAGTGTAAAAGTCTGTGCTCATATACCCTATATATAGAATAATAAACATTAGCAAAGTACCACACGAATGCTTATTTTCTCCACCTGACTTTGGTCAAAAAACTTAGCATATATTAAATATAGTTTGCTACTGTTTTAATTTGATTTTGAAAGTTACATTTGAATACACACAAACATAATCTTATAGCCAACTGTATGAGTGATTTAATAATTTTCATCTGTTTTACTCTTTAAAACCCATTTACTGATATATAATTGAGTATACCTCATAGTGTAATTGTAGCACATTAATCTTAAAGCTGGAGAAAGAAAAATATATTCCAACAGGTTTTGAATTTTCCCTTTAGATAGCCAACCCATAATCAATCCAGTTGTCCATCCAATTGTGATTGATAAAAGATATCAAACTACTCTTAGCTGGAGAGTATCTCAAGAATGAAAAAATGATTTAAAACCTATTTAGTAGCCAGCTACTTCTATTATAATCAGTTAAATGAATGTTGTTATAAGGGAGTGCAAAGTAACATATTATAACAGTGTAAAAGAAGTGAATGATCGAATCTTACCACATCTGCACTACAAGTACGCCATCTAGGCTAATTGAACCTAGAAAATTTATATAGTAGGCAGATACTTAAATTAAGATTCACACTTTATATGCTTTATTCAGACCGTCAGCCCATGCCACTAGCTCAATGGAATAGCAGACATTTATATTTTAATTATCTAATTATATTTCAATATTAAAAAATTATAGAAGCCACTGCCAGTAATAACACACAAACATTTATTTAAACATATATAAGATTTAAAATTATTTTAGTATCAGTTTACATTTTAAAATTTAACTTACATTTTAAACTTTGATTTTAGATTTTAATTTATATTTTAACTTTTATAAGTTCGCACAGATGAGTTTAATATTTTTATTTAGAGTGTCGAGTATGAATAGACTACATAGATTGATTTGAAAAGAAAATATTCTATCCCTTATTTAACCTTAGGCCAAAGTTCGAAATCAAACCAACGTCAATCCATCTGATATATCGATATATTCAATGTAGCATGAATATGACAGCACAAATATCATACTGTCAGGAATGTATATCTGAACAGCATGGTTAAGAGAAGAAATTGTTTCTCACCCAGAACAGGAATGTGACATCTGTCCGGAAAGAAGAACAATAAAAAAAAAAAACTCCATAGGAAAGGACTGTCTTTCAGTCTTACTATCCCCTTCCATAGGCAAAACGGGAGTGTGTGGCATATAATGTGATTCGCACGTAACGAACCTCGTACTACATCTACTAATTACACCAATATATCCAATCCATTGACCTAATTTAACTACGAAATGAATAACCTAAGATTACCCTCCCCTAATAAAACTAATATAACTTTACAAATCTATATAGCCATTCATGCCCGACTTAAGTTTAACATTTATATATAAGCTATTTAAAAGAAGAAAAGAAATCATAATAAAACTTAAAAGGAACAAAAAAAAAAGGAAATGATTTAAATAAAAAAAAAATGCATTCAATAAAATAAATAATTTAGTCAGATAGGAAATTCTTCTATTTAGAATATTGAAAAGTTTAGCATTTAAAGTTCATTTTGTTTAGAAATGTTCATTAATTATATATTTCTTACTGTTTTGAAAAATGTCAGTAGTCTCTAATTTCTTGTAATGGAAGGTGTTAATTCCCACGAAGTCATGAGGAGATCAGTGTGCAGTTAACCATTGGTCCTTTATGGTTGATGGTATTCTTCCAGGCCTTGATGTCCTGTGGCCCGCAATATCGGAAAATGATGTTTCATTTTTTTGAACTGAAGGAATTGAAAGTGCGTCTTTCAATCCCTTCTCCTCCAACCCTCTCCGACTTAACACATATCTGTCCTCTCTTAATAATAATTAATTTTTTTTTCCAAACCTTATATTTTGCGGATTAACTCAACATTACATCATCATGATGATGTCCCTTTCGTTGAGGTCCAATTCCTGAGGGATTTTTTTATTTGCTATTAGTTTCTATTGTTTTCTCCTATCTGACAGTTGATTATATATTATGAAATGCCCAAGGCCTAGTTCACTTGGAATAATTAAAATAATCATTTCCATTTTTCAATAATATTAATTAATTTTTTTTTGTACAAACTTAGATATATTTTTATCTTTAAATCTTTACTGAAAATTTAGTTTTAAAATACTTTTTTCTTCTTAATAAAAGTTTCGTTTAATAATTTTTTTCATCTGTGCGATTTTATATATATTATAACGTTTAGATGACTTTTAAATTTCATTTTGTTTTAAAAACAAATTTTTATTTGCGAATTTTATATTTTGATTTCATGTTTAATAAAAAAAAATAATGTAATGGCGTATGTGCCCATTACAATATATTGTAAACAAAAACTAATTGAAGTTATTAGTTTTAAAGTAAATGAAAGATTAATTATTTTCAGAAAAATTAAATAATGATGTTTTAAAATTATGAAAAAATTAATTTAATCTACCATCAAAACAGAATAATTATGAATTTTAAAAAAAAAACATTAAATTTATTAACTATCAAAATTGATTGGTTACCCCAGGCAAAAAAAAAAATCAGGAAAAAACATTAGGATAAAGAACAAATTGAATTATCAGACTTTTTCTTATCTTATGCTCACAAAAAATAATTGGCACATTCAGTGTTTCTCACTTAAGCAAAGTAAGAACAAGTAATGGAAGTACCTGACTCCTGAAGTGAGAAAGCAGTGTGGGTATTCATAATTGTGAATAAAACATTTGAAGTTCCATGCAGTTGCTCCCACTGCTAAATATAGGTATTTCTTATTAAGTATAAGTTTTCATTCATAAAATTTTAGGAATATATTCATGGTATGTATTTGATAAAGATAATTCTTTGTTATACTAAATACATATAAAAATTTACATATTAGTTTAGATCAAATAATTAATTATTATATATTAAATTACACCAAGTCAAGTTTTATGTGATCAAATTATTTAAATTATTTTCTTTCCAGATCTATGACTGATATAAATGGCCACAAAATTAGACTACATATCATTAAACTACAGAGAAAACTAACTACCATCAACATTAATCTTAAGAGATGGAATCTTATAAAAATTAAATTATCAGTAGAAGACAGCTATTGCAGTTTGATAAGTGACAACAATTCTGTAATGTTTGTATTAAAAAAAAAAATGATGCTTTTCATACCTATCCATGAGAATGGAATTAAGTCTTAAGGCATTACATATTGAGAAGCAAGTTTGACAATAAAAATACAACTAGTTAGACATTATTTATCCAACATATTGAAAAATACTTCCTTATGAATAAAACTGATGAAAGTAAAATCAAAATAGTTACATCAAAAGGCAAAATGTAACTAACATTACCCTCCATTTGTACAGAAAAATTAACACAAAAAATTTCCCTTAGGAATAAATAATCTAAATTGAACTACTATTTCAACTTTTATTTCCATGGCATGTAGCTAGACTAGATCTTAGATCAACCCCAAGGAAGAAACTGCATGTCTATAATATAATACTGATATTTGGAAGATACCAAGTATATGTCAATTTTATTCAAAGAATCACCTTTTTATCAATTTCTCTGGGTCATGACAGACGAATGACTGACATAACAATTATTAGTTGAAAAAGACCTGCAATATAAAAAAGCAATTAAAAAGGCTTAGATCATAAAATAATCCTAGAGCAGTTCAAATGAGAGACAAAATGTTCATAAAGACAACAGATAAATTAGTACCATAGAGGAGGAAAATTATATGCTTATGACCCAGAAAAAAATAGAATATAGCACAAATCTGTAGATTGAGAAATAAACTAATTGTAGTTTGAACAGGCACAATGCTAATGTATGTCACCAGTCAAAGAAATAATGGTGTAAACATAAATTTAAAAATCCATTTACATAGCCAAAAAGTCAAAATAAAAACTCACATTAAAAATATAGAAATAAGCATTATTGAGCAAATAACACTTCATGTTCAAATCTCTCGGAAAAATAACTATGGAGATTGACAGTGGTTCTGGTATCTCACATTCAAAAAAGACTGGAATTATCTAACAACAAGAAAAAGAATAAAGGAATTCCACATTTCTAAAAAAAAATTTTAAAGGCACTAGATCCAAATAGAAACAAAATAAAAATCCTTAAAAATTTATTGGCAGTCCTACAGATTATTGGTAAGTGAAGGGCATGACCATTGTACATTTTTGAAGTAAAATAAATTTTATTATAAGCTGAGAATAGTTTGCAGGAAAGATATAAAAATAACAATTAAAAAAATAAATATCAAACATGAAATCAAAACTAGATTCTTGGGCCTACACAGAAAAACAGGGATAAATCAATCTCAAAGATGGCATTCAAAGAGCCATTTGCCTAAAGGAGAAGATCTAAGAAACTCCCAACAAATTAATTAAAAAAGAGTGGTAACATCTATGGCCTACTCTTATCACCATAATTACAAAGATAGATGGGAAATTGAAAATTTGTGATAATTATTGTTACATGATAAATAAAAATATGAATAAAAGCACTTATCTAATGCTAAATGCTAGAAAACTAATTGGATTTTAACAGAACTCGTCAGATATTGTAAAATTAGATTTAAATATCATATTCCATGAGATTCTTGATAATGAAAGATCATCAAAATTATTGGTATTAACTATACACATTGGACTTTGTTTATCTTGTCCACCTTTTGGTATAACAGTTCTGAATGCATTTTAAACAAAAATGCATATTCTATTCTAAGGCAGAACTGATACATGCTGACATGGTTTTCACTACACATAGTTGAATAAACAGGAGAATGAGGTCTGCCAAAAATTAGAGATAAATTCAAGGTATACATACAATCAATTAAAACTTCCTAGTTAGAAAAATGGGTAAATCACCGGATCCTGAGAAGATGCTAGCAATGCAAAATGCTTAGCAAAAGTTAGAGTATCTTTTCTAAAAGATAAAGCACAAATTGCCTATTTGATATATGATTTGTTAAAATAAAGAGAATATGGGCGTAAGCCAAAAACCAAAGCAGAAAGAATGTGTTTAATCAAATAAGTTTTATTAACTGCAAACAAGCTGTTCATTTATTGTAAGTTAATATTGAAATAATAACAGAGCACTGATCCTTGTGAAGATCACATAGAAGCTATGCTATACCATTTAACAGGCTAATAGCTTACATGTATGAATCCAGAACACTATCCTAATGCTAGGAAAAAAAGAGTCAATTAGATTTAAAAAATCCCTGACTAGCCAAAATGTTTTAATAATAACAGACTATAAGCCACTCTTAGATATATTCATCAGTTTAAAATCTACTTTTGATCATGTAAACACCTTGGTGCAATTTTATATCAGAACATGATTCATTCAACACAAAGATATATTATCTTCTGATAAACTGTAATTCCAAAAACCAAATGTGGAAATAAATTACATTATTACTCTCTGATCAAATGAGCTACACAGCAAAATGATATTAAATTAAATCAAGAGTGATGAAGGATACCAAGATCTAATTAAATAGATAAGTGGAGGTTACTTGCAAAGTGACCAAAATTAATTATCGTTTTGGTATGCAAGAATGAAATTTACTATATGCCAAGATTGTAGGATGATTAAATCATAATATCAACAATTAGATGTGGAAAAATAATTTACTATGTTTATCCAAGAATAGTAAATCCATACTTTGAAAAGAAGTTATGTGTGATGTCCTAACATAATAATAATTTGATTAAAAATTGTAAACTGTGCCAATCTATGGCTACATTTTCAGAAAAAAAAATGTTTATACCATAGCTTAAAGTGATTAAATCATGCAGAAAATTCATATTGATGCTTGATCTTTTAAGAGATATATATTTTTAGTAATAGATCATACAAATAAAAACAGAATGATTTGTGAATTTCAAATTCAGAAAAAGAAATGATATTGAAAATCTCCATAATGTAATAATGACCTTCTCTATTATTCTGACATTTCAGGTTTATATTTTGTTAAATTTATTACAATGTACTAAAAATGATAACACGGATTTCATGATAGATTCTGAAAATCCATATTTTTCAATATCAGTGTATTATAGAATAACTACAAATGGTGAAAAATATTTATAAAAATGGATTATTTATTCAATGAGTATCAATAAACTATTTTGTATTTGTTGCAAACTATTTTATTCCCATGAAGTGGCTTCAGTCTTATGATTAGTCAGTCATTCTAAATGGAAACATATAAATAATTATTTAAAGAGGTAAAAAAAAATTATTTAAACATGTAAAAAATTATTCACGAGTGAAACAAGAAAAAAATTTCAAAAATGCAAAACAATAATGAAGAAGTAGTCGGTCATTGTTAAATGAATGAGAGCTTTAGAAAAATGAATTAACAGCTTCATGTGGTATTACATTTATCAATTCATAACATGGCATTCTGTAGTTCTTCAAATCAGCTGCATACTCCAAATAATGGAAATCTTTTATATTTTATAAAATTATTAAATATGTTATCATGTACAAAGCACATGTTTCACATTACATCTAAGAAAATCCATTCAAAAGGAAATATCTTTTTGAATCAATTGTCTGTGAAGATATTGTTAAGCCTTGAATTAGACAATAGACTTCATGTCAGATTGCACTCCTGACATTAATTACAAAAAAAAAAAAACTGTTACTTTGTAATTTATATTTTTAATTCAGTCTTAGTTGTACAGTAATATTTTGTTTCATTTTACGAAATCTATATTTTGTTTAATTTTATGAAATGTATAAATTCATTAGAGAATCATTATTTGATAATATCATTCAATCATTCCTACATTTAAAATTAAATTATACTGACTTTAGAGGAAAAAAAATAAAAAGTGTTCAACTTCATTTACAATAAAATAAATGTTATATACTTTATAATTGCTGTTTTCTAAATTTGGTTATAGGAGATGCCAGGGTGACCACATGAGAAGCACCTTTGCATAAGCTAAAATTTGGTGCACCCACCTCCCGCCATCCTATGAAATAAAATTTGTAAGTTAAAAGATACTTTTCCGATGCTTTCGCAAGAAAAATTTGAATATAGCTTTAGTCTCATAATGTATTCAGTAAATACCTTAAGTGTTTTATTTCTATAAAATAAACATGGGGAATGAACCCATGTTAAAATAAACCATATTAATTAGACTTGCCATGTCATCTTTATTAAAAATGTTTTCATTAAAATCTTTTTAAATAAATCAGTATATAAATAATTATTCAATATATAAGTCACTTACCTGGTTAGATAATCATGTATTTTCCTTGCTATGATGTCATGACGGTCAACATTGTTTTTACCCGCTGAATTTTATGTTTACAATGTCTTATTTTTTGACTGAAAATTTTTAGAAAAGTCAGTGCGTAGCGCTGGAATGGTTGGGGGGGGGGGGCTCTGATGCTTTTGCCTGTCCAGAGGACAGACCAATACATGCTCAATTATAAAATTCAGTGCGTAGAAATAATGTTGACTGTCATGACATCATAGCAAGATAAATAAGTGACTACCCCCCGGTTATTAAAAATATTATGTACATCCAGAATGTGATTATTTGGAAGCTCCACCCTTCATAGCAAAACCACTGAAAATCTCTCATATATAAATTTATTTACATTTCCTATTGACAAAATTATATTCTTTCCATAATAATATATTTACACTAACACTATTATTTAATTTTTTACCTATCAAAAACTATAATTTATTATATATATAGTCTGATATTTTAATTTTTTTTACATTGTTTATATTTTATTAGGACTACCAAACTAGGTCAATTTCAATAAAACAGCATGCATACCTCTTATATGGCATTAATATATTGTGTTAAAAAGAATTCATTGTTTCCAAGTCCATTATTTTTAAATCAGAATCTCCCTGCCACAAAACTTGCTTACATTTTCTATTAAGAAGGAATAAACATCCAGTTTACAAATATATAAATAGACTATTTATTACAGTAAAAATACTTTCACTTGTTTTCATTCAATAATAAAAATTTCCCATGAAATTTATTAAGAATAAATAATTTAGCATGTAATAATATTTTTTACTAATTCTGTTTTTCTTAGATTTTAACAGTCATGTGGATTATGGATCAATTGGCAGTTCTTAAGCCGAAGAATGCATCCAAGAAAAAGCTGTTTAGTAAATCGTTTAAAAGGATAAAAATACTATGCCATCTAAAAACACAGATATTGTTATTAAAAATAGAAAAAGCCATTTAGTAAAATGTGTAAAAAGACAATAATAACAAAAAAGAGAAAGGTAACACCTTTAAAATTTTTACCATAACACAGCATCGATCTCGGATCTGATATTTCAATCAAACACTCTACCAGCATTTCCTAGTAAACACCACATTTAAAAAGTTATAAAACATTATAGATAAAGATAATTTCATTACATGCAGAATTACTATAATAATGAGGCAATATTTTTAAATTATTAATAATAATGTTACTTTTTATATTGAAGCTATACTTATATATAGCCATTTATATGTGTGCGTCACCATTCACTGTTTATTTAACCATAAAGCCAACCACAATGAATGGATATTAAAATAAATAATGATATATGTGTGTATATAATATTAAAAGAAATTGTTAATTATATATATGGTATGGCTGAAGATCTATCAGCCCCATATAGCTATTTGAATTGGATAGCTGGGTTTGAAGATATGTAGATGTCTGAAAATTTCAGATTTTCCACTCAATAGACAATTTTTAGATAAGTGCTTGGCTTTGGGTTGGTATTTTTAGATCTAGTGTCTGAACCTACCCTGATACCTCTCTGAGGAGTGCCAAAGCACGAAACCATGGTCAGGGGTGTTCCTAACCGAGATATTTTAAGTGCTGGCTCTGGCTAAGCATTTATCATAACGCTTGTAGAGGAATTGGCAATCCTCATTGTTTATAAATAAAGTTTTTCTTTGTTTAATCAATCATCATCTTCTTTTTCTAAAGGCTGGACTGATTTGTAAATGTATGTACAAGTCATACTTGAGTAGCTCCACCCTCCAGTCCATCCTTGGAGGGAATCCTATGAAGCCCAGCATAAGACCAAAGAATCATGCCTGATAACTGCCCACTTTTTCTACCAGAATGATAGACCTATCTAAATGAAAATATGAGCACAGACGTCCATAATAAAGACCATAACAACTGCCAAAAAATAATGACTGTATCACGAGGCCTCTAAAAATGGACTCTTAATGTCATCTATATAAAGTTTAATCCACATATATATGCATATCTGAGTTACCAGTAACTTTTATCTTTGCCATTTTTTTTTTGTTATTACTTGGCTTAGTATATATTTGTATCCTACAAATATTAAAAAAAGGAGTCAAGTTATGTATTCTAATGATCAACTAATAGTTTTCTTTTCTTTTTATATATATAGTAAGTTATCGTTAGCATACATATAAAATTAACAAGTTCTTTTTTTTTTTTTTTTGTATTTATTATTTCACTGGTAATGTGAAGTATATATATATAAGGGAGGAGCTGGAAAGTAGTTAAGTTAAAATTTTTATTTTATTTTTCCCAACCTGCTACATAATGTAATGGCCAAGATTTGTACATTCACACAACAGAATCCAGAATCCAAGCAAATAAACCATAGCTGACCCGCATTGGGATTGGGAAGTCCCAAATCCGACCAAGCTTCAACCTATTTACAAGTACTCCATGACTCAACACCCTATAAATAACATATCTGAGGTTGCATTCGATCTCCATTCTTCACATCTGGCATAGGGCAGGGAGAAACATGAGATTTAGGGCCTAATTCAACATAAAACTAATTAATAGGTTTTAAATAGAATAACATAATGATACAGGTAATATCTATAAATCAACACCAAGGCAAATATCACTTATATATAATCCAATAACTAAGATTAAATTGGACTGAGATTAGAATATTAAAAATACATATGAAACCAAAGTACCCCTGGGTCTCTTTTTACGCGGACTTATTTAACACGATTTTGAAGTTACACGATTCGTGTTTCACCGGAAGTCGACCTCCGATAATGTGCTATTACTTTAAATAATAAATTTCACGCACTTACGTTATATTGAAAGTAATAGCATATTATTGGAATTCGACTTTCATCTTAGTAATTTCAATATTTTCAGTGCTTTATAATAGTAAGATTTTATGCAATAATGAAATTAAAATCATGATTTCCACATTTTATGTATACACATATTAAATTTTACAAGATTATAATGTAAATTTGTTCAACATTGTGCGGGTTAATTTTGCATTTTAAATCACATTCTGTTTTTGCTTTTTAAAAAAGAACGTAATCATTTAGTGTCCACAAGTTTATTTTTAAAAGGTCAGTAATAGCAGTGGGCACAATTAAAAATTAAAATCTGATTTTTAATTGTAATTAACAATTTAAAAATTACTTACGGGCGATTTGAAATTAATATGATGTAAAACGAAATTTGATTTTTAAACGGAATTGAAAATTAAAGACAAAAATAAGAATTTAATTTTTAGTTTAGTTTTAATTAAATTTTTCCCAGCAGTGGTGAATAAATGTCTTTTTATTATCATAAGTCTAAGTTCATGTAAAACGAAATTTGATTTTTAAACGGAATTGAAAATTAAAGACAAAAATAAGAATTTAATTTTTAGTTTAGTTTTAATTAAATTTTTCCCAGCAGTGGTGAATAAATGTCTTTTTATTATCATAAGTCTAAGTTCATAAACAATTAATAAAATCATTGTCGTCGTCAACAGAAAACCATTAACACAACATGAGAGTGAATTTGGCGCTAGTTGTATTTCCTCTTGTGAGAATAATTGCTGAGATATTCTTGACTTCATTTAAGGAGAAGGCAAATACATCACATCACATGAGAATCTGATTTTTTACTAGTTTGCAAACGAACGTGTTTTGGGGCAAATAGCGATAATAATTAAAACATGTATAAAAAATGTAAATTACTGTACTGTAAATTATGCATAAAAATATATTATTTTGAATAAAATTAAACACTATAATTAAAAAAAGTTTGTCTTGTATCAATTTTTTTCAAATTTGAAATTTTTTATTAGTCATATTTTATTTCCTTATTTTTTTTTTTTGCGCGAATTTTAAAGTAATTTTATGTTGGTGCTTTGCTTTTACGCGAATTTTGAAAAATCACAGACTGCATCCCCCCTTTTTCAATGTAAGTTACGTCTATTTTTGCGCGATTTCGTTTGCGCGTGTTTTCTGAGGAACCTATCTATCACGTAAAACGAGACCCAGATGTAATTTAAAATAATAAACAAAGATAAAAAAATATAATTTCAAAGGTGTGGAGAATGCATGCAGGCATTACAATGGATGAGACAATTATATCAATCCCATCTTCCATATTAAATCAACGGGTGTGTGGGTATATCTGTGATAACTTAGATTATGCCTATAATGGAAATGCTAATCTTATCTTAATGTTGTGGATTGCTATTTTATAAGTAACTTTACTAACCCTGGATGGATCATTCACTATAGTATTAGCCTATATATATATTTCTATCTAAAATATGAGCACATAAACAAACTCACTGATGTAGATTGAACCCAAGAATCAAAATGTGTTTCACAAACTAACACTGAAGATTAACTTATAAAGAGGGAAAATTGGCTGCTTTAGTTCACCTATATGTGCTATAGCACTGGGAAAACATTATTAATAAAGTTGCCTTGCGGATGAATTATTCTTCAAGAGTTCTTCAACCAATGTGGTTACCCTGGGACCTAGTGTCTTACTCAAGATCCTGGCAATAAACTTCAGGAACAATCTTGATGCACAACCGGGAATAAAAAATGGCCTGACTGAGATCCCATTTAAAAATTGCAGCAAAACATTAATTACATTGTATTTGATAAAATCAGATCCGCAATGTAATAAATGATAAATTTTTTGTTTAAAGAGAATAAACATCACATGATCACCATTTCTTATGCTTGCTCTTAACTGTTATTAAAATTGGCAAAACTCTATACGTATTGCCACTCGGTGCAAGCCAGAGTAATCAATGGATGCCAGAAGGCTTGTGCATAAAATCCCTATCTAGTGCCTACCAACCAATATCCCCAGATTAGTTTCTGACTTGTAGCCAAGGCCAAGATTTCAAGCCAGAAACTAATCTGGGGATATTGGATGAGTAGGTACTAGATGGAGATTTTATGCACAAGCCTTCTGGCCTTCATTGATTACTCTGGCTTGCACTGAGTGGCAATACATATAGAGTTTTGCCTGCTTTAATAACAGTTAAGAGCAAGCATAAGAAATAGTGATCATGTGATATTTATTGGCTTTAAACCAATCCTGCCCAATAGGATAGTGGTGGCTATGGTTATTAAAAAACCAGACACCAAAATGTATAGGTACTGAACTGAGTTCAGACCTATATGACTATATAACCTGATGAGCTTGGATTGAAAATATTAGTGTTTTCAATTTAAGTCTCATAGTTTTGGAGAGTTGCATTAGATCCTAAGATCTGGTGCAGTGCTCTCAGATCCAATGCTCCTCACTGACAAAGGCCAAAAGCCGAAAATGAATCTGGGGATATTGGCTGAGTAGGCACTAGATGGGGATTTTATGCCCAAGCCTTCTGGCATGGTGGCTATGGTTATTAAAGAACCAAAGACACAAAAATGTATAGGTACTGAACTGAGTTCAGACCTATATGACTATATAACCTGATGAGCTTGGATTGAAAATATAGTGTTTTCAATTTAAGACTCATAGTTTTGTAGTTAAGTAGAGATAAAAGGTGGCTGCTGGAGGGTTGCATTAGATCTTAAGATCTAGGTGCAGTGCTTTCAGAACCAATGCTCCTCACTGACAAAGGCCACAAGCCGAAAATGAATCTGGGGATATTGGCTGAGTATGCACTAGATGGCAATACATATAGAATTTTGTCTGTTTTAATATTTTTTTGTTAAATTTAAATGTGCTTTAATAATAGCATTTATCAGGTAGCTAATAGAAGCCAATTCTTAACTAGTGTTATATATAGGCTACTTAAGGGAATAATTTTATTATCAATTTTGTTAACATGCTTCAATCCACATCTTAATAATCAATTAAGGAGAGGAAAAAATATATTCAGAGGGGTTTACTAATAGATTCATAAATAAATATACTTTCTAACTGTCATTAAGGCTAGTCTATTACTTATAACATAAATTAAACTCATAAATCAAATTTAGAAGCAAATCACATTATGCATTTATATAACAAACCAATAATCAATAATAACGAGTGCACTAATTAAAAAGTTATTAGATTTAAAGTGAACAAAAATTAATTTAAAACAGGCAAAACTCACTAGATGTATGCCACATGCAGCAAGCTAGAGTAATCAATGGATGCCAGAAGGCTTGTGCATAAAATCCCCATCTAGTGCCTACTTATCCAATATCCCCATACTTGTTTCTGGCTTATGACCTTCGTCAGTGAGGAGCCTTGTATGTGAGAGCACTGCATCTAGATCTTAACATCTAATGCAACCCTCCAGCAACCACCTTTTATTTCCATTTAACTACAAAACTATGAGTCAAACTGAAAACACTTTAATGTTTCCAATTCAAGCCCATCAGCTTATATAGTTATATGTGTCTGAACCCAGTGCAGTTCCCATACATTTTGGTGTCTTTGGTTCTTTAATAACCATAGCCACCAATATTCTATTAGGCAGAATTGGTTTTAAGCCAATAAACATCACATGACTACCATTTCTTATGCTTGTGTATAACTGTTGTTAAAACAGGCAAAACTCACTATACGTATGCCACATACAGCAAGCTAGAGTAATCAATGGATGCCATTGATATATAGTTATATGGGTTCAGACCCATATAACTATATAAGCTGATAGGCTTGAATAGGAAACATTAAAGTGTTTTCAGTTTAAGACTCATAGTTTTGTAGTTAAATGGAGATAAAAGGTGGTTGCTGGAGGGCTGCATTAGATCCTAAGATCTAGATGCAGCGCTCTCAGATCCAAGGCTCCTCACTGATGAAGGCCATAAGCCAGAAACTAGTCTGGGGATATTGGATGAGTAGGCACTAGATGGGGATTTTATGCACAAGCCTTCTGGCACCCATTGATTACTCTAGCTTGCTGTGTGTGGCATACGTATAGTGAGTTTTGCCTGTTTTAACAACAGTTATACACAAGCATGAGATGGTGGTCATGTGATGTTTATTGGCTTAAAAACTAATTTAAATAATATTTTTAAATTCCAAAGATTATTTTAATTTAACATAATAGAGTAATTATAGATTGAAAAAAAAACCCCACTAATAATTAACTATCCAAAATAATAAGCTTTTCCAGAGACAGGAAGATATGAAGTGTATATGATAAACTAAATTATTAAGGAAATTTCTCTTTTGCTCTTGAATAAAAAGCTTAACTGTCATTATCACTTAAGCAAAACAAAAATAAGTAATGATAGTTGCCATCAGAAGTGAGAAAGCAGTTATGGAAAATTTGTATTAGGCTATTGCGGTTGGTTTTCTTTTATTGTTTAATAAAAGTTTAGATGAATCTGGGTATTTGGAAATAAAACTTTTCAGAGTTTATGTAATCACTACCATTGTTAATTAGGAAATATTCCTTTGTTAAGTTTTAGAAACTTATATTTATTGTATATATTTATTATATTAAATGTATAAGCTAGAGAAATTGTATATTTCAAATTACTTATATATTAGTGCAGATCAGATAATTTATATATTAAATACCAAGTTAAGCCAAATGAATGGTAAAGCTTCATAATATCAAATATTTGTTCAATGAGTCAGCAGATTATCATTGATTGCAATTAATTCTTGCATTTATCTTTGTAATTTCAGAGTGAACAATGAAGCAGATACCAAATCTGAATTTTTAATATTAGCAGAAAAAACTTTCCTACCTATTCTTTTTTAGCTATGTTAGTGAAATAGTAATGAGATACAACATTGGGGAAACATAAATATGCAAATCTATATAAGGAGAAAAAATTGGATTTCAAAAGTGTCGTAAATTTATTAAAATCATGTATAGAATAGAAGGATTTGAAAATGTTTTGACTTAAGCAGAAGTAGCACAATTTTTAGGATAGGAGCCAATATTTTCAAATAAATGGATAGATCAGAAAAATAAATTATTTATGGAAAACACTATCTTATTATTGGTGAGAAAACAAAATTTAGCCAGCATTATTAAAGATCTTTAGACAGTCTCTTGAAGAAAGATTCAATCAAATAAGAAAAACATTGGAGTTTTCTCTTTAACTAAAATAAGCGATTTAAATGAATTGAGTAAACATTATATGAATTTGCATTCAATTCTTAATATATTTGAAAAACATCAATTCCCTTTCAAAAGAAAACAAACTGCAAAATATAAACTCAAATATGTGAATTGTATTGGAATTTTGATGACAGCTAAGCTTCTCAAAAAGATGATGGGATCCCATTTTCCTGGGGGTAAAAATTATCCAGTTATTCTGGGATAATAAACCAAATTTCCCAGGAATAGCTCTAATTCTGATTAAGACTTTTTTTAAAAGATATCAAAAATATTTGCACAAAAATTTTAATATATGTATTTGCTCTAACTTTTTGGTCTAATAATGAATTTCAGTGAAAATTTAAAAAAATGCAATACCTGTGCACTGAATTGTAGTTGTCTACTATCTATAATTATAATTCACAAACTTTTCAGTACAAACCTATTGTTATCAAACCCATTTTCCATTCTGAAATTCTTTTTAATATGAATTTGTAAACAAAAACATCACAAAATGGTATTAAATTTGACTTTATTAAATTCTACCTCAGAGAATCCCCGTTTGCAGTTATTTTTGGTGAATGCGTGTATTTTATTTTATTATTATGATTATTACTGTGAATAATTTAGTATAAACAAAAACATAAAATAAAGAAGTATTTAAGTAACATTTGAAAATTTTATTAATTCTTAAAAACAAATCTTTACAGTTAAAAAATTTTTTAAAGAATGAAAAAAAAATGATAGCTTATGTTTTTTAAAAAATTAGTATAAAATTAATATTTTCATTTCTTTATATTTTATTTTGTTTATAATGAATTATTTTGGATTTAAGTTTTTCGCATTAAAAATCTTTTTTTAATAACTTGTGTATCTTTTGCACGATTTTGAACTGAAAAAAAAAATACTTCAGCCTCAACAACACAATACATGCTAAGTGGATTAATCCTGGGGAAAAAAATCATTTTTATCAGAAATCCCATGATTTGAATTTTAAGGGAAATGAGAAATCCTACTAATGACTCTTTTAATTCAATAAACATCACATGATCACCATTTCTTATATTTGCTCTGGATGCCAAAAGGCTTGTGCATAAAATCCGCATCTAGTGCCTACTCATCCAATATCCCCAGTCTAGTTTCTGGCAAGGCCACAAGCCAGAAACTAGACTGGGGATATTGGATGAGTAGGCACTAGGTAGGGATTTTATGCACAAGACTTCTGGCATCTATTGATTACTCTGGTTTGCACTGAGTGGCAATACATATAGAGTTTTGATTCTTAATTAATGGTTGCAAGAAATTGTAGCAAATTAAAACTTATCAAAAAATATTTACAATAGTCTATTGAAAATGCTGTCTCAGACAAAATAGGTGTTAGTAAAACATTAAGTTTTGGCAGATTTAAAATCTAGAAAAAAATATCTAAATTTCAAGCAATTAAATTACATTTACAATGTAAAATCAAAAACTTTTGTTTATAAACAATTTTTGTGTAATTTTTCTGAGTGAATAAAAATGACAAAAATATTAAAGCTATGAAATTATTAATAACTTGAAAAAAATACTTAAAATTTACAGAAAATATTTAAATATCTAGGGATCACTGCAAAGGAATGTCAGTGGGGAAAATTATCTTGTATATCCTTCTTGGGATGATAATGTCAAGAATGAATGCAGACATTTTAAGTATTTTTGGTTCATTGTTAAATTACTAAATAGTTCTATCAAAAAGAACACACTTTAAATGAACATTGATTTCTAAAATAGTTATTATGCAACTAAGCTCAAAAAAAAAAAGCCTACCAGATATTGGAAGTCTTTTTCTGTCAGCATATTTTCTGTATCAGATTACAATTTTTCTTATTAATCTTATTAAATTGGAAATTTTTTTGGAAAGCTGAAAAAGTTGCGATAAGACGCATTATGGTTTTTCCTTTATCAAAGTCAGGAATCTCTCAGCCATGCTGAAAGAAACCTGTTAACCACCTTTACCTTTCCTTTCCATTCTTTACCCTAATTTTTTACCATATTCTTCCTTATATTGCTCCAATCCCATTTCCATGTCATCTTTGTCTACTCTATTGCCTTTGTATCTAAATCTCCCTTATCTTTTTCCAAACCCAGCATAAAAAACCAGCAGCCCACTTTCTACATAATCTTTGTTTATATTTATTCTCCCACAATTTCATTATTTGTATCCTTTATGCTTGCAAGTATTTGCATTCAATTAGAAGATGCCTAATATTTTCTATTCCTTCCTTACATAACTTGCAGACTAAATCATCCACATTTCTTGATTTATGTGTATGTTTCCTTGTTGCTAACGAACCTGTTCAAGCCTTAAACGGTAAACTAGTTTTCTTGTTATTATCATAAATTAATTCACACCCAATATTGTTTGCTTCTATATATATTTAAAACTCTTTTTATTGTTCATACTAGTTCATCTCTCCAACTCCCTATTTTTTATCAATGCATCTATTTTTCTATCCCATTTTTTTTGCCAGTATAACATTCAACAATCCTCCTAACACAAATCATCCCACCTTTTGCACAAGAATACAGACAAAGACTTTATCCAAATCTTCTGCATACCATGTTACCTTTCTCACTCATCTTGTTACCTGTCCTTTACTCATAACCCAATTTAATATCATATTGGCTATTCTCTTATTATTCATAAATTGTAATCTATTGAACATTTTCATTTTGCTTTTTACATCTCTCATATAAAAATGTGACCATCCCATTTCTTCTTGAATTGCTTCCATCATCAACCACACATATGCATCTAATGCATGTCTTCTTACGTCTCTTTGTACTTTTTATAAGTAATCTAACAACTCTTGACTAACATATAACACATCATTACCATTAGTTAATCCTGCTACTGCCACTCCCTTCCATACAATTCTTGCTACTTCATATTTATTATATGAAAACACTGTTAATTTCATTATCTGGCTCTTTCTTTTCTTTATCATTTTTTCTTCCATTCATCCAAACAATTTCTGATTACATAAGATAATTCCCAAATAGTTATACCTATTCACCACATTTAACTTTGTATCCTTATAAAAATTCTTTCTCTTCTCTTTCCCCAATATTTATCATCGTTACTTTTGATTTTTCTTCATTAAATTTAATTCCTATCTCTTTACAAACTCTTGCACAAGTCTTTAGCATAACTTCCATATTTTTCTTACTTTCTGTGCACAAGATACTATAGCAAGTAAAAGATTTGATAATGTATACACTCCCTTGCCATCTATTACATTTCTTCATAGTCTTTCTATTGCTCTCTCCATTTCTCTCAAATATAACAAAAACAAAATAGAAGACATAGGGCATACTTGCCTTAGTCTACCCCACTTTTAACACCCTGTTTCTATATTTCCTAATTGATACAGTAATTATTTTCATACAAACCCTTAATAAGATCCACTAAAGCTCAATACATTCTGGAATTTATTAAACTTATTCATAATCTAGCTCTGTTTACTCTATAATATGCCTTCTATATATCTCTAAAGACCATATATAACTATCTAACTGTATTCCTATTCATATCTATAAGTTGTGTGATTACAAATAAACTATCTGCTACATGCTTATCCAATCTAAAACCCCCTTGCATTTCTCCCACTATTTTATTTTCTTCCTTTCATTTTGCGATCCTTCTTATTGCTATCGATCTATAACTGCTTATCTTTCAATGCTCCTTACCCTTTCCTTTAACTGGTTGATTCTCCAGGCGCCATATTGAATTTTTATAAAAAAAACTGATCTGAGACACAACTTTCACAATAACTTCAGTTTTAATAATGTTAGAGCAAAAAACTTTACATTGATAGAAACTAGAAAAACTAAGGAAAACAATAGGACAAATGGTGATAACCATTTAAAAAATAAGGAAAAAAAAAAATTTCAACATCCGACATAATTATTACTTTATTGCTTGTTTATATTTTCTAATTTATTGTCAATTAAATTTAAATTACATCTTCGTTGATAATTTCTTTGTATTTCTCACAAAATTATCTTTCAAACCATATATAATATTTCTTACCTACGATAATCCATAGCTTCAGAATCTTCAAAAGTATTCGCAAAAGAATTTTTCATTTTTATCTTGTATCTTGCATCTATAAGAAAAAGATTCAGCCTCAAAAAATACAAAACAAATCATTTCCAGAAAATGGATATGCATTTGACATCATAGCAATTAGCTTATTGTCTATCTAAAACTAGAAATTGTTGTTTACTGTTTGTATCACTGATAAAATGAGTTTCATTTCTTCATTTTATATTTTCTCTGTACATCAGTGATGTTTATATTCTTTATGTACACCAGTGATGCTATCTTGTTATATTTATTGTCCCATAGAGATATAATTTATTTGCATATAGCTCATTTGCTAGTTATAAACTTGAAAATAATGTGATGCAAGATGTGGCAAAACTATTGACTCCACAGCATGAGTATCAAGTCATAGACAAGAATCAGAAATTTGATTCTTTGCATGCATACAATTCCATGTGGTATATGCATAATCATTGTGGCTACGACTACACACACCATTTAAAATCTCTCTTTATTGGTTTTAAATGTTTATATTTTCACATGGTATTATGCCCAGCAAATTTTGTGATTGCTTTATCAACTGCAAACTGCAACTTTTATGTACATTTGATTATCAGTTTTTAAAATTTACATTGGACTGCTCTATATATGTAAATCATTATTTGTTATACAAACACGCAAGAGAAAACACAAACACACCAATACAAATATAAACATACTCATAAATTATTAAATCTTTTGAGAATCATTATGTCTATAAAATAAGGTTATTTCAAACTTGGATCAGAGACCCAAAATTACACTGTACAAAAATCACTTTTGTTATATTTGAATACAAATTTATATACTGTATAATAAAGAGCATAAATGATTTAATATTATATAATTTATATACTACACACACACCAATACAAACACAAACAAATTAATATACCATTTATCAAATAATTTTAAAAAATTTAAAATATTCAAGTAATTAAAAAATTAATAACTTATGATATTCCACAATCATGTTTATATCACGTTAAAGGCCTTCATATCTGAATTATCAGCATATTTTTAATCCACTATATTAGCTTATAAGGCCGATAAAGATTTTCTGCCTTTATTGCCCCATGTAAATTACTAAATTGACCAGAAAATAAACAAATTAAATGCAACTATTTAATAAAAATATTAATAAAAAATTCAAATTTTATCCGATTTTAAATTGTGATACATCATTTTAAAGATGGAATCAAGCAGCAATGAATGCTGGGATTTCTGTTGACATTATGCTTATAGTTTTTGCGCAATTTAAAAAATAAAAAAAATAAACCAATCATCTGTGATGTGCAAATGACATGCAAACCATTCACCAAAGATTAATTGCAAAGGGATAATTTTATTCACTCGATTAACGAACAGCTGAGAGTTTTAGTGTATTTCCATTTTTATTTTGCCCTATCTAAATAAGGATAGATACCATTTTTATATGTACTCACTGAAGTGAACTGTTATGCAAGTGGAAAATGAATCCACTTCCATTTTCTTTTCTCCATACTTATAATTAATTGGTATTTACAGTTTGATATTTGGTTATTTATTTATGAGGATATTAAAATGAATTGAAATTGAGCCCGTTTTGTGAAGTTAAATTACTAGGTATTTTGCAATGATGCTGTGTGTTAACATCCAATTTAGATTTAATGTATTCTTATTTAATATTAGTTGAAAAATTTAATAACTTTATAAAAACTAAAGAAAAGAAAAAGAAGCTGAGTTATTTTTCATTTGAAAAGTAGATTTGAGAATAGAGGACAATGTGTAAACACAAAGAGCAATTAGAAAATTCATCATTTTAATCATTAAACATTATTAAGTGCTATATTATTTGATATTTAAACAAATACCATTATGCAAGTTGATGTGTTTTTTTCTTTTACAAAACTCTTCATTACAATAATCATATTTCAGGAAATACATAAATGATTATTAATCATTCTTTATTCAATGAAAAGTATTACATATTTCATTTAACTTTAGGTAGAGGTTTTTATGGAGTTTAACATAAATATTAAAATCTACTGTAGAAACCATGAGCATATCTTTTTTTAGGATCTGGAAATGTATGTTCGAAATGTAAGACAGCCATTAATTATACACATATATATAATTTTTAGGATCAGTGAATCTTTCACTTCATCTTTACCATATTGCAATCATCTGTCAGGTAGAAAATCAGATCATCATCTTTCACTATGAGTGCATTATGTAAACAATTTTCACCTTCAATTAAGTAAGAGATAACAAATACCCAAACCTCTGCACCCATATTGATAGATATCTGAGATTTTTATTTTAAAAGCACAAATTAAATCTGTAAACATATATTTAAGTTCTCTGAGCAAAAAAAAAAAAATTGACAAAAATAAATAATTTATTGCTAATTAATATAATAATAACCCTCAATGATTTCTAATATTTAAATGAAATTCTTTTAATATCATTGAAATGCATAATTAGCATTACATCAGTAATATATAAAGTAATTATAATAATGATAGTGAATATTAACAAAACTTTAACTTAATAACACTAGAATGTTAATGAAATGTTCAAAACAAACATCAAATTAAAAATTTAATATATTTTAAACTCTCTATCCAAATACAGTTTGATTATATATAACAATGGAATAATTTGACCAAGTAACACAACATGATACATTGCTGATGGTAGTTTGTTTTTGTTTACCAATACCAATATCTCAATTTTAGAGCTAGTTCAGCTTTAATAAACAATTTACATTATTGTACATAAAAACTTACATGCTACATTTTATTCTTTATTAAAATTTATTATTTAAATTTTAATATAAAATAATATAATTTTAATATTATGATAAATAACAAACTTTTCTCTTTTCAAAATAATTCATAAAATTCAATATATATATAATTCAATACACTAACTCCTTTTTAAATCTTGTTTTTATATGATTATTATAAAAATATATAAATATACACCATTTCGACTATTTAATATTATAGACTTTATCAAGGAAACTGAAAAATATAAAAATATCAAATATTCCAAACAATCCCCCCAAAATATATAAAATACTCTTTATATCAAACTCTTTTTATTACAACAATCTCAAAACCTTATCACAATTTTTTATACCCTAAAAACCATTTAATTAAAACAATCTATTATCTTCTCTTTTTCTTTCTTTTCCATTACCATTCTATGCAATTCAGGTTTAATTTCATTAATGTAAATCTATAAAGTAGTAATTAATTATTATCAATGATATAAGATGATTTAGTATAGTCAATGCAAATATTGAATATTAATTAATAATCACTTAATAATAATTAACGTTATTGTAAACAATTGTGAAATTCGAACTATGAAAGAATAAAGGAAAGAATTTCCTTAATGAAGTTAAACCTTAATTGAATAGAATATTAATGAAAGAAAAAGATAATAGATTTTTTAATTAAATGGTTTTTAGGATATTTTTAGATAAAGTGTAAAAAATATGATAAGGTTTTGAGATTGTTGTAATAAAAAGGGATTAAAGTCTAGAGTATTTTTGGGATTGTTTGGAATATTTATTATTAATAATCAATTATACTTAATTGAATTAAAATTTATAATTACATATATCCAATTTGACCATTGATAAGAATTTATATTTATTGTTATATATTTTTCAGTTTCCTTGCTAAAGACTACCTTATATTAAATGGTCGGAACGGTGTATATTTATATAATAATCATATAAAAACAAGATTTAAAAAGAAATTGGAGTACTGAATTATATATATAGTGACTACAATAATAAACTTACCTGAAGGCGAATTGACAATAATAAACAAAAGTTTGGAAATCGAAAACAGATATGAAATTAATGTTATATGTTTCATAAAACGATTTTTCTTCAAATATATATATAAGCTTACGGAAATCAATGACTTCTTTTCTGCCTCAAATTTGTAACAAATATGTGGAATGATAAAAAATAACGGGTAATTCCCCTATGATTGCTGACCTTAAGATAAAGCTTATCTTCCATCAATAGAAAATTAATCATCCAACTTATAAGAATAAAAACTTTTAGAAATGAAGATTCCCAACGTCACACTTATGGGCGTATCCATTAAAGTTATTTTAGTTACGAAGATTTAATTTGAACTTTGAATTTTTAATAGATACACGCTATCGTACAAAACAAACCCAAGCACATATACATACGCAAATGTAATATCTTCAAATTATTTACAGATAAAGAATTCATAATAAATCCATTTATTATCAATTTTTACAAAATTTATCGACTATTTTTCCAGATAAAAATAAATGTTGGCTTTAAACACTGCAATTGAAAAGTAAATACTGAAGAAAATAATTAAACTTATTTTATAAGTACAATATTATTGTTATAAATTAGATTTATACTAGTGAATTTACCGGTTTATGACAGAAGTAGTTTTTGTTGAAATATACGCTTTCAGGGACAAACAGTAAAACGCAACGGTTTCAAAAAAAAAAAAAATGGCAGAAAACGAGCGATGGCATTTAATATTTGACGTGTTGTTGTTTTTTATGAGTTATTTTAAGCAAAGACAAGTTGTTTGCCGAGAGGTATCGCAGCTGCCATGCAAGCAAGTAGTTGGTTGCAGACGGCTGTGGATTCGCGTCCCGGCCGATGCTATGACATATGAAAAAAAAAAAAAAAAGACAAGTTGATAATATTTCCACTTTATTTAGTATTTACTTTTTTCCATGTACTAAAGTTATGGTATTTTACCGGTAATTACCCAACAAGTACCTTTTTTTTTAGAAAAAAATAAATGCTAAGAATTGATTTTTTTAAAAAAGTTTAGCGAGCGGTAGTATTTAATATTTTTCGTATTTCTTTTTATTACGGTTATTTTAAAGAAAAGGAATTTTATAATATTTCTATTCTATTAGTTATATTTTGTTTCTATTCATTAAAGTTATTTTACCGATAATGCTAAGAATTGATTTTTTTAATTAAAAAAGTTTATTATCATTGGTTGAGAGATGACAAGATAAAGGAAGAAAAGATAATACTTTAATTACTGTACTGTATTTTTTTGTTTTGTAATTTTTGAAAAGTAAAAATCATTTATTTATTAAAATAACTGTATTTGAAAAAATATGTGGACAAGGTATGAAGGTAAAGATCTATTAATAATGATTAATTTCCAGCTGGATTGCCTATTTACCGTTGTTTTTTTTTTTTAAGATTAGCAAATGTATTCTCTTAACAAATTTTTCTGTCACTTTATACCAGGATTGGATCGAAAAACAATTTCCAGATAGCTGGAATAATACAAGAGTAAGACTATTGTTTAAAGGAAAGTCTAAGGACCATAGAAAGATAAATAATAATAGACCGATAGCGGTAACATCAGTGTTATATAATATGGTGGCTGGAAGGGTGGCAACTTGGGTGGAAGAAAATAATATAGTGGCAGAAATGCAAGGAGATTTTAGAACGGATAGGCGTATAGAACATAGTTTATTTACAATCACACATCTTATATATATGAGTAGGTATATAGGTAAACAAGTTATATATAGTATTTTTATAGACATAGAGAAGGCATATAATAGAGAAAATAGATTATGGATAAGTTTAGTAAATTTGGGAGTGAATGGAGCTTTAGTGTATCTTATTAAGAGATTGTATGAAAATAATTACTATATGTATCAATTAGGAAATATAGAATCAGAGTTAAAAATGGTTTGGGACTAAGACAAGGATGCCCTGTGTCACCTATTTTACTTTTGTTATATTTGAGAAAATGGAGAGAGCAATCAAAAGACTAGGAAGAAGTGTAGATATCCCATTAATAGATGGCAAGAGAGTGTATACATTATCAGGTCTTTTACTTGCTGATAGTATTTTGTGCACAGAAAGTAGGCAAAATATGGAAGTTATGCTGAAGATGCATGCAAGGATGGGTAAAGTGATAGGGATTAAATTTAGTGAATAAAAATCAAAAGTAACGATAAATGCTGGGGAAAGAGAAGAGAAGGAATTTGTATTGGGGATATAAAATTAAATATGATGAATAGATATAACTATTTGTGAATCATCTTAAGTATTCAGAGAGGAGAAAAAATTGATAAATGAAGCAAAGAAAAGAAAGAGACTGATAAATAAATTAACAGTGTTTTCATATAATTAATATGATGTAGCAAAAATTGTATGGAAGGGAGTAGCAGTATCAGGATTAACTTGTGGTCATGATGTGTTATGTGTTAATAAAGGGGTGTTAGACTACTTAGAAAAGTACAAAGAGAAGTAGGAAGATATGCATTAGATGCAGATGTGTGGATGGCAATGAGGCAATTCAAGAAGAAATGTGATGGTCAAGTTTTTATATGAGAAATGCAGAACGTAAAATGAAAATGTTTAGTAGATTGCAGTAACCAAAATAGTATTTAATTGGGTTATGAATAAAGAACAGGCAGCAAGATGGGTGAGAAATGTAGTACTGTATGCAGAAAATTTGGGTAAAGACTTTATGTAGGTATACTTGTGCAAAAGATGGGATGATTGTGTTAGGAGGATTATTGAGTGTTATAGTGGCAAAAAATGGGATAGAAAAATAGATGCATTGATAAAAAATAGGGAGTTGGAGAAATGAAGAACTAGTATGGACAATAAAGTGTTTTAAATATATATAGAAGCAAACAATATTGGATGTGAATTAATTTTAATAATAGCAAGAAAAGTAATTTACTGTTTAAGACTCGAACAGGATCATTAACAAGGGAATACACAAATGGAGAAATATGGGTGATTTAGTCTGCAAGTAAAATATTAAGAATCTGTTAATTGAATGTTGTGGGAGAATAAATATAAACAAAGTAATTATACAGAAAGTGGGTTCTTGATTTTTGTGCTGGATTTGGGAAAAGATAAGGGAGATCTAGATATAAAGGCCATAGAGTGGACAAAGATGATGTGGAAATTGAGCAAGATAAAGAAGAATATGGAAAAAACTTACAGGAATGGAAAGAGAAGATAAGATGGCTAACAGTTTCTTTGAGCATAGTGGTAGAGCGACAATAAAGGAGGAGCCGTATCTCATCACTAGAACTAGAAATGATATTTTTTCAATGTTCAAAATCTGTATGACATTTTATGGTTTGCTAAAGGCATGATAGGACATTTTTTGGCTTTTAAAAAGTACATATGACATTTTGGATGTTTAAGAGGTGCATGCAGTATTTTTTTAATATTTGAAACTTTTTCTTTAAAATAGTACTGTGTTACTTTTGTATATAAGCTGTTCATTATCACATTTTGTTAGCTACTGAATATATAACATGAATTATTGAAATGCATTAAAAATAGGTATAAAGTATATTTTGAGACTTGACAGTGACAACATATATTATCTTGGCATTCTCATATTGTAGCTTTTTCAGCTTACAATTCATCTATTGTTACTTTATCATTTTATTTATGTTCTCATTTATATGACTATATTATATAGTTTTATCTATAAAGTAGTAATTATTATCACTGATATAAGATGCAATTATCATAGTCAATGCAAATATTGAATATTGATTAATAATCAGTTAATAATTAACATTATTGGAACCAAGTGTGAAATAAATAAATAATAATAATATTTGATAATTGCATTAATGAATGTTATTCATATTTTAGTTGTTGATGTAGTTTTTAAAACATTTATAATAAAAAATCAATTATAGTTTTAGTAGTTACTTTCTACTATTGCTAAGTTAGATATCAGTAATAGTGCATTAAATTCTAAGTGAGCTATATAAAATCATAAACATGGTAAAAATATATTTAGTATAATATAGAGCAAAGTAAAAATTAATATTGTTAACAAGTAATAATAAATGATATAATTTTAAGGCGTTTAATGTATAGTTATATGATTACAAAAAAAACCCATATGATTGGAATTTTTTAGACTAAATTTCTATGATATCAAAAGAGAAGTCATTGTAGTATAATTTTTCTTAAAGTGATAATAATGCTTAAGCCAATAGATATAAAAAAATAATTTCTATATTTAATAAAATAAAAATTTAATGGATAATCATTATAGCATTAATATTACAGAAATAATTTTGAGGCATATAAATTGTGTTTTATGCTTTACTCTTACAGAAAAAAATTGACAAGCTGGGAAAGGCAAGAATAAAGACCAACATCAATTGGGTGTCTAAATTTATTTATAGTATACATTAATTGGGCATATACATTTATTTATAGTATTGCGGGTTTTTTTTTTAAAAATTTTATTTTGAAAATAAGATGTCTTATTAATTTATTAAAAATTTAAAAAAAAGTTTTTTCATTAAGTCTTAATTCATCCGAAATAATAATCAAGTCTTAATAGTGGTGGAAATGCTTTCTCTTAATTTTGCCCCTAAAAGAGTTGCCCATGTCTCACTATTTACCATAAATTTGGTATTCTAATTGCAATAATTTTTTATTTTAATTTTCTAATCTAAATAGGTTATTGACTATGAACTTATATTGTTCTGCCAAAGGATATGTCTTTTTTTTTTGTCATGATGATACATAGTAAGATTCCAGAATTTCTAAAAATTTTAGAATCTAAAATCAAAGAATGGTTGGCAAAACTATTGAGTAACATTTTTCATACAGATACTATTTCAAAAATTTGGCAGAAAAAAAAACAAAAACAATTTTCCAAAAAAATAATCATCCAATATCCTTATTAGGTATTTCCTATAATACATTTGAAAGAATCATATTAACAAATATTTTGCCAATAATTAAGAAGCATTGATATCTATCAAGCTGGGTTTAGGCCAGTAAGCAGCTACTGTGAGCAAATTTTATCTTTCACAACCTCAAAATAAATTAAAAAGAGGTTTTTTAAATCGATCTAATCTCCACTTATGATTGTCTTCAGATAAATGATCTAAATGTTTTTAAATTCATAAATTAAAAAAAAAAATTATTAATTTACTTGATAAAATGCATTCTAGTAGAAAAATTCTAACTAATGATAAACAGATAAAAAAAATTTATAGACTGGACTACCTCAAAGCTTAGTTCTTTCAACTACTTTATTTAATAAATTCATATGTGAGTTTTTAAAAACATAAAGCATGCAATCCACTTATGCTGGTGACATAGATTTGATTTAACAAAAGGGATCCTTTCCTGAAATAGAAAAATCACTCAATAAGGATATGAAAAAATTGGAAATCTTTTTCAAAGACAGGTTTTATTCCTAATCCAACAAAGATAGTATTCCTAACTTTTCATCTAAGCATAAGAATAAGAACTAGTAATCTGAATATAATCTTTTGCAATAATAAACTGAAATATAATCCTACACCATGTTATTTAGAGCGATCTTGGACCATAGCTTAACTTATTTTCTTCATTCATCTAAGGTTAGATCTATAATAATTTCTATGAATAATTTTCTGAAAAGATGATTGACACTTATGATGAAAATATTTTACAGACAGATTCTTTGTCAGTTTTTCTACTGCTGAATATTATGCTTCTATTTGAAAAAAAAAATCCCCCCACTAAACCAAATATTACCATATGAAATACTACTGATTTATACAATACTCCTTTGCAATGGCTTTCTGTTCTTATTCCTCTACCAGGTAGCAGAAGTAGAATTGCCTCACAGAAAATGTATAAAAAGCTAATATCAGACTTGGCAATAACTCAAGACACAATTTCACTACTTAAGACTCATCTCAAATCAAAATCTTTTTCTATGTGTTAAATTAAGAAACTATACAGGATGGCCTCCTCTATAAAGAGAATCCAGTTATGATTTGTTCCCAGTTTGCCATTCAGGCAATTACTTAAGATTTGGTTCCCATGATGACTGCACCAATTTGTGGTGTTCTGTAAGCAGTAAGTAAATAATTGACAAAGGCAGAATGGAGATGGTATGTGAATTGTTTAATTTAAATAATGTATGAACATATTTACAAATGTACATACCCTTATTTAAGGCATATTAAAATAATAAAAGGTCATGGTGACCTGCACATAACAAATTCTAATCCTGCTTCCAGACTTATAGAGGCATGATTCTCTGAATTATATTAACACCAGAACATATAGACCAGATTCTGGGGGTTTATATATCCCTCAACACTTCTGGAGTTTTTAAAAACTTTACCAAATATGGCATTTTTTACATACCATACCATATACAACATTTTTTTACATAGATATGATATTTTTTACATACCTTACTATATATGGTATTTTTTACAGTTCTCTGACCTTATAAGGCCAGCTATGCATACGACCTAACAATATTGCTACACATTGATAGTTACATTGCCACACATTTATTGTTACACAGACATTTATATAATCATATATATATAAATTATTTCACACAGTCACTATATATAAACTATTGTACAAAGCTATTATTTTTATTCTACACTATTATACATTTATTGTTGTATACACATATACATTTCTTCCTTGACCTTGAACACTGCATTTATATAGTTAGTTAGCTATAACTGAGGTGAACTATTGAATCTAACTGTTTGTATATATTCTGTATATAAAATACTGTTGTATATACTTTCCATACAGTAGTGCCACTCACTGAAAACCAGAGTAATCAAAGGATGCAAGAAGGTTTGTGCATAAAATCATCTAGTTTTTATTCATACAATATCCCCAAACTAGTTTCTAGCATGTGGTTTTCATCAGTAAAGGGTATTAGATTTGAAAGCACCATACTTAGATCTCACGATCTAGTGCAACCCTCTAATAGCCACCTTTTACCTAACTATAAAGCTGCAAGACCAAAATGAAAACAGATAATGTTTCATTTTGGACTCAAAGCTTTGGGGTTGCATTAGATCCTAAGATTTAAATGCAGTGCTGTCAGATTCAAGGCTCCTCACTGATGAAAGCCACAAGCTATAAACTAGTCTGGGGATATTGGAAGAGTAGTCAATAGATAGGGATTTTATGCACAAATTTTCTTGCATCCGTTGATTACTCTGGCTTGCACTAAGTGGTGCTACTGTATGGAAAGTTTTGCCTCTGTGTTAACAGCTTGTTTAAGCATAAAAAATGGTGATCATGTTACTTTATATTATATTTAATATTTATTTTTGTATTTATTGAAAGAGTCATGTGTTATATTTAAATGTCAGGAATATTACTCCTGTCTATACAATGTTATAAACACAATATGTTAAGGTGAAATAGGAATGCTACTATCGTGACTAAATTAGTACCAGATGCATATATCAATGACGAATAAAAAAAGTTACATATATAAGGAATAAATGAATATAATTTATAATACATAAAACAATTTATTTAGTTAAATTAAATTCATGTGGTAATAAATGTAAAAAATAAAAAATGACACTAATATATTTATTAACCAAATCAATTGAGAATAGGTTTTGTTTCATATTTTGTACACTAATTAAAATATGTTTTATTATGGGACAATGAAATAATGTACTTTTTAGCAATTAATTCACATCAGTAAACATAAAAATATTAATATATTTAAAGACCAATCTATGTAGAATAAATAGGTTTTGTTTTGTATTTTGCATAAAGAATGGAAACGTTTTATTTTCTAAGGTGTGTTTTAGCAAACTGAAAGTAATCCACCAGCAATACAAATCCATATAAAATTAAATTCTTAAAGCTATCTATTTAAGACAAGAATTATAGTGCTACAAATGAATTGCTTTTTAGAATTTAATTTTTTATGTGGCTTTATTGTTAACATGCTATATACCATGAAGATAATGCTTTCTGAAATTAAACTTATATGGATTTGCATTTGGTCTGAGTAAAATGTATTTTCATGATTTGGATTAATGGTTTTTCACTAAATGAGTAGCTTTTTGGAATTCATTGCCACCAATTACTTTTTCATAGATGGCATTGATTACTTTCTTTGCTTTGCTTATTAATTTTTTTTTTATATTTATTCTGAATCCATATGGTTGCTAAATATATTATTTTCATGTTTTTGTTTATTACACTTATTGTCATGGATCATTTCTTTGTTAAATAAATTATTTTTGGGCATTATAAATTCATTTTTATTATTTAGCTTTTTTTTTTTGGTCATTGATATATGGAAACATCTCATAGATAAATTACCCACTCTAGTATAATTAAGCCAAATAACATTAGAAAGCCTACATATATGCAGTAGCCACTTCTAAATGAGTATGGTCATTTTATCTTCAAGATATAAGAATTCCAGAAATGACTTTTGCTGACTGTACAGTCCAATTTGTGAAACACAAATAACATGCTCACCCATTTTTCTGTTTATATAATATTTTGAGATGCTGTCTTTTAAAATAATAAAAAAATAGCTACTTAAAAATGAGTATAATCATTTCAACTTTTAAAAAAGGAGTGAGAGAAAAAAAATTTTAGAGATGAGTTTTAGAGGTCTATACATTCAACCTGTGAACCACAAATATATTTACATATAGAACATACTGGTACATTTTTGTGTTTACTTGACATTTTCTAATGTTGCTTTTTAATTTTTGCAGTATAAAACTTTTCTTTTTGAGATACTTCAAGACATGTCTAATTGTAACTTTCCAATGTATTTTATTCTCTGCCATAAATTCCCAATGGAACCAAATGGCATTGCACTTCTTTAGAATTTCTTTTAGTTAGCCCTTATAATGTAGATGTGGTCTATCTTTCCCAAGAAAAACCATGCTCAAAGTTATGATGAAACACTCTTTTAGGAAGTTTTCTATCATTCATTCTCTATTGTACAATCCAACTAAATTAAGATTTTACAATTGTGGACACAGTATCACATTCAACAAGCAGAAGAATATATTGATTAGATTTATCATCTTGCTATTGTATTTTTAAAAGTTTGCAGACTATCCATGAAAGAATCTTTTCTAATGCCTTTATATTGTGTTAATAGGGTGTTCAAGTTTTACTGTCATACAATAAATCACATAAAACAAGATCTTTATATACAGTTAACTTAGTACCATTAGTTATATTCTGTGAATACTCTATTTTTTAACTTGTTAAAAGCAACAGCTATATATTACAGTCTACGTTGTGCCTTAACATCTTTTTACTTATAGAACTACTAAAGTATTTAAACTGATTTACGTTTCTCAAGATAATAACTATTCAAGCTAAAAATTGTTGAGGTTTGTTCTTCCATTACTGACTGATAAAGAGCTTGGGTTTTTTAAATATTAATTCACAAACCAAAGTCTTTATACATTCTGTAAATTGTATTATTGGACTAACAAAAGCAGCATAATGAACAGCATATTATAAATCCAGAATGTAAGAAGGAAAAGTTCTTGAATTTACTTTTAATCGATTCATATTAATATTTCACCATCAAATCTATCTCATATCTCGATCTTTGTTTGATTACACTACCTATAAACAATTCCAAAGACCATTGTCGTAAAAATTATAAAGAATGTTGGAGCAAGCAAACATAATTGTTTAACATCAGTTTTCATTTCAAATACTATAAATTTTCCACTATAGTAATAACACTTCTCACTCCATAATATAGTTGCTATGGAACATGAACAAATTTCAGTGGATAACTAATTAATTTCAAACAATACCATAGACATGTTCTATTAAATAAATCAAATGCCTTGACTAAATCAGTAAAAATATATAAATTGATATTTTATTCTGGATATTTCTTGCATTTGCTTGGCAACAAGAATCATGTTTATAGTGCTTGATTCTTGTGTTTGGTAATCATTCATCTATAACTGGAAACAATTTATTCAATAAAATTCTTAAAAGTATCTTTACTATAATGGATAATAATGATATTCTATGGTAACTACTGCAATCTTATCTATCCACTTGGTATTTGAAAACTGGAACAATAAAAACATCCTTAAGATTGGATGGCACAACTTCATGGGAGAATATATTATTAAAAAATTCAATATTTGAAGTTAATATACCATATTTTAAAACTTTTATGAATATTTCATTAGGTCCTCTATTCTTTCTATTTTTAATATTATAAAGAGCTGTTTTGATTTCACATAGCTTGATATCTTTGTCCACATGAATGAATAAAATGGATATATCATTAAAAGTTATCAATCAATTCATGTATTATTAACTTTTGTAGAAGAAAAGTAACTTTAGTTTACTCTATTTGCATTTATTTAATTCATCTTCCAGTAGAATCTACTTCAAAGTTAATGTAAAATATAAGTAAAGTCACATATACTTTCAAAGATTAGATGAAATAAGCAAGAATATCAATCATAATAGCACTGTAATTTTAAAATCACAAAGCACAGAAATGAAAGTTTGTACTAACATAATAACCATTTTTTAGAATTTATAAGGGGATAGCAAGAAGTTTTTATTCAAAATGAAGGTCAGATTTCATATGCAGTAAAAAATATACCAGCTCTTGCTAAAATTTGTGTTTATTATAAATGCCAAATTGAATTTACAGCTACCTAAACTGCTTAACAATTTAATATTTGACAATACACTTTCATAATTGTTGTATGTCTTCACCAAGAATGGAACAAAAATTATTAATAAAATAATATTTTTTTTAAATAAGAGTATTCAAAACAATTAAAAGAAAATTAGTGAATTATTGTAGTCAAAACCCTCAAATTTAGGGGGGGGAAATCATTTTAGAAGTTGATACACATGAATTCTAAAATCTTTATCAAAGCAATCCTTCATAGTTTACAAGCAGGACATTTATGGCCAAGCTGATGTGGATTTTAATACTACTATGTAGAAACAGTGATATCATGAACCTAAACGATAATGAATGAATAGAAACATTACATTGTTGAAATGGTCATTTAATTTTTTATTCATACCTATTAACCAGATTTTTAAATTCCAATTGTCATAATTCAGAGACATGAAATTCTTTTGATTCAATTTTTACTTTGTATGAATATGGTATCCCCTGTGACAGTGGTTTTTATATCTGTGAATTTAGTTTTTCACTGCTATTCACACACAAATATATATATATATATATAAATGAAAAATTAAGTAAAAAAATAAAAAATTATCAACATTTTTTAGATTAATTGCATATACAATATGTACACATGTATGATACACATATATATGCATCAGAAAATAAATATATGATTTGCTATTATCCATGAATTTCAGACATGCCATGGAACCAGATGTTGTGAATATGGGAATACAGCTGTACATCACAATTACAGAAATATTTTTAAGTTTTGATGGATTATGTTCTTTTGGCAATTAAAAGTTGTTTTAGACAATACTATAATCTATTAATAATGTTTATTTCATGTAGCTCTGCATTAAAATATTGATTTGAAGAATATGAATACTATGTTTCATAGACATTAAACCTCTCCAATCATCTGTTGAGAATTTTATTGATCACTGTTCTAATTATATAATTTAATCTATAATAAATAGTTTTTAACTGCAAATTATCACTAAATTCATGCTAATAAAATTATGAGATCATTTTGTGTGATCCTGAATATTTTTTTAAACATATACACACTTTTAATTTGTGTTAAAATAAAAACTAGCAAAATGTATATATATATATTTTAGTTTAATAATGTGCACACACATATACATATTAATTTAAAACATGAGTCAGCTAATAACTTTTTACATTCAAAGTATTATACAGTACTGCTAATTAGAAAACTTATAACAAATATTACTACTAAACAAAGACTCTCACTAGTTTTTGGACAACTTTAAACCACTAGGCAAATGGAATTCAAATTTGGAATTGATTGCATATATGTACTATCTGCATCAAAGATGTACTGAAGATGTTAATAACAAAAAATTAAAACAAACCTCTATAAATTAAATTTTCAAAATAACCAATTTTTTTTTAAAGCAATTTTAAATATTATGAAGCAAGTCAATAAATAACATTTTTACAAAATTCAGTCTATAAATCTACACTGTCTAATGACAATCTAATGAATGCCAATCTGACAAATAATATTATCTTGGTGCAATTTTTTTTATAAAATTGGTTATTTGTCTCCATCAGTTTGTACTGTTTTTTTTTAAATAATAATATGCATTAAATTTTAAAATCATATTCATGATTTGTATTTTTTTTAATTGCATATTGTTTTAAAATTATTGTCACAGCAGCCAGTATTATATATATTAAAATATTAATTTTGATGCCTGTATTCCTTCAAAATATATGCAAAATTCAACTTGATATATATTAAATATAGTAATACATAATTCAACTTATTCTGTTACAAGTACTTTCGACTATATTCATTTTAGTCTTTGTCAACTATATGATGATATAATGGCAAAAAATCAAAAAAGAGACATTATTTTATAACTCCATAATTCTATTCAGTTTCTCCATAATTCTGTTATTTTAATGTTTGATGATTGACAATTCATTAATACTTGACGATTTCTTGAAATTAGCATATCTTTTATTTTTTGCCTATTAATTTTTATGTTTTTATAATCAAATTTAAACCTGTATTTACAAGTTTACTGTGATCAAATATAACAGATGTTGAAGGTCTGTTTTCACCTTTTTTTAATTGTTTATTTTTTTGAACTCTTTTATATAAAAGCTTATGTTCTTTTATTCTTTATTCTAATGTACCTCTAGACTCTCTGATGTATGTAAGCCACATTCATATATTAATTTAAATACAATTTTTATTCAAACTTAAATTTTCACTTCCAGAATTGTCAATCAGCCATTTGTATTATTTGCCAAGAAAATATATATGATTAAGTCAGTATTTTATTTGTTTTAAAAATTCTAATTTTATTGATTAATATTTTCAATAAAGGGAATGATAATATTTGGTAACTCTACCTGATATGGAATATTCATACGCAATCTGTACTTTGAATTCTTCTAATTTTAATTCAATTACTATAATTATCTTCAAAGCTAGACCACATTTTGAAATACTAAATGAAATGCTTAACTGACAACTAAATTTCAATAATTTGCAAAATAGACTTCTACAAAATCATATAAATAATCTATTGTAGTTTTGGTTCAAAGAGGTAATTTAAAACAAATTGTTTCAAACTTTATATTTACTGTTTTAAACCACATAGATATCTAAAACTATCTATTTGATGAAGACAAAAAAAATTATTTTACCAATCTTGATGCAAAAAAATTTAATAAGTTCATTATAATGTGTTTTGTTTTGAAAACACACCAAAAATTTGATTTTGATTTAACTTTTATAGCTGTCACTATATTGAAATATTTAGTTTTGCTTGCTTGATTATATTATTTTAATATTATTATATAAATGTAATATGCATGCTTTTTTTAAAAATGTGTCAGAAGTTCTGCAAAATTATTTTAAATTATATTAAATTCATTTTAAACATCAAAACTATCAATTGAAATTAAAAACTGGAATGCCAATATAAAATTTTATCGGAGCGACATTTTCACATAAAGAATGGGAAAATAATTATAAGAGACAGGCATCAATCACTTTTGATTGTCAGTATTCAATTTTTTTTAATATTTGTGTTTATGTGAGAATATATATATACATGTATGTGTGTCTGAAAAGAGAATACAGTGCAGCCATAAATTATTCTGTGTCTATTTGACTTCAATTATAAACTATCTAAAAAATGTAAACAAACAAATAAAAATGTAAATAAATAAAAAATTATTAAAATTTGATATTTGAGCAGCCATTTTTTTTCTGTGAATTCTATACATGAACATGCTTTAAAATAAAATTTGTAAATAAATTTTTAAATATGCTAGTAGTCATTTTTCCATCTCAAAGCAACTTACATGATTATGCTTATTAATAAAATTTCTTTAGTTTATGTTGAAAGCACATGTTTTGTTATTCATTTATTATTCTTTCTGAATGTGACATACAGTATTTTCAGTAATAAATATTTTCCGAGCTTAATACTAAAAGATTTACAAAATTTAAGAGCATACCCAAAATTGATACTGACTTAAAAAAATACAAAAAAAAATTAGAGAGATCCCAATTTTTTGATAACAAGATCACTTCCATTTTTAGTAAAAAAAAGTTATTGAGAAAAAAGGATATCAGCAGAACATATTTACTAGTGACAGAAGTCATACTTTCACTATTTATTTTAAAAATGAAAATATGGTCCAATTTTTTTTTTATGAGTGAACACCTTAAAATATATTTAAATGGGTCTCCTCAGTTTTTATTATTAATACCTATATTATTTTTATTTATACTATAATCATAATTTATATATGCATATTGTACTATTCATATAAAAAGTCTTATTTATGGG